>JARQOC010000003.1:818023264-818407277 GCA_033576535.1 Allobates femoralis
CACAACTGGTGGAGGTCTGCAGTGATAGTTGACTTTGTGGAACTTTCTCCCATCTCCCTACTGTATCTCTGGATCTCAGCCACAGTGATCTTTGGGTTCCTTTTTACCTCTCTCACAGGATTGCTCAATTTGGTCTACATTTCTGTTTTTTTTCAGACAAGATGGGGTGCAGAGTGTACATTAAGTAGAAAAAAATGAACTTTTTTGAATTTACCAAATGGCTGCATTGAAACAAAGAGTGAAAAATGTAAAGACGTCTAAATACTTTCCATATACACTGTATGAGCTACAGTAGCTTAACAAGGGTATAATAAAGTAAGACATAACCCACATCCTCCTAGAGAAGCAAGAGTCTCCATAAAACAACTTAGTCATTTATTTGTTTTATCACTATGAATTTTTTCCACCATTTTAACTTGACTCAACGCATAAATATCCAAGGTACAATAAATACAAAATTACCCTTAGAAACATATAGAACAGCATTAGAGAATATACATATCTAATTTTGTCAAAGATGATTACCTACAAGGAGCAGTTTTAGCTCCGAAATGTGTAAATAGAAAAATCCCCTTCATAACTATGTTGGGCACCTTTCACATCAGCGTTTTACGCTGATCGCAGCAGTTGCAGCGAAAAAAACGCAACTGCCGCGATTACCGCAAAACGGCCGCACTTGCGGTTCACTTGCGGCAAGCCCTATACGATGTCTATGGGGCTTGCGGTAAGCGTGCAGCAGGTGCGGCAAGTACGGTTTCGGCACTTGCGGCTGACCCACGTTTTTTTCGCGGCCGCAACTGCCACAAGTGCCGAAACCGCAACTACACCGCACTTGCCGCACCTGCCACAAGCCCCATAGACATTGCATGGGGCTTGCCGCAGGTGAACCGCAAGTACGGCCGTTATCCGGTAATCGCGGCAGTTGAGTTTTTTTCACGCTGATGTGAAAGCAGCCTTAGATTGATGACTAATTCCCGACAGAATTTTCCGTTTTCTTTTTTTGCTTCCAAGAGCCATAATATTTTTATTTCTCCATCAATATAGACATATGATGGCTTGTTTTTTTCTGAGACGAGTTATACTTTCACATGCAATTACCGTATATACTCGTGTATAAGCCGACCCGTGTATAAGCCGACCCCCCTACTTTTGCCCCCAAAACCTGGGAAAATCTATTGACTCGTGTATAAGCCGAGGGTGGACCCTAGCACAAGTATACAGCCCCCAGCAGTGTGGTATACACCAGTCCCAGAGGTAGATACAGCAGCCCCAGTGGTAGTATACACGCAGCCCCAGTAGTATATACAGCCCCAGTGGTAGTATATACAGCCCCAGTGGTAGTATACAGGGCCCCAGAGGTATATAGCAGCCCCAGTGGTAGTATACAGTGCCCCAGAGGTATATAGCAGCCCCAGTGGTAGTATACAGGGCCCCAGAGGTATATAGCAGCCCCAGTGGTAGTATACAGTGCCCCAGAGGTATATAGCAGCCCCAGTGGTAGTATACAGGGCCCCAGAGGTATATAGCAGCCCCAGTGGTAGTATACAGTGCCCCAGAGGTATATAGCAGCCCCAGTGGTAGTATACAGGGCCCCAGAGGTATATAGCAGCCCCAGTGGTAGTATACAGGGCCCCAGAGGTATATAGCAGCCCAGTGGTAGTATACAGTGCCCCAGAGGTATATAGCAGCCCCAGTGGTAGTATACAGTGCCCCAGAGGTATATAGCAGCCCCAGTGGTAGTATACAGGGCCCCAGAGGTATATAGCAGCCCCAGTGGTAGTATACAGTGCCCCAGAGGTATATAGCAGCCCCAGTGGTAGTATACAGGGCCCCAGAGGTATATAGCAGCCCCAGTGGTAGTATACAGTGCCCCAGAGGTATATAGCAGCCCCAGCGGTAGTATACAGGCAGCCCCAGTAATGCAGGCCCCCCCCAGCGTCTCTCCGGTCACCTGTAAAGCAAGCTATACTTATCAGTGTCCCGCTCGCACCCGCCGCTGCCGACATCCACGATCCTCCATCTTCATGCGACTCCTCTTCCTGTTTCCTGTGCGCGTCGCCGGGAATGACGTCATTGCCGGCGACGCGCACAGAAACAGGAAGAGGAGTCGCATGAAGATGGAGGATCGTGGATGTCGGCAGCGGCGGGTGCGAGCGGGACACTGATAAGTATAGCTTGCTTTACAGGTGACCGGAGAGACCCTGGGGGGGCCCTGCATTACTGGGGATGCGGGGGCTGCTGTATACCGATGTATACATCGGTATGTACCGATGTATACATCGGTATACAGCACTGACTCGCGTATAAGCCGAGGGGGGTACTTTTCAGCCCAATTTTTGGGCTGAAAAACTCGGCTTATACGCGAGTATATACGGTATTTACTTTACCATATAGTATACAGGAAAATAGGCAAAAAATTCCAAGTGAAATGAAATTGCAAAAAAAGTTCAATTACCTGTTTGTTTTTTGGGGTTTTTATTCGCCATATTCATTATATAGTAAAATTGACATGGCGGTGTGATGCCTCGGGTAAGTGCAAGTTTGTAGATACCAAACATCTATATTTTTATTCTTATCTAAGTGGTGAAAAAAATTCAAAAGTCTGAAAAAAACAAGAATCACACTTTTTGCTCCATGTTCTGCGCCCTGCAGTGTCCTCATTTTTCCGGATCTGGGGCTGTGTGATGGCTTATTTTTTGCGTCTTGAGCTGATGTTTCTAATGATACAATTTTTGCATTGATGCGCTGTTTTGATCACCCGTTATTGCATTTTATTGCAAAAACAAACATAATTTTGGTGTTTGGACCTTTTCTCCTTTGCGCAGTTTACAGCTCTGATTAATTAATATAAAATTTTGATAGATTGGGCATTTCTGAATGCGGTGATACCAAATATGTGTATTTTTTTTTTTTAATACTTCTATTTTGAATGGGGGAAAAGGGGGGTGATTTGTACTTTTGTGTTTCTCATTTCATATTTTTAAAAACTTTATTTTTCAATTCATTCTTTGTTTTTCTCTGCCCCATAGGGCACCACACTGCTGCAGCATCCAATCCCTTGTGCCATGTCCCGATGAGTTGCAGCAAAATGGGACATGGCACTTGGTTTCACTTTCTGTGGTTGGCAGTGCTGCCAACCACTGACAGGAAGTGATCTCTGATAGCTTCCGGGGTCACACCAGGACCCCAGGCTATCAGGTGACCACCGGAAATCCTGCAATCTTATTGCGGGATCTCTGATGCAGGTGGGGATCGGTGCGATCCCCGCCGCGACGGTTTTGAATCCAAAGGGTTAATAGCACCAATCGGATCGCAGATCTGATCACTGCTGTAAGCCCAACATCTCAGCAGATGAGATCAGCTGAGATGTTGGGGAAATGATGTGAGATCTGCGCTGGAGCTCACATTAAAGGCGGGCACCCATCCCATGACATACATTTACATTATAGGTTGGGCAGGGGTTGAGCTAAAACTTTATTTTCCTTTTAGGATAAGACCACATCAGTGCTATTGTCTCTTCCTTCTCCTTGTTGTGTTTGCTATAGAGGATGACACTCATCCTTATTAGAATTATATAAAACACTAGATGTTGGCCCAATTCTATCGAATCAGGACAGTGATGACATGATGGGGTGGGCTCTGTTGCACAGGGGGTGGAAGCTATCTCATTTCCCTCCCCCTGTGCTCTCTCCCAATGTATGTAAATAAATGTATTTTTACTAAAAAACTGGGTTTTTTTCAATAATGGGTTTAACATCCTGGTAGAAAATGTGCAGGGCTTTGCTGTCTATTCTATAGACTGCACAGGTAAACTAAGCAGCTACTAGCTGCCACCCCACACTGCCTGGTGCTATCTTCGCTTGCAATGAAAAAAACAGGGAATCGATATTTTTTTACTTATTTAAATAATGAATTTAAAAAAATTGGCTTGAGCTTCACTTATTTTTTATTTCGAGCCAAGGTAACTCAGGCAGCTGAGGGCTGGAATTCTCAATGTGGTAAGGCGCAAGAATTCCCCATACTGAAAATTACAGCCAGCAGCCACCCCAGAATTGGCACCTCCATGACAGACACCCAAACTGTTACTCTACTCTTCCAGCTGCTGTCTAGCAACACATAGAAATCCTTTATTACATACAAAATAGACAGAGACATTTCATTATCCACTTTATTAGCTCCCATCAAGTTCCCCTCCGACATAATCCTGTAATTACTGTAGTCTTACAGTGGAAGCAGTGGGGCACTGCATCCAAAGATGGTGACCCCGTAAGTGCACATTTGCTCTCTAGGGGTGAGTGTACTCTGCAGAGGTGAGAGGGGAGCGTGTTGCAGGGGTGAGTGGGCTGTGTTGCGTTGAGTGGGGAGCAGGCTGCAGGGGTGCGTAGGCTGTGTGCAGAGCCTGCTGCAAATGTGCATGGGCTCTGTGGGGGTGAGCAGGGAGCATGCTGCAGGAATGAGTGGGCTTTGTGGGGTTGAGCGGGGAGTAGGCTGCAAGGGTGAATGCTGTGCGGGTAGCGTGCTGAAGGGGTGCATGGGCTGTGCGGGGGTGAGCGGGCTGAATGGGTGAGGGGAAGCATGTGGGCTGGGCAGGGACAGAAAAGGCTGTGTGGGGAAAGCAGGTGCTGTGCAGGGTGAGC
The DNA here is from genome assembly GCA_033576535.1 of Allobates femoralis. Taxonomy (NCBI): domain Eukaryota; kingdom Metazoa; phylum Chordata; class Amphibia; order Anura; family Aromobatidae; genus Allobates; species Allobates femoralis. The sequence goes on from JARQOC010000003.1 coordinate 818,027,902, forward strand.
AGATGCTGTGTGGGAAGAGGAGGGGCTGTGTGGGGAGAGTGGGGGCTGTGCAGGGAGAGTGAGGGGTCTGTGCAGGCTCCGCAGAGGGGTGTCTGTGCAGGTTTGGTGAGGGGGGTCTGTGCAGGCTCAGCGGAGGGATCTATGCAGGCTCGACAGGTGGGTCTGTGCAGTCTCAGCAGGGGGAGTCTGTGCAGGCTCGATGGGGAGTCTGAGCAAGCTTGGAAGTTCTGTGCAGGCTTGGCCAGGGGTTGTGCAGGCTCAGCAGGGAACTGTGCACTGAGTGTTGGGAGCTGTGCCAGATCGGCATGAGGGCTGTGCAGGCTCAGTGGGGAGCTGCACAGGCTTGGTGATGGGGCTGTGCAGGCTTGGTGGGGGGCTGGGTTGGATCAGTGAGGGGCAGTGCAGTGAGAGCGTTGACTGTGTAATAAAGATGGCGTTCATAAGTGTGTCTGTGTATTTATTTCAAATAGTATTTTTCCTATGTGTGATATCTTTTTTTTTAACCCTCTATTGGAGATTCTTAATAGCCAGGTCTACCTTGGCCTGTAGCTTAATAGCAGCTGGTAAAACAAAGCTGGTATTAAGCCCTTATTACCCAGCATGCCACCTGCCACCAGGACCACTGGAAGAGTCTGCTAAAGTGCTTGGAAGTGGCGCTTCTTAGAAATGCACCATTTTTAGGGGCAGCTGCTGTTCTTTAGCATGGGGGCCTGTAAAACAGTGGGCCCTAACCCTGCTGAGACCACCAGCCCTCAGCTGCCTAGCTGTACCTTGGAAAGCAATTGAAAGTAGGGGCAGATTCCACGCATGTTTTTTTGCCAACCAAGGAAAAATTAGGCAGCTGAGGGTAGCAGCTCGCAACTGTCTTGCTTTTATTCGGCTGGACTGAAATATGCTTGGAAGCCCCAAGCATTTTTTTTTAATTATTCATTTACTAGCTGGGTGCCCGATGCACATGCATCGGGATTCTAGAAGGGCGAGTCTCTGACTCGCAAAGGCCGCTTCGCGGCCAATGCTTCGCGCTGCTAAGGCGACTCGCCATGCCCGCTGCGCGGGCATAGCGAGTCACCTTAGGACCGCTCGCAATGGCCGCTGCGCGGCCAATGCTTCGGGCGTATCCACATGACCACGCCGACTCGCATTGCGAGTGGACTCAGAAGGGGCAAAAAACCCATTCGCAATTATATAATAGATTTAACACACTATCACAGCAGGTTGGTTGCCATACATAAATGTGTATGGCAACCAAGAAGAATCACTGTCCACTCATCTCTAGTGATTACAAGTTTAGATGGGCGCCCGGCAGACTGCCGTGCGCTCCATTGTAAACATAGGGGCTGCGGTCTGCATGCAGATGCTTGCAGATGCCTCCGCAAAACACTGCGGAGGCATCTGCAAATCTGAAGGCAGCCTTAGTAATGAGCCTCCTTGAGTCGTTTTCTTGGTTTGCTTGAAGAAACATGAAGCGCGCTAGCTAGTGATGGGCGAATCCTAAATTACTCGGAATCGCTTGACTCTAGCGAGTCCGAGCCCAGGACTTGCTACTCGTTGCGAGTCTAGCGAGTCCAATGTTAATGAATGGGGAAGCGAGTAATAGCGAGTAGTGTGAGATTTACAAATCGCAGATGTGTCTCGGAAGCTTCAGCCTGAAGCAATCTGAGTTTTGTCATTTATTTGCATTGGACTCGTTTACTTTGTAAGTAATCGCTGGGAAACTCGCACAGATAAGAGAAGAGTCCTGTCTGCTCTGTGCAGCTCCAGGGTCCTAGAGCCCGCCTGCTGCCTGATGTAGCAGTGCTGAGATTGTTCTCAGTCTGCTCATTCCCTGTGTACAGACATGAATGTCTGTGCACAGAGATGATGTAGCAGTGCTGAGATTGTTCTCAGTCTGCTCATTCCCTGTGCATAGACATCTATATCTATACACAGGGGATGTAGCAGAGAGGACATCGCGTTTTGGACTGCGTCGGACGGAAGAGGATTTTTTTAATTAAAGATGGAGTCCCTAATGGCTTTTTTTTTTATTTCTAATAAAAAAATTTCTCTGTGTTGTGTTTTTTTTTAAACAATTTAATAGAAATTCATGGCGGTCATGTCTAATATTGGCGTGACCGCCATAAATTTCGGGCTTAGGGCCAGCTGATAATACAAAGCTGGCCCTAACCTCTATTACCCAGCGTGCCACCGCCACCAGGCCCTGGCCCGCTGGAAGAACGGGGTTCAGCGCCAGAGGATGGCGCTTCAATGAACGCGCCATCTTCTGGGGCGGCTGCGGGCTGCAATTTGCAGCGGGGGGTGCCCAGAAAGCTTGGGCATCCCTGCGCTGCGGATTCCAGCCCCCAGCTGCTTAGCTGTACCTGGCTAGACATAGAAATTGCGCGGAGCCCCACGCATTTTTTTGACTCCGACTCCGAGACGACTCCGACTCCGAGACGACTCCGACTCCGACTCGACTCCGAGACGACTCCGACTCCGAGACGACTCCGACTCCGAGACGACTCCAAATCCGAGACGACTCCGAGACGACGACGACTCCGACTCCGACTCGACTCCGAGACGACTCCGACTCCGACTCGACTCCGAGAGGACTCCGACTCTGAGACGACTCCGACTCTGACTCCGAGACGATTCCGACTCCGAGACGACTCCGACTCCGAGACGACTCTGACTCCGAGACGACTCCGACTCCGAGGCGACTCCGACTCTGAGGCGACTCCGACTCTGAGACTCCGACTCTGAGGAGACTCCGACTCCGAGACTCTGACTCTGAGCCTCTGACTCTGAAATTCATTAAATAATAAAAAAAAAAATGCGTGGGGCTCCGCGCAATTTCTATGTCTAGCCAGGTACAGCTAAGCAGCTGGGGCTGGAATCCGCAGAACAGGGATGCCCAAGCTTTCTGGGCACCCCCCGCTGCAAATTGCAGCCCGCAGCCGCCCCAGAAGATGGCGCGTTCATTGAAGCGCCATCCTCTGGCGCTGAACCCCGCTCTTCCAGCGGCCCTGGTGGCGGTGGCACGCTGGGTAATAAAGGGGTTAATACCAGCTTTGTTATACAAGCTGGTATTAAGCCCGAGATTCTTAATGTCAGGCCACGTTTGACCCAGCCACTAAGAATCTCCAATAAAGGGTTAAAAAAACACAACACAGAGAAAATTTTTTATTTGAAATAAAAAAAAAAGCCATTAGGGACTCCATCTTTAATTAAAAATATCCTCTTCCGTCCGACGCAGTCCAAAACGCGATGTCCTCTCTGCTACATCCCCTGTGCATAAATATAGATGTCTAAGCACAGGGAATGAGCAGACTGAGAACAATCTCAGCACTGCTACATCAGGCAGCAGGCGGGCTCTAGGACCCTGGAGCTGCACAGAGAAGACAGCTGGACTCGGCTCGCAAAGAAACAGCAGTTACTTTGCGAGTTTCCCTGCTATCACTGGCACAGTAGCCAGTGATTACTCGCACGAGTCTAATGCAAACAATGGCAATCCTAGTTTTGTCAGCGTTTCTGACAAAACTAGGATTGATATTGATTTGCATTGGACTCGTGCGAGTAATCACTGGGAAACTCGCAGAGTACCGAGTCCTGCGAGTCCCTTACTACTCGCCGAGTAACGAGTCCTAGCGAGTAGATTCGCCCATCCCTAGCGCTAGCTTGTCTTGCAACATTTTGTTACCCTAAACAATGAAGCAGGAAATCTTAAAGTGGATTACAAGTTTATTCAAAGCAACAGTAACTGCTGCAGGCGGCAGACATCATTCCTTATGTGTTTCTTCATATTGTCTTTCATCTTCATACATAGGAGGTTGCAGACTGGTGGTAGATCATGTACTGTGCATTAGTAACCTTTTTTAAATCATTGTATTTGTCTAAAAAAGCACTTAAGATACTTAGATGTTTTCTTTCGCTACCTGCACAAACAGAATAATAGAATGTTATTGACTTAAGGACAGACCACTTAAGCCAGCGTCACACATGTCAATGTCGCCAGCGATCTGATCGCTAGCGACACTGACGGCTGATCGCTAGTTAGCTGTCACACAGGCAGACTCACCAGCAATCATTTTACCAGTGACATCGTGGAAATGATTTAAATATTGTTTCCACAATGTCTGCAGGCTGGTATCCAAGGTAAACTGCGGGTAACTAGGCAGCGCGCGCTGCCTAGATACTCGATGTATACCTTAGTTACCAGCCTTCTCCGCTCACCGGCTGGTATCTAAGGTACACAGCAGGTAACTAGGGTCCCTAGTTACCCGCTGTGTATCTTAGATACCAGCCGGTGAGCGGAGAAGACTGGTAATTAAAGTATACATCTAGTATCTAGGCAGTGTGCGCTGCCTAGATACCCGCAGTTTACCTTGGATACCAGCTCCCAGTGCTTCCTGAGAGGCGCTGGGAGCTGGCTGATCGTATCTCCCAGTGTCACACGCAGCGATGCTGCGTGTACACCGGGCGATCATCGCCAGGTTTTCGGTCCAGTCCGAAAACCTGGCGATGATCAACCAGCGATTTATCACTGGTTGATTCAGCATGTCACATGCGTCAATATCGCTGCAACGTCACACGCAGCAGAGATATTGACAGCGATATTGACGCGTGTGACATCCCCTTTACAGTGTCATAGTTATGGTGGACATAGCCCTGTATAGAAGACGGAGGGTATCAAAGGCTTAAAATGAGGCGTTACTGTAACTGACTTTCTACATTTGTATTTCTTTTTGGGGTGAGTATTATTAGTTGTGTTTGTTTAGCGTCAACTTGCTCACTTGGTTTTTCTTTGTGATTTTAAATAAGTTAATATATTATCAAGTTTTAATGAGTTATTCCTGTAAATTTATGACACCTGGCCAGACAGTCAAACAGTCATCCAGGCTGTTAGCTGACATATCAATCAACTGCAGACAGGCAGACATTCATCTAATGTAGGACCTGTGATTCATCTAATTCATCTAATTTAGGAGATATGATTCATCTAATGTAGGACCTGTGATTCATCTAATCCATCTAATTTAGGAGATATGATTCATCTAATGTAGGACCTGTGATTCATCTAATTCATCTAATTTAGGAGATATGATTCATCTAATGTAGGACCTGTGATTCATCTAATTCATCTAATTTAGGAGATATGATTCATCTAATGTAGGACCTGTGATTCATCTAATCCATCTAATTTAGGAGATATGATTCATCTAATGTAGGACCTGTGATTCATCTAATTCATCTAATTTAGGAGATATGATTCATCTAATGTAGGACCTGTGATTCATCTAATTCATCTAATTTAGGAGATATGATTCATCTAATGTAGGACCTGTGATTCATCTAATCCATCTAATTTAGGAGATATGATTCATCTAATGTAGGACCTGTGATTCATCTAATTCATCTAATTTAGGAGATATGATTCATCTAATGTAGGACCTGTGATTCATCTAATCCATCTAATTTAGGAGATATGATTCATCTAATGTAGGACCTGTGATTCATCTAATCCATCTAATTTAGGAGATATGATTCATCTAATGTAGGACCTGTGATTCATCTAATTCATCTAATTTAGGAGATATGATTCATCTAATGTAGGACCTGTGATTCATCTAATTCATCTAATTTAGGAGATATGATTCATCTAATGTAGGACCTGTGATTCATCTAATCCATCTAATTTAGGAGATATGATTCATCTAATGTAGGACCTGTGATTCATCTAATTCATCTAATTTAGGAGATATGATTCATCTAATGTAGGACCTGTGATTCATCTAATTCATCTAATTTAGGAGATATGATTCATCTAATGTAGGACCTGTGATTCATCTAATCCATCTAATTTAGGAGATATGATTCATCTAATGTAGGACCTGTGATTCATCTAATTCATCTAATTTAGGAGATATGATTCATCTAATGTAGGACCTGTGATTCATCTAATTCATCTAATTTAGGAGATATGATTCATCTAATGTAGGACCTGTGATTCATCTAATTCATCTAATTTAGGAGATATGATTCATCTAATGTAGGACCTGTGATTCATCTAATCCATCTAATTTAGGAGATATGATTCATCTAATGTAGGACCTGTGATTCATCTAATCCATCTAATTTAGGAGATATGATTCATCTAATGTAGGACCTGTGATTCATCTAATCCATCTAATTTAGGAGATATGATTCATCTAATGTAGGACCTGTGATTCATCTAATTCATCTAATTTAGGAGATATGATTCATCTAATGTAGGACCTGTGATTCATCTAATCCATCTAATTTAGGAGATATGATTCATCTAATGTAGGACCTGTGATTCATCTAATTCATCTAATTTAATTTAGGAGATATGATTCATCTAATGTAGGACCTGTGATTCATCTAATTCATCTAATTTAGGAGATATGATTCATCTAATGTAGGACCTGTGATTCATCTAATCCATCTAATTTAGGAGATATGATTCATCTAATGTAGGACCTGTGATTCATCTAATCCATCTAATTTAGGAGATATGATTCATCTAATGTAGGACCTGTGATTCATCTAATCCATCTAATTTAGGAGATATGATTCATCTAATGTAGGACGTGTGATTCATCTAATTCATCTAATTTAGGAGATATGATTCATCTAATGTAGGACCTGTGATTCATCTAATCCATCTAATTTAGGAGATATGATTCATCTAATGTAGGACCTGTGATTCATCTAATCCATCTAATTTAGGAGATATGATTCATCTAATGTAGGACCTGTGATTCATCTAATTCATCTAATTTAGGAGATATGATTCATCTAATGTAGGACCTGTGATTCATCTAATTCATCTAATTTAGGAGATATGATTCATCTAATGTAGGACCTGTGATTCATCTCATTCTTCTAATTTAGGAGATATGATTCATCTAATGTAGGACCTGTGGTGATTTCACATCATGTAGCTGTGATAGGAGGAGCTATGTCTACATTGTCCTTCCCGCAAGTCCTGCTTAGCTCCGGCCATTACGGTCACATGGTCATGAGATCACACAGGTCCTTCTAGAGAGCATTAGATGAATATCAGCATGTTTGCAGTTGAATAACATGTCTGCTAAAAACCAGGTTCACTGTTTGACTGTTCGGGCAGCTAGCTAATGAAAACCTCTAAGTATCTAAAGTGTTTTTTTGGGATGAATGGAATGATTTAAAAAAAGAAAATAGGTCACTAACGCACGATACATTATTTGAATAATGAAAAAGGAAATAATGGGTTCCCTTTAACTAATTGTGAAAATGGGAAAAAATAAAACGGGCAAAATCGAAAGGTTATAAAAGACATAAAGCAATGTAACAAAGAGAAATGCAATCAAAGCATTACATATTAATTGAACAGCATTATCCATTAATGTAGCAGAGACGTGTAAACAAAACACTTGTAAATTACTCTTTGATTTTCGTCTGAATTCCTTGGAAGGAAGATCAATGCCCAGGCTTAGATTTATTCAGGTCGGAGAATTCTGCAGTATTGACTCAGTGCTATGAGGGTGCTCCTTCAAGGTATTGTTCATCCAACTCTTTTGAACTTTAAACCTTTTTACAGATATAACTGGATCAACAAAGTGAGATCAAATCTGGAAATCACAGCTTGAATCGCCCATCCGAGTGAAGTCATGCAGAAAATGAAAGGTATCTGACAGAACAAGACTGCGGTCAGAGAGACATGACAAAGCAACGGTAAAGGGCAAAAAGATGAGCAGAGAAAAGAAGAAGCAGACAGGGAATGGCCTCATGGTGAGATCCCAAGATAAGAGCCCTGTATGCATAGACAATAGAAAGCTCAGACTTTCAATAGGAACTTTGATTGGAGCAAAGAAATCTGACAGAATTTTTCGATTTCCAGACAAACTTTTTTTCTCCAATTTACATTTGGAAAAGGCAAAAAGAAGTATAGTTTGTTTAGGTAAAAGAAAAAATAATTTACTTTTTGTTCTTTAATTTGTTTTATGTATTAGATTTCTTTTTAAAGAAATAGATGATACAGGAGCATCACAATGAATTAGAATATCATCAAAAAGTTAATTTATTTCAGTAATTCAATACATAAAGTGAAACACATATATTCTATAGAGTCATTACACACACAGTAAATTATTTCAAGTGTTTACTTCTGTTAATGTTGATGATGATGGCTTACAGCCAATGAAAACCTAGCGGTTGTTATCTCAAAAAATCAAGGGTTATCTAAAAAAATCAAGGTAGGGAGGATGAAGGGACTGAGAGATAAAATATGATTCACCGAAATAGGACATAAAATCAGAGAAAAAAAACTCATCAAACTTTTGCACATAGTAGGAGGCTGCTAGCTCCTCTGAGAGGTAACACAGGTGTCTGTATACCGGTGCTCAATCACCTACAACCCACAGAAGGGGGCGGTTGTAGCACCAGCGTCCGGCCATGCTGTCAGGGAGGTGACTGCTGGCATTTATAGACACAAGGTTACCATAGGGCTCTATGAGAGGCTCCTGTATTGCTTCTTAGGGGACCTGGCAGCCTGCTGCTAGGTGGAATGGGTATTTACCGGGCAAACTTTTGGTGAGTTTTTTTCCTTGATGTTATGTCCTATTTCGGTGAATCATAAAATATTAAGTAAACATATGGCAGCAAACATATGATTAGGACTCGTAAGCGTGAGGGACCTTGGCGGTGGGTTATGAGCCTGCGTATTTTGGCCCAAAATACCCACTAACACCTCACATTTTCATCTTTAGTGCTTTGTTGCACCTTTTTTTTCTGCAGTTTGAGGCTGGGCCGTCTGGGGGGCTCCTTTCATTTGTGAGGCATATAATCAGTGCGGAGCAGCCCGCCTGGTCTAATAGCAGGGTGTGACCAATAGCCTGATCTGACATTATGCTTCACATGCACCCGAGTGGCAGAGCCCTATGGCAACCTTGTGTCTATAAATGTCACCAGTCACCTCCCTGACAGCAAGGCTACAACCACCCTCTTCTGTGGGTTGTAGGAGACTGAGTACCGGTATACAGACACCTGTGCTGCCTCTCAGGGGAGCTAGCAGCCTGCTGCTAGGTGCAATGGGTATTTACCGGGCAAATGATTGGTGAGATAACATATGACCTAAATAGGTATCAGAGGCTTCACCTTGTGTGGTTGTGAGAATCACAACCACTATAAAAGCAGATCACGGCTGCTGCAGTCCCCAGCGTGGAGTATATAGAGTAGGGAGGATGAATGGTTAAAAATTGCACTTCCCTATTCCACAAGACATCAAAGGGTGAATATAATATTGATTTATTAGTTAACGCGTTTCAGTTCTCCCTGATCCCTTCCTTAAGACAATTCAATATCATATTGCCATGTTTCAGGGCATTTCATTGAGCTCTGAAATACCTTGACTAATAAATCAATATTATATTCACCCTTTGATGTCTCGTGGTATACGGCAGCGCGGTTTTCAACCCTTCATCCTCCCTAATTTAATTTTCTGACATTTGGATTTTTCATTGGCTGCAATACATAATCATCAACATTAACATAAATAAACACATGAAATAGATCCCTCTATGTGTAATGACTCTATATAATATATGGGTTTCACTTTATGTTTTGAATTACTGGTACATCAATTAACTTTTTGATGATATTCTAATTCATTGAGATGCTCCTGTATATAATAAAGAAGGTAGGTGGGGGCTTTTTTAAAATCGGGGTCCAAGAGGTTTAAGATCTGGATATTGATCCTGTATCTTTAAAATCAATAGATCAATACTTCAAGCTACTTAAAAGCATTTTATCTTCCAGATAAAGAGGTCATTATGCTCTTTGCACCTTTTTTTATGGCTTTGTCTTTCCCACTGTAAGATTTATGATTTCGAGGCATCGCACGCACACTTAAATACACGAATGCTATTGATTTCTTGCTTCTTTGTTGTGCACCGCTCTGCGGATTGCTGTTAATTGGTATTTTCAGTGAATGGATGATATTTATAAATGAACTTGCTATGTGACATCCAGAAATGAGATCCTGTCAGGATAACAGGAGAGCCTGATCCCCAGCCGCCCTACACCTGCTGCTTTACTCCGTAAGAACTGCCGGTGCTCCTGCCATTGTTGGACAGACAGGTTGTGGATCTTCAAAATCAAATTGGGTAAACGGAGAGAAAAAATCACCTAAAACAAAATTTAGATTTTTTTTTAGATTTCCTCTTTATCCAGTGCAATAAAAAATAGGCAAATTCAATTCAATTCATCTTCACGATAATGCAAAAACATACACATTTTCACTATCCAATTGTTTTATGCCTTTGATATGAGTTGTGCCTACACCCTATTTTTTCGCTTTGAGTGCTGTACATGAACAAGAACATACCTCGCCCCCGGCCCATGTTATTCAATAAGGCAGTGCTGATGAGCAATTTTATTCATGGACCGAATTTACGTGTGAACAACTTTGCAAAATGCAGTAGATTATGTCATAAATCGGAGACTTGCACATGTAAAGGCGCTGTCCATTACTTGGGCATCCCATTTTCATTCCCTATGGTTGCCACCATAAAAATAAACAGCTTGTACTCACCTCCGGGGCAGGGACAGCTCAAGCGATGTCAGAATAGAACTCAGTTCATGGGGCCCATGTGACAAGCCCTGTCAATAAGGACCGGCATCTGTATCCCCACCTTAAGATGCATAGGAAATTAACAGGAAGTGAATGCTGCCGGTCACTTCTTGTCCGATTTTCCAGTGTCTGAAGGTGAATATATATATATATATATATATATATATATTTACTCTACTGTTCAAAAGTTTGGGGTCACCAACACAATTTTGTTTTCCATGAAAACTCATACTTTTATTTATCAAATAAATTGCAAAATTAATAGTAAATATAGTCCAGACATTCACAAGGTTAGAGATAATGATTTTTATTTGAAATAATAATTTTCTCCTTCAAACTTTGCTTTCGTCACAGAATGCTCCTTTGCAGCAATTCCAGCATTGCAGACCTTTGGCTTCTAGCTGTTAATTTGCTGAGGTCATCTGGAGACATTTTTCCCCATGTGGGATTGGCACTTTATTCTTTTTAGTTGGTCTACGCCTCACAAATGTTCTTCTGTGTGATCCAGCCATCTCAAACTTTGATTTGTCTGTCCATAAAACCTTTTACCAATCTTCCTCAGTCCAATGTCTGTGTTCTTTTGCCCATATTAATCTTTTCCATTTAGTAGCCAGTCTCAGATATGGCTATTTCTTTGCCGCTCTGCCCTGAAGGCCATCATCCTGGAGTCACCTCTTCAATGTAGAAGTTCACACTGACGTTTTGCAGGTACTATTTAAAAAAAATGAAATTTCTAAATGACCCCAAACTTTTGAACGGTAGTATATACATATACGGTATATATATATATATATATCTATTATATAAAATCCGAAGGCCACTTCCTGAAAAGGCGAAGGCCACTTCCGTGATGGCCTTCGCCCAGGGGCTGGTGACGTCATCCAGTGCAGGGCCCCCCTGCTACAGGCAGCGGCACAGGAACGTTCCGACCTCGGAAGTTCCGTGTGCCCTACAGCTTCTCCCCTCCACCCTCTGCCATTGCTGTCTGCCCAGAGGCCGCCCCTCATGTATCATGTCCTCAGCCCCTGCTCCACACATCAGTACACTGTCAGGAGGAGGCGCCCGGCAGTGCAGGGGTTACAGCAGAGCCTCCAGTGTGTGCGGGCGGCTCCTCCCCGCTCTCCGCACACACACACATTCCCCGGGTGCCCGGGCAGTGAGGAGGTGGCAGCGGCAGCACATGGCAGCCGGGAGGCAGCTGCACTGACAGGAGGCGGCTGACACCCGGGATCATGCTGCACAGCGCAGTCTCCACGCCCGCCTTCTCCACAGCTCCGCACTGCTGACACCGCGCTCAGCACCGGGGACATGAGGGGCAGCAGCACCAGGAGGGGACGCAGAGGTGAGAGCCGGACTGCAAGGGATTAACAGGTCCTCTGCCCCCTCTGTGTCCTCTGCGTCCTTTGCCCCCTGCCCCCTCTGTGTCCTCTGCCCCCTGTCCTCTGCCCCCTCTGTGTCCTCTGCCCCCTGTCCTCTGCGTCCTCTGCCCCCTCTGTGTCCTCTGCCCCCTGTCCTCTGCGTCCTCTGCCCCCTCTGTGTCCTCTGCCCCATGTCCTCTGCGTCTTCTGCCCCCTCTGTGTCCTCTGCCCCCTCTGTGTCCTCTGCCCCCTGTCCTCTGCCCCATGTCCTCTGCGTCTTCTGCCCCTCTGTGTCCTCTGCCCCCTGTCCTCTGCGTCCTCTGCCCCCTGTCCTCTGCGTCCTCTGCCCCCTCTGTGTCCTCTGCCCCCTCTGTGTCCTCTGCCCCCTCTGTGTCCTCTGCCCCCTCTGTGTCCTCTGCCCCCTCTGTGTCCTCTGCCCCCTGTCCTCTGCCCCCTCTGTGTCCTCTGCCCCCTCTGTGTCCTCTGCCCCCTCTGTGTCCTCTGCCCCCTCTGTGTCCTCTGCCCCCTGTGTCCTCTGCCCCCTCTGTGTCCTCTGCCCCCTGTCCTCTGCCCCCTCTGTGTCCTCTGCCCCCTCTGTGTCCTCTGCCCCCTGTCCTCTGCGTCCTCTGTGTCCTCTGCCCCCTGTCCTCTGCCCCCTGTCCTCTGCGTCCTCTGCCCCCTCTGTGTCCTCTGCCCCCTGTCCTCTGCCCCCTGTCCTCTGCCCCCTCTGTGTCCTCTGCCCCCTGTCCTCTGCCCCCTGTCCTCTGCCCCCTGTCCTCTGCCCCCTGTCCTCTGCATCCTCTGCCCCCTTTTCCTCTGCCCGTCCTCTGCCCCCTGCCTCTGCATCCTCTGCGTCCTCTGCCCCCTGTCTCTGCCCCGTCCTCTGCCCCCTCTCCCCGTCCTCTGCCCCTCTGCCCCCTTCCTCTGCCCTCTGCCCCCTGTCCTCTGCGTCCTCTGCGTCCTCTGCCCCCTCTGTGTCCTCTGCCCCCCTGCGTCTCTCCCTCTGCCTCGCCCTCTGCCCCCTGTCCTCTGCTCCCCTGTCCTCGCCCTCTTGTCCTGCGTCTCTGCCCTGCCTGCCCTGTCCTGCCCTGCCCCTCTGTGTCCTCTGCCCCCTCTGTGTCCTCTGCCCCCTCTGTGTCCTCTGCCCCCTGTCCTCTGCCCCCTCTGTGTCCTCTGCCCCCTGTCCTCTGCCCCCTCTGTGTCCTCTGCCCCCTGTCCTCTGCCCCCTCTGTGTCCTCTGCCCCCTGTCCTCTGTGTCCTCTGCCCCCTCTGTGTCCTCTGCCCCCTCTGTGTCCTCTGCCCCCTCTGTGTCCTCTGCCCCCTCTGTGTCCTCTGCCCCCTCTGTGTCCTCTGCCCCCTGTCCTCTGCGTCCTCTGCCCCCTCTGTGTCCTCTGCCCCCTGTCCTCTGCCCCCTGTCCTCTGCGTCCTCTGCCCCCTCTGTGTCCTCTGCCCCCTGTCCTCTGCCCCCTGTCCTCTGCGTCCTCTTCCCCCTCTGTGTCCTCTTCCCCCTGTCCTCTGCGTCTTCTGCGTCCTCTGCCCCCTGTCCTCTGCGTCCTCTGCCCCCTCTGTGTCCTCTGCCCCCTGTCCTCTGCGTCCTCTGCCCCCTCTGTGTCCTCTGCCCCCTGTCCTCTGCCCCCTGTCCTCTGCCCCCTCTGTGTCCTCTGCCCCTTGTCCTCTGCCCCCTCTGTGTCCTCTCCCTCCTCTGCCCCCTCTGTGTCCTCTGCCCCCTGTCCTCTGCGTCCTCTGCCCCCTGTCCTCTGCGTCCTCTGCCCCCTGTCTTCTGCGTCCTCTGCCCCCTGTCCTCTGCCCCCTGTCCTCTGCGTCCTCTGCCCCCTCCAGCCTCCAGCCGTCCTCTGCCCCCTCCAGCCGTCCTCTGCCCCCTCCAGCCGTCCTCTGCCCCCTCCAGCCGTCCTCTGCCCCTCCAGCCGTCCTCTGCCCTCTCCAGCCGTCCTCTGCCCTCTCCAGCCGTCCTCTGCCCTCTCGAGCCGTCCTCTGCCCCCTCCAGCCGTCCTCTGCCCCCTCCAGCCTCCAGCCGTGCTCTGCCCTCTCCAGCCTCCAGCCGTCCTCTGCCCTCTCCAGCCTCCAGCCGTCCTCTGCCCTCTCCAGCCTCCAGCCGTCCTCTGCCCCCTCCAGCCGTCCTCTGCCCCCTCCAGCCGTCCTCTGCCCTCTCCAGCCTCCAGCCGTCCTCTGCCCTCTCCAGCCTCCAGCCGTCCTCTGCCCTCTCCAGCCGTCCGGGGGTGGCCACATGTTGACTCAGGATCCAGGCGCCGGAGAAGACGCAGGGTCGGTGGTAAGTATAGCGGAGTGTGTGTGTGTGTGTGTGTGTGTATATATGTATGTGTGTGTATGTCCTGACCACTCTGCCCACGCCGCTGCGCTGACCACTCTCACCGCACTCACTGCTAGCCACTGAGCGACCGCGCGCAGTGCTAGCCACTGAGCCACCATATACTCTGCTACCCACAGAGCCGCCTGTATACACACAATTAATTTCACCGCACTCCCCTAACTATTGGTAAATAAACTATATCTGGATTCTAGACTACCCGATTCTTTAGAATCGGGCTGCCATCTAGTATATATATATATATATATATATATATATACATACACAAGAAAAGAGCAGCACATGAATGACAAAGTCACGGGTGCAAAAAATCCTCTCTTGCAATCTCGCACCTTGCAATAAGTACATAGATCAAAAAATAGCAGAGGCAACAGTCCTATGTGCAAAAGCTTAGTGGAAATGTATTGGTCTATAAGTTACCACGTTACAGTGGCAACATATGGACCAATACATTTCCAGTAAGCTTTTGAAAATAGGACTGTTGCCTCTGCTATTTTTCGATATACATATATTAAACAAATTACAAGTGTCAGGCACTATGCACTTTACCATATAGTAATAGCCTAATTTAGAGCCCTCATTCTGATCCCTTCAAAGATAGCTGGGACAACTGTGGTGCATGTCAAGGTTCATTAGTAATCCAAAGTAAAAGAATAGAGCAGCACTCACCAGATCTTCCATGTGCAGACTTTATTAGGGGTGAGGGTTACAGCAGTGTATATTGATTTATTAGTCAAGGTATTTCAGAGCACCATGAAATGCCCTGAAACATGGCAATATGATATTGATTTGTCCTGAGGAAGGGGTCAGGGAGACCTGAAACACGTTAACTAATAAATCAATATTATATTCACCCTTTGATGTCTCGTGGAATATGGCAGCACAGTTTTTAACCCTTCATCCTCCCTACTCTATATGCACCATGCTGGGGACTGCAGCAGCTGTGATCTGCTTTTATAGTGGTTGTGACTCTCACAACCACACAAGGTGAAGCCTCTGATACCTATTTAGGTCATATTTGATCTCTCAAACCCTTCATCCTCCCTACTTTAATTTTCTGAGATAATGACCTTTGGGTGTTCATTGGCTGTAAGCCATAATCATCAACATTAACAGAATTAAACACTTGAAATAGATCCCTTTGTGTGTAATGACTCTATAATATATATATGTGTTTCACTTTATGTATTGAAATACTGAAATAAATGAACTTTTTGATGATATTCTAATTCATTGAGATGCAGTGGTATCATCTATTTTTTTTAAATGAAATCTAATACATAAAACAAATTAAAGAACAAAAGGTAGATTACTTTTTCTTTTACCTAAACAAACTATACTTCTTTTTGCCTTTTCCAAATGTAAATTGGAGAAAAAAAGTTGCTTATATATGGACCCCTCTATGGTTGCATTTTAATGGTCTTATACCAATGGATGCCAAACTTACATAATATTATAACCTGTATTTGGAATTTATATAATAAAGGCATTATTAAATAGAATGTTTTATTTCTGCTAATATGGATAAAGGGATAAGTTGTCTGTCATAACATAATGATAAACAGACCCCCCTGCTAGTTGTCCCAGAAAAGCGCTTTATGATCACTTCCTTTAAGGACCTTAAGTAAAATGGCGCCGTCAGCTTCTATGCGCTACTGCGGAGTCGCGGACGCACAAAGGATTGTGGGAAATGTAGTTTTTGTGGTACGGACAAGGTGCAGTGAAGCATAGGGTATGCCAAGAAGCGGCGGCCATGAAGCAATCATAAAATGTGAGTGTACATGCCCCTGAAAAAGGTTGCACACCTGTTTTAATGTTCAATTTTTAAATAATTAGCACTGTATTCCACTTTAGATTTGACACATTAACAATTGAAAACCATATACCGTATATATATATATATATATATACATATACCCGGCAGGGGCTGGCTTGTCCAGGGGGCAGGGTTGCACATGCCCAGCAGGCCATTGGTCAAGCAGCAGTTTTGGAGCCGCCGAATCTTGATGTAGGGTGTATTCATTTTGGGTCAAGATTATATTAAATTCCACTGGTGTTACAGTTGTAAAACCGTAACATTTTTTTGCATTTCATTTTTTTTTTAATTATCTCTCCCTTGAACAAAAATGCAACATAGCCCTAAAATGCTATGTTTATAAGTAGCTTCACATAGGTTTATGCCCAGAAATGGATGAGTGGCAACAACCTGCAGTATGGTTGTGAGGTGTAGAGTTGTTAGTTAGATATTCAAAAATTAAAATGTCTTTTTTTAAATATTAAAAATAGATAAAAAAAATAACACCCTTTGACAAAAGTTATGGGCAATTAAAGCCAGGTTGGTTGACATCCCAAAACAAGAATCATCTGTATCAGGAAGTTATATTCAGTTGGCATTTAAGTGTACAATATTGGACTAATACAACATGGAAAAAAACATTTTTTTGTATTCACTACTAAATATACATTTAATAAGGTAGATAGCTTCATTGAAATGTCTGGAATATGGGTATTCTTTTTTTCTTTTAAATGTTGCACCTTACAAGCTAGAGAGCACACTTTCTGTTTCACACAAGCCTTGGATTCAGGATTTTCTTTTTTAATTTAAAGTTAGAACAAAGTGTTATTAAACTCTCTTCTTTATTCACAGTATGTGAAGAACCAAAAAATGCTGTTAATACTATAACTCCAGTGTATCACAGATCAGTCAATTCATAACCCCAGTCATTAAGCAGCTACAGCACTTCCCTATCATTTAAATCATTGGAGCATTTATCACAGATTGAAACTAGCACTCCTATTTTCAATGTGCTTCAGCATAATGTTGGCCTTTTTCTATCCTTATTTGTAATGAATTATGCATTCTGACCTCCTAACTCAACTCAATATAATGATACTGCCTATCCTGCCCTCATCATTTTTTGTCACTACAATAGTCACCCCTGATTGGCTGCACTGAACCCTGTGAAGTATTAGTCAAGGAATAATGTGAGCATTACTGGTACAGTTTTTTGCAATCTTCACAAGTTGAATTACAAATTGTTTATATTCATGGGGATCTGTAAAATATAATCTACTCAATGGCAGTGGGTTGATCTGTTCATCTCTAATTGTTATCCCACAATACAGTTGAACTGAACTAAGAGTCCAAAGTTCCTGGTTGCTGGTAAAAGTTGGCAGTTTTGTAGGCTTTGCTTCCATAGTTCTCCCAGCATCTATATGTTATAGTTATAAAGGTGTTGCTAATTTGACGTGATGCTCATATACTGATACTGTATTTTGCAAATTCTAAAATACTTTGGATTATAAAGCACACCACAAATTTAGAGGAAGAAATGAGGAAAAAAATAAAAAAATGGGGTAATCTTATTAGCCTAAATCTGTTTTATAAGCAGTGTAGCTTGCCCTGGGGAGGGTGATGATGGTGGAGCGAGGTCACAGGAGGCAGGGTCACAGTGGTGAGGTCGGTGACACAGTGGGGCAATGTTTTGGGGGGCCTAATGCCTTGTTTAGAGGGTGTTCCGACAGCAGGCAACATTAGTCTCCCAGCAGTGGACGTGATGGGCAAAAAAATGGCTGCGGAGGCAGCGCATGGGCAGACTGAGATCTTGGCTGTCTGAAATTTTAATCTGCAATCTGCTAAAATCATAAAAAATACATTGATAGTATATCCATTGTATGCAATTTCATATACATATAATATTATATGTATCTGAAAGTGACCCTGCCTTGTTTGAGGGAGCATGTGGGGTTAATTTTTTGATTTTTGATCCATTTTGAAATTAACCAATCATCAACTTAAGTGTTATTTTACCATTCTTCATATAAACCATCCCCTGTAACATCCCCTTATACACCTGAGGAAGACAGCACATTGCCAGTCGAAATGCGTTGTGGCTTATAAGGGACTTTCCATGAAATGGTTTGGAAGTTTTAATAGGATTCCCCTTTGCTCCTTCCTTTAGCGCTCCATCAGACTGGTGTTTGTTTTCATTGCTTCCAATTCCCCTTTTAGGAAGCTCAGCAGGAGCTGCTGTGAGGGAAGAAGCTCGCATAAGGCTGAAGGATTGCTGGGAATACAACAGGAATAGGACCTGCGGTGACGAAGTTCCAGGTAGCGGGATCCCGTGACTGCCACATCCGGGAACGCCGCAGGAGCAGTGGCTAGGAGTGGACAGCAGAGCCCGGTACAGGAACATACAAAATCTTCACTGGGGTTGTGTGGGAGCGCACAACACCATAAGTTGAGCTGCCATCTGACCCCTATATTTAGCCCATGATAAAAAACCATAGGTGCTCCTCATTGTGCCCCTCTTTTTGTTTTGTTACACAAAAGTTTCTGTGCATACACCACCTTGGCAGCTATTTTCCTGAAGTTCATCATGTTGGAAGTAGAGCACGTGCAGATTGAGATCTGGTCTGTCTGAGATCTTAGTCTGCATGTGCGCTGCCTCTGCAGCCATTTTCCCTTCACTCAGCACATCCACTGCAGGGATCAAGGGCACTTGCAGAGCTGCCCCTTCCACACAGCCTTGGTCCCACAGCATTGCCACACTATGCAGCTGCTAACAACACCACAGCAAACCTGCCTCCAATGATCTTGATCTACCACCACTACACCCCCCCAAAAGTTACTATGGCCGGATTTTAAGACATACCTCCATTTTCTCAACAATTGGGGGGAAAAATGTGTGCCGTATAATCCGAAATAAAATGGTAATTGTCATTATTCTGCTGTTCCTAATAGAGATGAGCCACCACCCTGGTGTTCAAATTCGATTCATCGAATTTGCTGTGTTTTCGTCGAATGTTCATCGAATGTTCGTTGAACACCGTCAAACACGTCGAACACCGTTGAAAATTAATGTAAAATATGTTTTAACGTTAGTACCGGGCGGGGGGGAGCAAATATAGAGAGGGGGGAGCGCAGCACCGAGAGCAGGAGTGGAAGACACAGGTGGGAAAGGCGGCGGTGAGAAGAGCACTTCACTGCCAGCTTTCCTGTTCTGTGCTGCGCTCCCCACTCCCTGATGCCCTCTCCCCGCTCCTTGGATCTGCTCCCCCCACCCGATCATGCAGCATGAACTCACATGAACTTTTGCACGGCTGCACATCTCAGCTACATCTCTGACTGCTGTACCTGGCTGGACACAAAAATAGGGTGAAGCCCACGTCAAAATTATTTGGAAAAATTCATAAAAATATTAAAAAAATACATTTAGGGTCTGCATCTTTATTAACCCCTCGAAGCCGGAGTGTAGCGTTATTGTAAGGGGGGTTAACTCAGGTCACCCGAGGACAGCTCAGGTGGCATGACCTAAACTATCCTCGGGTGACCTGAGTTAACCTCCCTTACAATGCAGCTGCATTCCAGCCTCGAGGGGTTAATAAAAATGCAGTCCCTAAATGTATTTTTTTAATGAATTTTTCCAAAAAAATTTGACATGGGCTTCGCCGTATTTTTGTGTCCAGCCAGGTACAGCAGGCAGGAAGGGCTGCCTCCTACCCCTAGGTGCCTATTTGTACCTGCCTGGAAACAGAGATAGAAGGAAGCCCTTTTTTATTATTATTTCATGAATTTCATGAAATAATAAAAATAAAATGTGTGGGGCTTCGCACTATTTCCATGTCCAGCCAGGTACAGCTAGGCAGCTGGGGGCTGGAATCCGCAGCGCAGGAGGCCTAAGCTTTCTGGTCACCCCCTGCTGCGAATTGCTGTCCGCAGCCACCCCAGAAAATAGCATGTTCAGAGAAGCACCATCTTCTGGCGCTGAACCCAGCTCATCCAGGGTCCTGGTGCCATGGCTCACTGGGTAATAAAGGGGTTAGGGCCAGCTTTGTGTTATCAGCTGGCCCTAAGCCTGAGATTCATGGGGTCATGCCAATATTAGACATGACCGTCATGAATTTCCAGTGAATTTTAAAAAAAAAACACAACACACAGAAAAAAATATTTTATTAGAAATAAAACAAAAAATACACTTAGAGACTCCATCTTTATTAAAAAATTCCTCTTCCTTCCGACGTAGTCAAAAAATGCAATGTCAGCACTGCTACATTGCTCTGCATAGACACACACGTCTATGCTGAGCGAGAGCAGGCTGACAACTGACTGTCAGGGTTCACTCCAGGTCATAGAACCAGAATTCGCAGCGGGGGTGTCCAGAACGCTTGGGCCTCCCTGCGCTCCAGATTCCAGCCCCCAGCTGCCTAGTTGTACCTGGCTGGACATAGAAATAGAGCGAAGCCCCGCACATTTTTTTTTTACTATTTCATGAAATTCATGAAATAATTAAAAAAAAAGGACTTCCTTCTATTTCTGTTTCCAGGTGGGTACAAATAGGCACCTGGGGGTTGGAGGCAGCCCGTTCCTACCTGCTGTACACAGAACACAACACACAGAAAAAAATATTTAATTAGAAATAAAACAAAAAATACACTTACAGACTCCATCTTTATTAAAAAATGTCTCTTCTGTCCGACGTAGTCCAATCAGGTTTTCTTCTTTAGCTCAGCTGGATCTCTGGTAGAGAACCTCTACCAGAGATGTAGCTGAGCTGTGCATCTGTGGGAAAGTTCATGTGAGTTCATGCTGCATGAACTCACATGAACCTTTCACTGACATCATCGCGGCTTCTTCAAATGAACAGCTGATCTGCATCAGCTGATCATTTGAAATAACAGGTGAGAAAGCCAGCAGTGAGACTTAACCACCAGTTTTCCTGCTCTGTTTAGTGCTCCCCGCTCCCTGATGCCCTTTCATCGCTCCCCCTGCCGCCTCCCCACCTGATCCTAAGTTAGGTTTGGGTGGGGGGAGCAGATCCAGAAAGCGGGGATGGGGCATCAGGGAGCGCAGCACAGAGCAGGAAAGCCGGCGGTGAAGTCTTCACACAGCCGCCGGCTTTCCCGCTCAGGATCGGGATGGGAGGCGGTGGGGGGAGCGGAGGATCGTCATGGGAGGCTGCGGGGGGCAGTCGATCTGGCTGAATGATTGTTTAAACAATCATGCCCCCATTTCAGCCTTTTCCTCTACCGCTAAACCACTTTATAGGGTCCTTTTGGTGAACAAACTGTTATCGAACATAACCTCGAACTGCCAAATTTGAAGGTAATTGTTTGCATTCATCGAATGACTCGAACACCGCCCAAAACAGCTCGAGTTTGAGATTGACGAACATTTCGAATCGAACATCACTGATCTCTAGTGACTAATCTGGAAAGAGTACTGGTTCCAAACTGCACACATAAGAAAGCAAATTTTTTTCCTTATATCTTTTTTACATGAAACAAGTTCATAAAGTTTACATCGAGACTTATTTCTTTGGTGTGAAGTAAAACTTCTATTATTATTGTAATCCCTATGTACTGTAGACTGTAAGAACTCCAAAGAGGTAAGTAATGTAAATATTCACTTCAATTTCACTTACAGTGAATGTTTAAAAGCAGAAGTTGGCAATCTTTGTATAATACACTATATACTCACTAGAATTTCAGTTTCATCCTTCAGTGAAATTGGCAGAAGCCTGTTTCATTTGGAATTTGAAATGAGAAATATCATGCAAGTCTGCTCCAGCAATTTAAACTTTAAATAAAAACCCGCTACCACAGATGGCATTGGAAATTGACACCTGCATAGATGATAACTTTCTGTCTCATTTTTTAGAATTTCTAGCAAGGAATGAGCCGAATCTGGTAGAGAATTCTTCAAAATAAGGCTGCGAAACAAGCTTAAACAAGAAAACATGATGCATGGGTTGTTCTTATTTTTTTTGGACAATTATGCCATAATTTCTTACTTTAAAAATGTTTATGTGTAGTTATAGACAGTAGAGGGAAATTTACATATGCAAATATACAATATGTTAGGGAAAAGAACACTTGGACTTTCAAGAAAATGATGTTATTAAGCAATTTGTTCGGAATGCATACTACAGATTACGTTAAATACAGTGCCTTGTGAAAGTATTTGGCCCCCTTGAACTTTTCAACCTTTTTGCCACATTTCAGGCTTCAAACATAAAGATACAAATTCTAATTTTTTTGTGAAGAATCAATGACAAGTGGGACACAATTGTGAAGTGGAACGAAATTTATTGCATATTTTAAACTTTTTTAACAAATAAAATTCTGAAAAGTGGGGTGTGGTCGATTGGATTCAGGTCTAGGCTGTGACTTGGCCATTCTAACACCTGGAAACGTTTATTTTTTAACCATTCTATTGTAGATTTTCCTTTATGTTTGGGATCATTGTCTTGTTGGAAGATAAATCTCTGTCCCAGTCTCAGGTCTTTTGCAGACTCCAAAAGGTTTTCTTCCAGAATGGTCCTGTATTTCACTCCGTCCATCTTCCCATCAATTTTAACCATCTTCCCTGTCACTGCTGAAAAAAAGCAGCCCCAAACTATGATGCTGCCACCACCATGTTTGACAGTGGGGATGGTGTTTTGAGGGTGATGAGCTGTGTTGCTTTTATGCCAAACATATCGTTTTGCATTGTGGCCAAAAAGTTAGATTTTGGTTTCATCTGACCAGAGCCCCTTATTCCACATGTTTGGTGTCTCCCGGGTGGCTTGTGGCAAGTTTCAAACAAGACTTTTTATGGATATCTTTTGAGAAATGGCTTTCTTCTTGCCACTCTTCCATAAAGGCCAGATTTGTGAAGTGTATGACTGATTGTTGTCCTATGGACAGACTCTCCCACCTCAGCTGTAGATCTCTGCAGTTCATCCAGAGTGATCATGGGCCTTTTGGCTGCATCTCTGATCAGTCTTATCCTTGTTCGAGATGAAAGTTTAGCGGGATGACAGAGTCTTGGTAGATTTGCAGTGGTCTGACACTTATTCCATTTCAATATGCACAGTGCTCCTTGAGATGTTTAAAACTTGGCAAATCTTTTTGTATCCAAATCCGGCTTTAAACTTCGCCACAACAGTATCTCAGACCTGCCTGGCGTATTTCTTGGTCTTCATGATGCTCTCTGCACTCACTTGAAACAGAACCCTGAGCCTATCACAGAGCAGGTGCATTTATACGGAGACTTGATTACTTACAGGTGTATTCTATTTATCATTACCAGTCATTAAGGACAACATTGAATCATTCAGAGATCCTCACTGAACTTATGGAGTGAGTTTGCTGCACTGAAAGTAAAGGGGCCGAATAATATTGCACGACCCACTTTTCAGTTTTTTATTTGTTAAAAAAGTTCAAAATATCCAATAAATTTCATTTCACTTCACGAATGTTGTTGATTCTTCTTATATCTTTATGTTTGAAGCCTGAAATGTGGCAAAAGGTTGAAAAGTTCAAGGGACCCAAATACTTTCACAAGGCACTGTATATCCTTCCTGGTGACCCACTTTTTATCAAAAAGTGGTTATTTTCCAATTCATAAAAGTGCAAAATTTTATTTTCTAATTTAAGTCACAGACTCAACTTAAAGAATTTGTAAGGTGCAATGTACCAAGAAACTTGCTACAACTGAGTGTGAACGCACTCCACCATCGTGCCACCACCCCACATAGAGCGACCGCTCTGACCCTGGCTAACCTAAAGGCATAAATGACAATTACCTTGTACATGACAGCCCTCAGTTCAGAACTACTAAGGGCATACCCGCTGTTCCTATACTGACCATAAGGACCACATCCTTCATGAACCACAACATAGCTCAAGGCGACTTATGTGATCAAGGTCTTGAATGACCGAAACGTTATTCTGTCGCAATCACTATAAGAGCACTTGTTTCAATAAATTTCACTAACAAGCAAAAAACTCCTTAAGGGTATGTGTGCAGTGATTCTAATAGACATTTATGTGGGACTTACGAGCCTCCTTCACTAGCACCATACCCCCACACCTATCGTGTGCTAGCCATTGAATCTCATACCCAATACTCCAGAGGCAGGAGGGTGACTTTAGTAAAACCAAGGATATTTATTGAGGAAAGCTTAACAAAGAGAAAAGGTGTCGGAGGGGAGGACCCTCTGGATAGCGACACTGTACACTCGTAGTGGAGCACTGGCAGACGTAACCCCTATACAGCAAAACACCTGTTACAACACCAGAAGGCCTAAATGCCACAAATTTTGGACCAGTGGGTTGACCCGTGCAGACCAGACAGTAGATATGGGGAGACTGTGGAATACTGTCTCTGTCAGAGAGATGAATCCTGGGAGCTCCGTTCAATCCCTGAGAGACTGATCCAGTCGGTAAAGGAATCCCGACAGTTCTTTTCACATCAGGAGAGGCCTGGTCAGCCTGATGACTCTGTGGAGACAGAGGTGTAAGTATAATGCAGAGCTAAGAACAACAGTCTTCCTAGTGCAGAGCTCAGCAAAGAGTGGCGAGGACAGCAGCAACAATCACAGAGAATGAACACATTGCCCAGGCATCTCCCATTGGGAGAGGATGCCTTTTATGATCAGAGCAGCTAAGCACTCAAGCAGAGACCGAATGGGGAACAGGTGTAGTGCTCCTATAAGTGTGTGCAGGATGCCGAGCATGCATTCGAAGAACAATTCCAGGAGACCTACCATGAAGATGCAGATTCCCAGCAGAAAAGGAGACAAATGATTGCATGGAACCATGACCAGGGTTAGCAGAACCAGTGGAGCTACGTGGTGAGCGCCGATCTCCCTGCTTAGCAGAGACTACCCCCCCAGCCGAGGGCATGACAGTGTACTTGCCTATCAAGCATTCCTTTTTGGCAAGGTAAAATACAATCAATCATCCCCTCCATGACATGGTAAGCTGAGATTGGTTGGAGCGCTGGCATATTGCACCTGTGTTGCCTCTTCCTTTATCATTGGGGCCTGCAGCATCCTCCTATGTGCATTTGGTATCAGATCTGTTTGCTGCTTTATGCTTATTTTTTAAAAAATGTATGTCTTTTTTTGCTTATTATTATTTTTGAATATAGTGTTACAAATGCCACTACTCCATCCTCCTCCTCCTTGACTTGTCTGCTGCCTTCGACACGGTTGACCACTCCCTTCTTCTTCGGATCCTGAAATCACTCGGCATCACCTACCTTGCCCTCTCATGGATCTCCTCATACCTAGCGGACCGGACCTTCAGTGTCTCCCTCTCCCACACCTCATCCTCGCCCTACCATCTTTCTGTCGGAGTCCCCCAAGGGTCAGTCCTGGGACCGCTACTCTTCTCCATATACACTCTTGGCCTAGGGCGACTCATTGAGTCCCATGGCCTCCAATACCACCTCTACGCTGACGACACCCAAATCTACCTGTCCGGCCCCGACATCACCTCCTTACTCTCCAAAATCCCGCAATGCCTTTCCGCCATCTCATCCTTTTTCTCTGCTCAGTTCCTTAAACTCAACATGGACAAAACTGAATTCATAGTCTTCCCCCTAAGAAATTCCCCCCCACTTCCCAACCTATCCATCTGCGTCAATGACTACACCCTCTCCCCAGTCCCCCAAGCCAAGTGCCTCGGGGTCATCCTTGACTCCTCCCTATCCTTCAAGCCCCATATCGAGGCCCTCAGCACATCCCTCCGGCTCCAGCTCAGAAACATTTCATGGATCTGCTCCTTCCTTACCCACGACACCGCTAAAACACTTATTCATGCTCTTATCATCTCCCGCCTTGACTACTGCAACCTCCTTCTCACTGGCTAACTCCCTTACACCTCTCCAATCTATCCTCAGTTCAGCTGCCCGACTAATCCATCTGTCCCCCCGCTACTCTCCTGTCTCCCCCCTCTGCCAAGCCCTTCACTGGCTCCCTGCCTCCAAGAGATAACAGTTCAAATTACTAACCATGACTTACAAAGCCATACACAACGTGTCCCCACCATACATCTCCACCCTGGCCTCCCGATACCTACCCCCACGCAACCTCCGTTCCTCACAAGAACTCCTCCTCTGCTCCCCCCTCATCTCCTCTTCACACAACCGCGTCCAGGACTTCACCCGGTCATCTGCCATACTCTGGAACTCCCTGCCCCAACACGTCAGACACTCTACGACCCTGAGAAGCTTCAAGTGTCACCTGAAGACTCACCTATTCCGTCAAGCCTACAACTTGCCATGAGACCCAGGCGACCACCCCATAACTGACATTCCCCCATCCTACTGTATCCCCACCCGCCCCTCGTAGACTGTGAGCCCTCGTGGACAGGGTCCCCTCCCCTCCTGTACCTGTATGTTCTGTTTGTCTAGAGTTAGTGTACTTGTGCTTATCTCCCTCATCCTCAAGTAAAGCACCATGGAACCTAATGGCGCTATATAAATAAATAAATAATAATAATAAATAGTGTTAGGGACTCGTAAGCGTGGGTATCCTTGATGTGGGTTATGAGCATACCTATTTTGGTTAAATCAATTTTTATTCAGTTTGAAGTAAATAACAAAATAACATATTCTCAAGTTTAACAGTTTCATCAGGTGTAACAATATTGTACATAGTGTATAGGGGGTCATCAGACCAACATTATATAAGATCTCCTATTACCGTTTTTAAGTTTGGTGATTCTGGTCTTGTAATATATAGGCAGGAGGAGTACAAACAGAAAAAACAAATTGTTGATATTCTTATTTATAAGAAGAATGAAAGCTAACAGTATATATATTTAAAGAAAAATAAAGAAGGAAGAAAAAAGAAGAGAGGTTTTCCTTCCCTCTTCTTTCCTCCTGGTCTCCTCTAGATAAATTTTTATATATCATAAAGTTATTGACCTCGTGGGTGATGAAGGAGATACCAGGTTTGGTGAAAATTTAGCAGCGAGGAAGGAGTAGAGAGTATAGAGTAGTGTGAGAAAGAAAGGTTAGGTGTAGTATGGGGATAGAAAGAGTAGGGATAAGGGATGGGGGAGAACGGGTGGACTGGGACGCCGCAGATCATCCCACATCAAGATGTTTATTTTGAGGAGGCATATAGGTGTGAATAGGGATAAAGAGATATATATAGATAAACCGATAGAGACAGCAGGGTCGATTGATGGCGAAGGGTGAGTCTCTATTTCTCTTACGGGGGCATCCATCAGATGTCATCTGTGGGGTTGTTAATCAACCAAATCTTTAAGGCCTCTGACTCTCTGTAGTAAACCCAAGGGCTCCACAGGCGGTAGGTCCTGTCTGGGCAACCCGCGTCAGATGAAATGTGGCTTGCGAGTTCCTCTAGTCTGTGGATTCGGTTTAGTTCCGCTACCAACTCTGATCTAGATGGACTGTGTGTAACCTTCCAATTTCTGGCAATAATTTTTCTGGCAGCTGATAGGACAAACCTTGTTAATCCATTTTTGTATGCAGAGATGGATGTCTCTAGGGAACTTAGTATAGCCACGGACGCCGTTAGAGCCATCTTGGAGGGGGATATCATCCCAATCAGCTCCTTCACCTGTATCCAAAATGGTTGGATAAGATGACACTCCCACCATATGTGAAGGTAAGTACCAACTGCCCTTCCATAGCGCCAGCATGTGTTTGATATTGATGGAAAAATTGAATGGAGCTCTGCAGGACATCGGTACCATCTGGCCATTACTCTATAGTTCCTCTCTTGGAAGACTGCCGATGTAGCTGATTTTTTTGTGTATAGGAAGATTCTTTCCCACCCCGCCTGGGATATCGATATCTGGAGGTCTCTTTCCCATTTGGATCTAAAATTGGGTTGGGTATGAGAACTTTCATCATGTGTGTCTAGGAACATCGAATATAATGTTGAAATTGTATGTGGGATCGTCTCAGTTGTCAGGCATATCTGTTCAAAGGCTGTCAGGGGTCTATTGATCAGTTCCCAGTCTAAAGAACGAATAAAATCCGATAGGCCAGCGTGGAGCAGCCATGCTTTTTGGGGAATATGCTTCCCATGATATATTTCTTGTAGTGATTTTATTCCTGTACTGGTAATATAGTCTCTCACCATCGGTAGAGAGTGTCCTCGGGTCCCCAGGAAAGGACCTCTACTATTTCCTAGCACGAAGGATGGGTTACCTGTCAGGGGTCCGGGATGTGTTGTCAATTTTAGAGAGGGAGTGTTTTTTTTGAGGAAGGATAGGTGAGATAGTATGAAGGAGAGGTTTGTGGATGAGCGTGTATGTGGGAGCCAGATTGTTGCTAGTGGATTGATACCGTCATCTAGTGTTACAACATCTGTCCACAGTCTCCTGTCTGCGTGTTTGAATAAGTCTAATATACATTTGCCAAGTGAGGCTAGGTGGTATATTATCATATTAGGTAGTCCTACTCCTCCCCCTTCGTGCGTCTAGTTAGGGTGTTTTGGGATAGTCGGGGTTTTTTATGTGACCATATAAAACGGGTGATCCCTGTCTTTAGTCTAGAGAAAAAGGAAGCTGGGAGAGTTATTGGGATGGCTTGAAAATGGTATAGTAGTCTAGGTAGCAAGTCCATTTTAATAGTTTGAATCCTACCCCACCATGACAAAGCGAGGCCGTTCCAGATCTTCATATCTCCCTCAAGTTTGGAAAGTAGAGGTGGGAAGTTTTTGATATATAGGTCATTTGGGTCCTTGGCTAACTTCACTCCTAGATATGTGAGATCATCTTTTTTCCATTTAAAAGGAAACTGCGATTTTAATAGCTTCACCACCAGGTCAGGGAGGGAGATATTAAGTATTTCTGACTTAGAGGCGTTCATTTTAAAATTACTTAGGGAACCGTATAATGTTAGTTCATCTACAATATTAGAAATAGTGATTAGGGGATTCGTGGCGAACAACAATAAATCGTCCGCAAATAGTGCCAGTTTGTGTTCTTTGGATTCCGTCACCACCCCTCGGATCCCTGGGTTAGCCCTGAGAGCTCCCGCCAGGGATTCCATACATAAAATGTAGATCAAAGGGGACAGTTGACATCCCTGCCGTGTACCGTTCTTGATAAGGAAGGGATCAGACAAACATCCATTAACTAGCACTCTCGCCGTAGGAGCCGAGTATAGGGCTTTAATCCTTCGAATCATCACCTCATCCATACCCATATGTCTTAGGGATTCAAATAGGAAGCCCCAGTGCACCCTGTCAAAGGCTTTTTCAGCGTCAATGGACAGGATGCACATGGGGACCCCCCTCCTCCTCACCCTATCAATGAGGGCAATTGATCTGATCACATTGTCACGTGCTTCCCTCCCCGGCACAAACCCCACCTGTTCTTCATTGACCAACGAGGGCATGTGAATTTTTAGTCTATTTGCAATCATTTTTGAGAATATTTTTATGTCCACGTTCATCAATGATATTGGTCTATAGTTTCCACAGTAAGAAGGGTCCTTTCCGGGTTTCAAAATGATCGTATTATGGGCCATTAAGGCCTGGGGAGGGAAGACATCCCCTCTAGAGACGCTATTATATACTTTTAGAAGTCTAGGTGCTAGGGTATCTATAAAGGTTTTGTAGAATCCCGAAGAGTATCCGTCTGGTCCCGGGAAATTTTCCTTTTTTAAGTGATTTGATGACCTCAGTCACCTCGTCCAGGGTGAAGTCTGTGGAGAGATTAGTAGTGGCCTCGTCCGTCAAGGGGGATGGGCCAAATTTTTTGATATAGTCGTGGAGTGAAGCAGCTGGGACCAGACTAGGTCCCCCCAACTCTCCCTCTTGAATATCATAGAGCGAGGCATAGAAGGAGCGAAAACATTTTATTATATCTTTAGTGGAATGTACTTTAGTGCCCTCAGGTGTTACTACATGTGGAATAAATGTACGTTTAATTCTAGCGTGGAGAGCTTTAGCCAATAATCTGCCCGGTTTATTTCCGGAGGAATAGTATATAGCATTAAGTTTATCCCTGTGTGTTCTATCTTTTTGATCTAATATTGTAAGTAATTTATGTCTTGTAGTGGACAGTTGAGTATAAATGATGGGGGAAGGATCTGATTTATGTTTGGTCTCTAAGTCAGATATTTGTTTTAGTAGAGAATCTATTTCTAGTGTTCTTAATTTCTTAAGTCTGGAGCCGTGTGATATTAGTATTCCTCGTAGAACTGCTTTAAGGGCCTCCCATTGGATGGTGGGGGAGCTGGTATCATGTTCGTGGTCTAGAGCGAAGTTGTGGATCGCAGAGGTCAGATCGCCTGCACAGGATGGGTCTTTTAACAGGTGTTCATTTAGCCTCCATGTGTAGTCCTTTTTGGTCTGAGGGCCTAATTTTACAGAGAAATAGATTGGGGCATGGTCCAACCATATAATGTTTCCGATTGAGGACCGGACCGCTTGATCTAGTAATGAATGGGAGATCATAAATTTGTCTATTCTGCTATACCCTTGGTATATTTGGGAGTAGTATGTGAAATCTCTATCATCTGGGTGTAGTACTCGCCAGACGTCTACCAGGCGGAGTGGGTTCCATTGTTTAGATAAGCTGTGGAGAGATGGTACCGATAGGTAGGACTTACCAGCAGAGGTGTCTTGCTTCGGATCTGATGGGAAGTTGAAATCCCCCCCCCATTATAATGGGTGTGGTGCCGGCAAATTCTTCGAGTAGCCTGCGAATCTTGGAACCGAATCGGAGCATATACAGTGCCTACAAGTAGTATTCAACCCCCTGCAGATTTAGGTGGTTTGATAAGATGCAAATAAGTTAGAGCCTTCAAACTGCAAACGAGAGTAGGAAGCATAAATCTTACAAACCAAAAAGTTATGTTGCTCAGTTGAATTTTAATAAATTTTAAACATAAAAGTATGGGTCAATTATTATTCAACCCCTTAAACCACCAGCATTCTGTTTGGTCCCCCTAAAGTATTAAGAAGTAGTTCAGGCACAAAGAACAATGAGCTTCACATGTGTGGACGTATTATCTCTTTTGCCAGCCTTTTCTGACTATTTAAGACCCTCCCCAAACTTGTGAACAGCACTCATACATGGTCAACATGGGAAAGACAAAGGAGCATTCCAAGGCCATCAGAGACAAGATCGTGGAGGGTCACAAGGCTGGTAAGGGGGTACAAAACCCTTTCCAAGGAGTTGGGCCTACCTGTCTCCACTGTTGGGAGCATCATCCGGAAGTGGAAGGCTTATAGAACTACTGTTAGCCTTCCACGGCCTGGACAGCCTTTGAAAGTTTCCTCCCGTGCCGAGGCCAGGCTTGTCCGAAGAGTCAAGGCTAACCCAAGGACAACAAGGAAGGAGCTCCGGGAAGATCTCATGGCAGTGGGGACATTGGTTTCAGTCAATACCATAAGTAACGTACTCCACCGCAATGGTCTCTATTCCAGACGAGCCTGTAAGGTACCTTTTACCTTCAAAGTGTCATGTCAAGGCTCGTCTGCAGTTTGCTCATGATCACTTGGAGGACTCTGAGACAGACTGGTTCAAGGTTCTATGGTCTGATGAGACCAAGATCGAGATCTTTGGTGCCAACCACACACGTGACGTTTGGAGACTGGATGGCACTGTAATGACCCCAAGAATACCATCCCTAAAGTCAAGCATGGTGGTGGCAGCATCATGCTGTGGGGCTGTTTCTCAGCCAAGGGGCCTGGCCATCTGGTCCACATCCACGGGAAGATGGATAGCACGGCCTACCTGGAGATTTTGGCCAAGAACCTCCGCTCCTCCATCAAGGATCTTAAGATGGGTCGTAATTTCATCTTCCAACAAGACAACGACCCAAAGCACACGGCCAAGAAAACCAAGGCCTGGTTCAAGAGGGAAAAAATCAAGGTGATGGAGTGGCCTAGTCAGTCTCCTGACCTTAACCCAATTGAAAACTTGTGGAAGGAGCTCAAGATTAAAGTCCACATGAGACACCCAAAGAACCTAGATAACTTGGAGAAGATCTGCATGGGGGAGTGGGCCAAGATAACTCCAGAGACCTGTGCCGGCCTGATCAGGTCTTATAAAAGACGATTATTAGCTGTAATTGCAAACAAGGGTTATTCCACAAAATGTTAAACCTAGGGGTTGAATAATAATTGACCCACACTTTTATGTTTAAAATTTATTAAAATTCAACTGAGCAACATAACATTTTGGTTTGTAAGATTTATGCTTCTGTTAATAAATCCTACTCTCGTTTGCAGTTTGAAGGCTCTAACTTATTTGCATCTTATCAAACCACCTAAATCTGCAGGGGGTTGAATACTACTTGTAGGCACTGTATCTATTGGGATAATATATATTAACTATTACATAAGTGTATGACATATATTCTAATTTGAGGAAGATATATCTTCCCTCAGGATCTATTTTTTGCTCTAATATGGATGGGCTGAATAATTTGGAAAAGGCTATTGATACTCCTTTAGATTTAGCTGTTGGGTTGGTACTGTGGAACCACGTCGGGAAGTCTCTTGTGTCCACTTTCGGGAGTGCGTCGGTTCTAAAATGGGTTTCCTGAAATAGTAGGATGTGAATTTTGGACCTTTTTGCCGCCATCAAGACTTGCCGCCTCTTTTCTGGTATGTTCAGTCCTCTCACATTGAAAGAACAGTAATTCAGGTCAGATAGTTGTGCCATTATGATAATGGAAATAATATCTCATGTTTTTCCGCGTCCCAGTCTAAGGGGGGGTAGGGATGGAAAATCGTAGGAAGGGTAAGAGAGAGAGAGGGTTGGGGGGAGAAGATATAGATGTAGGTAGAAAAAAGAGAAGAAAAAAGGAGTGGAAAAGAGAGAAAAGATAAGAGGTAGTCCATTTTTAGATGACAAGGAAATATGGAGTGCAAATAATGGATAGGAGTTCCTATCCAGCACCTCTGGGAGTAAGTGGAGGTAACAGGTGGTTGCTTAGGGCCTTCCGCTCAATCCACGGCCCCCATAGTAAGACTATTAAACAATTATAAACCGCATTGTAAAATACAAATCTTTGAAGGTATTCAAATAGGCAATAACTAAATTGACATTTTAATAAGTAAACTTTGAAAGAGAAAATTGTTGAACGTATCAAACTTTAAACACTTTCCTACAGAGCATAGTGGTGGGTAGAAATTAACAGGTGTGATAAAACATGTTGCAGGGTGTGACTGAGTACATATCAGGAGTTTGAGGACGGGAGTTGTGGTTTAGTAAGGCAAGGAGTGTATGGTGAGTATGGTAGCAGTCCCCACTGGTTTCTATAATTATTTACCATAAGAAGGAATTAACAATATGGATGCATTTGTTGGAAAGGTGAAATTGAAAGGGTTCCAAGGGTGGTGATGGTAAAATTAAAGGGTCAGTCTGTGTGTATTCAGGAGGGGGGGGGGTAATGGGGTAGGTAGAAGCTTAATAATTTGGGGAGGAGTTGACACTTATAATTGGGGGGGTTGTGGGAGAGAATAGGGGGAGGGGGGGAAGTGGGGTGCTGGGTGTATCCAAAAGAAGCAATTTGCATATAGGGTACTAATGCATGGGTGTTAGACTTCTGGATAACATATAATAAGTGACATAAAATAGGTGAGATAAGATAATTGACATAAATTAAGTAATATGAGATAAATGACATAAAATAAAATAGGGAAGAGAAAAAAAAAAAAAAAAAAAAGGGGGGGGGAGGGGGGAGAAGATCTTCATGACAAAGTTTCAACCGCTTCTCCAGTCCATCAGTCTTAGTAGACTCTAAATAGAGAAAACATGGGACCTAATTGTCCCTGGATGCAAGGAGGAGGGAAACATCAGGCAGGAGTGTCTCTTGAGGAATCATTTCTAGCTGATCTGGACCATCTCATCCGGGAAGTTGGTAAAACTGGAAGACGTGGCCAGTCAGGGAGTTCCATTTCAGGGAGGTCCAGGGTGTTCAGGAACGTGGGAAGATCAGATAAGCGGCGGAAGCTTGCTGATCGACCATCTTTAGTGGCTGTCAGTTGGAAGGGAAAACCCCACCTGTACTTGATATCTTTTTCTTTCAAGATGTTGAGTAGGGGTCTCAGTCCTCTCCTCTGTTGGAGGGTTCTCCTAGCTAGGTCTGGGAGTAGGGACACAGTTGAGTTGGCATACGATATTGGGCCCAGGGTTCTAGCTGCATTCATGATGGCATCTCTTATTGTAAAGAAGTGTACTCTACATATTACATCTCTAGGTAGCATTCCCGCTGTGGGTCTTGGAGAGAGTGCTCTGTGTACCCTGTCCAGTTCGATATCCGGACCATCTGCGTCTCCCAGAATCTGTTTAAAGAGTTATTGGATTGATCTCCCTAGTTGTTGGGTTGTGATTTCCTCAGAGAGCCCCCTGATTCTAATATTGTTCCTTCTATTTCTGTTCTCCTGATCCTCTTGGTTGTATAGGAGATCTTCTAATAAAGCTGAGTGAGATTCAATAGCCTCCCTGTGTGCCCTCAGTTCACCCAGTACAGCGTCCTGAGATTTTTCCACTTCTTCCACTCTAGTAGTGAATTCCCTTTGTAAAGAGTGTATTTCCTTTTTGTAGGTTTTCTCTAGTCTACACGCCAGTTTCTCTAGGTCCCCTTTAGTAGGGAGAGATTTTAGGTATGTACTTAGCTCAGTTTGTGAAGCACCTTCCAGGAGTGTCTGGGTTCCCTCCATCTCCTCCACGTGTTGCTGGTCGTCTGCAAGGACTGCGTAGCGGTTCCCCCTCTGCCTCTGAGCGCGGTCAGCTCTGGGAGTCGCTTCACGCTGGGAGGAGGTCGCCATCTTGGGTGCTTGTGGCGCGGGAGAGATAGCCGCGTTGGAGCGGAGGAACTGCACATCGTTCCTCTCGGTGTCAGGTTCTCGGTGCCGGAGACTCCTGGGCTCTTTCTCGTCTTGCTCATTCAGTTTAGGAGCGGTATGGTGTGTGCGGGAGCGGTGGTTAAGGCGGCGGCCGGCGGAGCTCCTTCAGTGTGCGTCCATCCTGTGCACAGGTTAGCCACGCCCCCGAGCATACCTATTTTGGTCCAAAATATTTATCATTACCTCACATTCTAATTCATGTTTTGTATTTTTTATTGCACTCTTCTTCTTTATGTAGGGTGCAGCTAGGCCCTTTGGGGCATCTGTCTTGTGCGGTGCATTTATATAGTGATGGGCAGCCTGCCTAATCTAATAGTAGAGGCATGAGTAATAGGCTGGGTACACTTTGCATCACACGTGTGTGACTGGCGCCTTATGGAAACCTCATTCTGTGAGTATATAAAATACCAACTACCGTATCACCCCCTCCATGACACGGTAGGCTGAAAGTGGTTGGAGCATTGATATGTTGCACCTGTGTTGCCTCTTCTTTTATCATTGGAGCCTGCTGAATTCTGCTGAGTGTATTTCATATTAGACCTTATAACTGCTTATGGTGAGACTTTTTGGAAAGCCTTGAATATATTCAGGATTGAGTGGATTATCAAAAGTAAATTGTGGTGTACAAAATGCATAGAAAAAGAAAATGGGGCAACGGCAATGAACAAATTAGTGTGCAAATAAAAAACAAAAACAAATGCCCCATTGAACAATGTGTGAACTTCTAGCAGCAGGATCACCACAACACTGGCACCAACTGTCAGTACTAAAAAAACTCAGGCCAAAATTCATTTCTTTTGCTTTTGATTAGTATATTTGAGGGGTTGAAGTAGAGGGTGTTAAGGAATGGAAC
Source organism: Allobates femoralis (assembly GCA_033576535.1). Taxonomy (NCBI): domain Eukaryota; kingdom Metazoa; phylum Chordata; class Amphibia; order Anura; family Aromobatidae; genus Allobates; species Allobates femoralis. The sequence continues at coordinate 818,063,690 of JARQOC010000003.1, forward strand.
ATTACTTGTCTTAGTCACAGCAGGAGGATGTTACCTCTAAAGCACCCTATCACACATAACAAAATCATTAGCGAGATTATTCTAATGTCACAGGTTTTGTGATGTAAGAGCGATCTCGCTAATGATCTCGTTATATGTGACACATAGCAGCGATCAGGCCTCTGCTGTGAGATGGCTGATTGTTACAAAGTGCTCTGTGTAATTTTTTGATCGTTGCGATCCCGCTGGGCAGCACACATCACTGCATGTGACAACGAGAGCAATGATCAGCGACCTCACAGGCTGGTAACCATGGTAAACACTGGGTATCTAGGCAGTGCGCATTACCTAGACACCCGGTGCTTATCATGGTTACCAGTGTTAAGCAGGGAGGATGCTGGTAACTATGATAAACAGTGGGTATCTAGGCAGTGCGCGCTTCCAACGATGTGGAGGTGGCTCTCTGGTCCCTGGTCGCTGAGGAAATCTGCCTGTTTGACAGCTCCCCAGCGACCAGGTAACGACGCACCAATTATCCCTACAAGATCGTTATCGTTGTCGGGATCGCTGTTGCATCATTGTGTGTGACTGGAGCTTAACATTGACACAGTCAGTTCGAGTCAGTGTTCTACATAGAATGGTTTGATTGATAACAAAAAACTATAGGGATACATTTCAGTCCTTTTTTTATTCTAAACAGCATAAAAAGTCTGTCAGAGCACTTTGTTATCAAGTAGGTTTTTGCTAATACCGGGTTACTAGTCATTGATATGGAGAGGTCATTTAGACATTACTAAAACATTACTTGTGTTTAAAGGTTTGAAAAGAATTGGATAGATTCCTACGAGACATCTGAGCAGTACCCATTATACATTATAGTTATTTACAATAAATCAATTAGCAAAAATTACATTTTGGGGAAAAAAATAATGGAACCTCACAAATATGAATCTCAAATGAAATGATTTCTAATTTCTACTGCAAAAATCATGTATTTAATCCTAGACTGCGTGACGTCATAAATCTACACTTTTACATAATGAGGGCCTTTTAGGCCTCCGTGCAAATCATATAGAGAAACTCACATAAATATCTTTTACAAGTTTATTTCAAAATTGCAAAATAAGACATGAATAATGCACACCATATTAATTATAATAATTTTTAGAAAACACCAAAAATACTTTTTTTCCAAATTTCAAACAACGATATGAAAAACACACAAAGGTAAATCAATCTAGAGTAAACTAGCTGCAGTTACATTTCTTTTCTAACTTTTTCTTTTCATTTTTATTGGTCTTCCAAACAATTTTCACGTTATATTTTCTGAAAATGTTCTTTACAGACATTTTCCCTACAAGTGGTACAATATCGCTCACTTTTCTCTCTAAGTTTCTTGGATAAATGAAACTTCGCTTTCGTTTTCTTTCTCCTGGCCCTGGAATATCCTGAGACTGTACGCCACACCGTTTCATAGCTTCTCTAGTTTACAAGTTCATGGCAAAGGTCTTTCAAGAATAGGTGTCTCCTGTCCTTCCTCCTTGCATGGAATTCTGGATGAGTTTCAGTATAAATGATTAATGAATTCAGGGCTGCTTCATCAAGTATATTTGAAAAAATTAGTACAGGCCAACGTCTTGTTTGCCTCTTGCCTGTATATTCTCCCACCATTTCATCCATTTTGTCTACACCTCTTTTAGTTTTATTGTAATACAGGATGATTTCTGTTTTCAATTTCAAGTCATTGCTGTCAGTACTGCAATCATGATGCATGGTAGTGAGTAATATAACAGATTTCTCCTTCTTCGCTTTGTAAGATACCAGTGTCGCTTTTTTGTTGAAACCAAAGACACTCATAAAGTGCTCGCTGTGGATTGTGTTTCATTGCTTGAGGAATTTCTCTTGGGTTTGGCTTTATAGTACCAACAAGTGTAGCAGCTGTTTCAAGCAAAAAATTGCCCAGTGCAACATTGGTAAAATAATTGTCCATGGTAATGTTTCTACCTGAATTGTACATTAGTACATCAAGTGTTTTCACAATCTCAGACCACAGGTGCATCAACTTCTTTGCCACAGTAGATAAGCCCATTTATGCCATAATAATTTGCAGAATCACACATCCAAATGATTTTTATTCCATACTTGGCTGGTTTACTGGGCATGTATTGTATGAACTTGCAACGTCCTCTGAAGGGTACAAGTTGCTCATCTACTGTAACATCAGTAGTAGAATTGTAAAGTTTGGTGCAATTTTTGATAAATATCTTCCAAATATAACTGAACATCCTCACGTGACATCCTCGGCCTAGGGCAACTCATTGAGTTCCATGGCCTCCAGTACCACCTCTACGCCGACGACACCCAAATCTACTTGTCTGGACCTGACATTGCCTCACTACTATCCAAAATTCCTGCCAGAGTCTTTGCAGTTCGATCTTTATGTCCTCTTATCATGTAAGGTTTTCAAGTTGATTCTCCTTAATCCTGCTGTCGCCTGGTATTGCCACATCGACGATCCACACTTCCTTTTTTGTTCCAATGCTAAGGTCCGGAGTATGGTGTTCCAAGACTTTATCAGTCTAAATTCGGAAGTCCCATATTAATTTTGCATGTTCATTTTCAATAACCTTTACAGGTTTATGATCCTACCAGTTCTTGGTGACAGGAAGATGGTAATTGTGGCACAAGCTCCAGTGAATCATCTGAGCGGCTGTATTCTGCCTTTGCTTGTAGTCTGTCTGGGTGATCGTCTTGCAGCAGCTCAGTATATGATCCATTGTCTCATCTGCTTCCTTGCACAGTTAACATTTGGGGTCTGTAGTTGATTTTTCAATTCTGGTTTTAATCGCATTTGTGCGGATCACTTACTCTTCGGCTACTAGAATTAAGCTCTCTGTTCCATTTTTTAATGTTCCATTAGTAAGCCACAACTAGGTCTTTTCCTTACTTTACCATTGATTTTCTCTAGGAATTGTCCATGCAGAGCTTTCTTTTGCCAGTCGTCTCTTCTTCTTTGTACTGCTGTTTTACAGTATTAATTTTTTGTCTGTTGAACTTAAAGCAGTTTTCTGTTGTTAACTTCCATCAAGGCTTGTTCTCCACTATCATTCACATAATCTGCCAGTGCATGTTTCTCTTCTTCTACAGTTTGCTTCACTTGCAAAAGCCCTCTGCCTCCTGATTTTCTTGGCAGGTAAAGTCTGTCAACATCATGTGTATGCAATAAGTTGTGGATTGTCATCAGTGTTCTTGTTTTTCTGTCCAGATCACCCAGCTCTATCTTTGTCCAGTTCACAATTCCATTAGTATATCTAATGACAAGAACTGCCCAGGTGTTTATGGCCTTGATGGTTCCCACCATTCAGTTTGCTCTTCAAAATTTTCCTGACTCTTTGGACATATTCCTTACTCCTTACTAACCCCATTTTTGACATGTCCGTACTTGATTTTATCCAGCTGTAATATGCCCAGTAGGGATGAGCGAGAACCTTATTATTCATGCTCGCTATACTCGCAACGAGTAGGTAGCGATTCTCGCTACTCGTTGTGAGTATAGCGAGTACGAATACTTTCGCAGTGTATCTATAGATACACTGCGAAAGTAGCCTAAAAGTGAGTAAAAGTTGTTAAAAAACAATAAACCTACATACTCACCTGTCTGACGCCTGCACCGGGACCGGAAAACCTCACCTCCGATCACTGGACAAGGAGGACCTTTCACTACCAGCCAATCAGATGGCCGGTAGTGATCTGGCCAATCAGATGGTGCCACGTCACAACTACGTCATCGCTAGCGGCCACCTGATTGGCCAGTTTGCAAGGTCCTGATAGTACATCTAGGACCTTGCAAATTGGCCAATCAGGTGGCCGCTAGCGATCATGTGGTTGTGATGTGGCGCCATCTGATTGGCCAGATTGCTACCGGCCATCTGATTGGCTGGTAATGAAAGGTCTTTTCCAACGATCAGAGGTGAGGTTTTCCGGTCCTGGTGCAGGCGTCGGACAGGTGAGTATGTAAGTTTATTGTTTTTTAACAACTTTTACTCACTTTTAGGCTACTTTTGCAGTGTATCTATAGCTACACTCCAAAAGTATTAAGACTACTCGCTACTCTCGAGTACACATAAGTACTCGGATAGTAGCGAGTAGCCCGAATACCGCTACTATTCGGCGAATACCGAATAGTAGAGAGTATACTCGCTCATCCCTAATGCCCAGGTATTTGTAGGATTCAGGCTGGTGGCATTTTATGGCTTGTCCATTGGGCATTTTTATATGAGTTTACTGTCAAATTATTTTCACTTCCTTCAGTGCCACTGTAGCACATTTGTCCTGGCCAAACTCCATGCTGATGTCATTACTAAAAATTCTAACAGTGTTGGACAAAGACTGGATCTTGGTTTCAGACTTTCCATTTCTATTTTTATTATTATTATTATTATTGTTATTATTATTAGTATTATTTATATAGCACCATGAATTCCAAATTATATTAAAAAAATTATATAAATAGTTTACAGTAAACAAATTAACAATGACAGACTGGTTCAGAGGGGTGAAGACCCTTCCATTACGGGCTTACATTCTACAGGGAAATGGGGAAAGAGACCATAGGTCAGGGGTGCAGCAGATCTGGTGGCGATGAGGCGGCAGCTCCGGTGGCGGTGGGGTGGCAGCTTGGCCATTGCAGCCTGTAAGCTTTCCTGAAGAGATAGGTTTTCAGGTTCTGTCTGAAGGATCCGAGCATGGTGGATAATTGGACGTGTTGGGGCGCAGAATTCTAGAGGATGGGGGATATTTGGGAGAAATATTGGAGGCGGTTTTGTGAGGAACGGAGAAGTGTGGAGGAGAGGAGGAGGTCTTGGGAGGATTGAAGATAGTGGGAAATTAGTTCAAAGATATAGGGAGAAAGCAGGTTTAGTATATGGAGAGATTGGGGTGGTGAAACATTAAAGGTTTGCCTTGTTTGGTCGATCTTATTTTTGAAGTATGTGGTGAAGTCCTCAGCAGAGATGAGGGAGCTTGGAGGGGGCAGCGGTGGGCAGAGGAGAGAGTTAAAAGTGCTGAACAGTTGTTTGGGGTTGTAGGATAAGGGAGATACAAGGTTTGTGAAATAAGTCTTTAACAGAGATGAGGGCTGATTTGAAGGCGAGTGTAGCTTGTTTGAAAGAAGTGAAGTCGTCTGGCAAGTGCGTCTTCTTCCAACACAGCTCCGCAGCCCTGGACACTTGTCAAAGTTTTTTGGTGAGATTGTTGTGCCAAGGTTGCCTATTGATTCGTTGCACTTTGTCATGCGTGAGAGGGTCGACTGAGTCTATAGATGATGTGAAGGTGGCTTTATAGAAGGCGGTGGCACTGTCCACATCATGGAGTGATGATATGGATGACAGAGGTAGAATAGAGTCCTAATAGTTTTGATCAGTAATGAGAGGATAGTAATATTTAGACATCACTGTATGTGGTAGAATTATATAGACATGATATAGTAATATAAGGGGATGTACATACTGCCCACATTCACCTTTGAAGACAGAGGATGTTATAATGTGTCATGTGTAATGACATATATCATTAGTGATAGATTGTATTTTGCCTGAAAGTAAGGTGAGATAGCGTTAATGTTTGTTACTAGCCCAGAATGGGAGGGGCTAAAGTGAAAGGATTGAGACAATTAAATGTTATAAGATCTGATAGGGCGCAGTGTGCAGTAAAAAAAGACCTAACTTCATCTAACTAGTGAGCAGAGCGCGAGGTTGAGTGTCCCTGACGTGCGTTGAGACCAAGATAGAAGTTAGCAAGTTCTTTAAGCGGGAAAAGAGAGAGAATTGACCAAAGGACAGAGTGATTAACAGGATACAGGTTCTGGGATAGAACACCTAGCAGTATGGCCTTGAGTTTTTAACTTGCACAGGTAAGGGGCCAGGATGGAACAGAGAATGTAAAAGGAAGAGTGTTCTTTGCATTACTCCCCTGTTTACTCTAAGCCAAACCTTTCCTTTCCCTCTCTTCCTCCATCTCTCCCTCCCTCTCTTTTTCCCTCCCTGTCAGTGTATACCAGGCACATTAGGTCTGACATCGTGGATGAGCACAATGTCAGGCTCCTATGTGCTCATCATTCCCTCCCCCTGACTGCATCTTCAGCTTCTCACTGCTTGTTCTCTGACTGTCTGTGATCCGGTCACTGAAGTGTACGAGATGAGCTTAGGATGGGCAGACTGGAGGGGATAGGGTATTCTACTGCTGTCTGGTGACCGGATCACAGACAATCAAGAAGAAGCAGTGAGAAGCCGGAGACAGAAGAGGGAGGGAGCGAATGATGAGCACATAGGAGCCTAACATTGTGCTTTCACCAGGCATGATGTTAGACCTTATGTGCCTGATATATACTGACAAAGTAAAAAATAAAATCCAATTTGCGCCATACTGTGTTTGCAATAATTACCCTCGGTATATTCTTGTATTGCTCACCTTGACCAGTTGTGCCGTCCACACAACTGGATTAACTTGCACACTTGCGAGGTCTTTGAAATAATGAATTTCACTCTTCTGGAATGATGTGAAAAATAGCGTCTTCAGCGTTTTCCTCGGTTGTCAATGATCACGTGACAGCTCAAGAGGATTATCTAAATGACGAAGGCCAGGTCCTGTAGCCCAGAGCAGCTCCACATCCCACTCCCCGCAGGGAGGATATGTAAGGTAATGAAGAAAGGATAGAGTATATGGTAAGCGCTAGGGAATAATTACAGCTCCACGGCCAGTAGTAAATTACTTTTAGGCTTTAATAAAAATGTGTACAACACGCGGGTCCATTAACCACGATGCATTTCAACGCAGTATGCGTCTTTCTCAAGTGACTTGAGAAAGACGCATACTGCGTTGAAATGCATCGTGGTTAATGGACCCGCGTGTTGTACACATTTTTATTAAAGCCTAAAGGTAATTTACTACTGGCCGTGGAGCTGTAATTATTCCCTAGCGCTTACCATATACTCTATGCTTTCTTCATTACCTGATATATACTGACAGGGAGGGAGAGAGAGGAAAGGAAGAGAGGAAGGGGGGATAGTTTGGCTTAGAGAAAACAGGGGAGTAATACAAAGAAACCTAACCCTACATAGTGATGGTGTGCTGCACGTATGCTAATGTGCTGCACAGGTTTCCTGGTGTTTGATAACAGTTTTCTCTGAAATCATACATGTAATCATTGAAGTAACGGTACGATCTCACTCAGCATCCCAGTGCTTCACTTTGTAACCCTAAAACCTGCTAGTTAGTTCCCTTTAAGCTGTGCACCCACTATCTACTGTACATAACCCCCACCAAGTTTTAGTAAAAAGCTTATTTGTGGTCTCTCTCATTGAACTGTTTTTTTTTCCAGCTTTTTTTTTGCTCCTTTGATTTTGTTCTGTTTTTCGCTGTTCTCTGTGTTTTACAAGATTACTCTATGACACACTTATTAATAATGATTGGGGTTTGTATGCTGTTATCTGCATATGTTATATGTGTATGTACTGGTGTTTTGAGAAAACATAACTTTGTCTTTTTTATGAATGAACTGCTCAAATGATTGTTTTCCTGAGGATCCCAGAACAGGAACAATCATGATTGGAATCCAGTGTAATCAATTAATCAAAGTGCAGGCTCATTTCCTAGCTGGATATTTGGATATAGTTTGAATACTGCAGCAAGCCTGTTGTAATCCGTGCTGAGGATCAAGGAGCTTCGTAAAGGGGTAATGGGTGAGCAGACTTCTACTTTTCTATTACATGTAAAATGCAAAATATTGATTTCTGTTTTTCTATTGCAATAAATACTTGTTTCTTGCAATAAAATGTAAATTAATTATGTAAAAATCATACAATGTGATTTTCAGGACTCTTTTGTTAGATTCTGTCCCTCACATTTGAAATGTATCTGTGATAATAATTACAGACCCCTCCACACTATATAGGTGAGAAAACTTGCAAAATTGTCAGTGTGTATAATACTGTTTTACTGTTTTCCCCATGATATGTATACAGTGCCTTGTGAAAGTATTTGGCCCCCTTGAACTTTTCAACCTTTGCCACATTTCTGGCTTCAAACATGAAGATATAAATTCTAATTTTTTTTTTTAAAGAATCAAAAACATGTGGGACACAATAGTGAAGTGGAACGAAATTTATTGCATATTTTAAACTTTTTTAACAAATAAAAATCTGAAAAGTGGGGCGTGCAATATTATTCAGACCCTTTACTATCAGTGCCGCAAACTCACTACAGAAGTTCAGTGAGGATCTCTGAATGATCTAATGTTGTCCTAAATGACTGGTAATGATGAATAGAATCCGCCTGTGTGTAATCAAGTCTCCATATAAATTCACCTGCTCTGTGATAGTCTCAGGGTTCTGTTTCAAGTGCAGAGAGCATCATGAAAGCCAAGGAACACACCAGGCAGGTCCGAGATACTGTTGTGGTGAAGTTTAAAGCTGGATTTGGATATAAAAAGATTTCCCAAGTTTTAAATATCTCAAGGAGCACTGTGCAAGCGATCATATTGAAATGGAAGGAGTATCAGACCACTGCAAATCTACCAAGACCCAGCCGTCCCACTAAACTTTCATCTCAAACAAGGAGAAGACTGATCAGAGATGCAGCCAAAAGGCCCATGATCACTCTGGAAGAACTGCAGAGATCTACAGCTGAGGTGGGAGAGTCGGTCCATAGGACAACAATCAGTCATACACTGCACAAATCTGGCCTTTACGGAAGAGTGGCAAGATGAAAGACATTTATCAAAGATATCCATAAAAAGTCTCATTTGAAGTTTGCCACAAACCACCTGGGAGACACCAAACATGTGGAATAAGGTGCTCTGGTCAGATGAAGCCAAAATCAAACTTTTTGGCCACAATGCAAAACGATATGTTTGGTGAAAAAAGCAACACAGCTCATCATCCTCAAAACACCATCCCAACTGTCAAACATGGTGGTGGCAGCATCATGGTTTGGGCCTGCTTGTCTTCACCTGGGACTGGGAAGATGATTAAAATTGATGGGAAGAAAACCTGTTGAAGTCTGCAAAAGACCTGAGACTGGTACGGAGATTTATCTTGCAACAAGACAATGATCCCAAACATAAAGGAAAACCTACAATGGAATAGTTCAAAAATAAACGTATCCAGGTGTTAGAATGGCCAAGTCACAGTCCAGACCTGAATCCAATCAAGAATCTGTGGAAAGAGCTGAAAACTGCTGTACACAAACGCTCTCCATCCAACCTCACTGAGCTCCAGCTGTTTTGCAAGGAAGAATGGGCAAGAATTTCAGTCTCTGGATGTGCAAAACTGATAGAGACAAACCCCAAGAGACTGCAGCTGTAATCACAGCAAAAGGTGGCGCTACAAAGTATTAACTCAAGGGGGCCGAATAATATTGCAAACCCCACTTTTCAGATTTTAATTTGTTAAAAAAGTTTAATGGATCCAATAAATTTTGTTCCACTTCACGATTGTGTCCCACTTGTTGATTCTTCACAAAAAAATTAGAATTCATATCTTTATGTTTGAAGCCTGAAATGTGGCAAAAGGTTGAAAAGTACAAGGGGGTCGAATACTTTCACAAGGCACTGTATATATATATGTGTGTGTGTGTGTGTGTGTGTGTGTGTGTGTGTAAAAAAAAACTACCTTGTCACCCCTGTGGGGTGGTGATTTATCCTTCCTCGTACTCGGGTCCTCTACTGGAGGCATGCTTGAACAGAGAGTTCAGATCTTTCTCCTGAAATCTATTCTAGCCATTTTTCCATCTTGAGGGCCACTGTTTCAATTACTCTTATCACCACTGGAATCACTGCTGCTTTCACCTTCTACATCTTCTGTCGTTGTTTTTTAAGGCCCTGGTATTTCTCCAGCTTCTCATATTCCTTCTTTCTGATGTTGCTGTCATATAGCGCTTCCACATCTATTATCATTGTTGTCTTTTATCATTATCTTATCATTGGGGTCTCCCATCTGGACTTAGGGGATCTTAGCCCATATGCTGTGCAGATATACAATTTCCACTACTTGGTTGTGGTGTTTGGTGTACGCTGTTCCTGCATTTTGCATCCTGCCCCTATGTATTGGATTGTTTCTGCAGTTTCTTGACAGTTGCTAGTCTTCCTCTTCGCCTTGTTCCTCCTAGAATTTATTTCTCTAATGATTTTATTCTTCGTATGATGTGTCCAAAGTATGCAAGTCGAAGCTTGGTGATCATTGCTTCAAGTAACATATCTGGCAGCATTTGTTTAAAAATGGATTTGTTTGTTCTTCTTGCCATCCATGGTATTGATAACATCCTTCTCCACCACCACTTTTCGAAGGCATTGATTCTTTTTCTTTCTAGTTATTTTATCGACCATGTTTCACTTCCATATTTTACTACAGAAAAGGCCAAACTACGTACGAGTCAACTCTTCAGTGCCAGTGAAATATTCCTTGATTTGAAGACCTTGTCCAGTTACTTCATTGTTTATTTTCCTAAATCTATTCTTCTATGTACGTCTGATGTCGTCACAGCATTTTGAGTGATCATTGATCCGAGTAGGATGAAGTCTTGTACAACTTCCAGTTCATTGTCGTCCATCTCAAATGTATTCATGTCGTACCTGGCAATATTCAAAATCTTTGTCTTTGATGTGTTGAGTAGCAGTCTTATGTTCGAGCTTTCCATCCTGAAACTCCGCATTAAGTTGTTTACTCCATCTACGCTTGTTGATATCAGTTTTTTATAGTCTTTGTATCTTACATTGTTGATGATTCTTCCATGATTCTTCTTTTTCAGCAAGTCCAGCCTTCATGAAAATAGCTTCTGCATATAATTTGAAGAGAAATAGTTACAGGATGTAGACTTGTCTGATGCCTCGCTCTACTTTTATTGATGCTGTATCACTGTATTCTGTTCTGATTGTTGCTTCCTGGTGATTAAAAGGTTTTTAATGAGGCTGATCAGATAGTTTAGAATATGTGGCGCCCCACTGGGGTACTGCACCCATAAATGAGTGTGCGATTATTCCTGTCACAGTGGAAATGCAGGGCTTGTAGGAGGCTTCCATCCCAGCACTCCCACACACCCACCTAGAGAAACGGTTGGAGACTAGTCCCTAGGGGGGGAGTTAGGGGAGGAGGGACGTAGAAAAATGGGGGATTCTAAGTTTGCCTTGAGGCACGAAGGATCACGGGAGCCCTGAGAGAGAGAAGAAGATTCCAAGAGAGGGGGCCTGGAGAGAGAGAAAAGGCAGCCCAGATTGAAGGAGGGCCATTTACCGGAGTGCCGGTTTCAAGGATGCGGTACAGGGAGTTCAGCCCCTGAGTCGTAACACCGGACGTCGCGGGTCCGTCTACCGGCCCCGACACCCTGTCAGAAAGGAATCAGTCATGCCAGGATAACCCACCGGGATTGAGTTCCAGTGCAGGAAAGAGGAGATTGGGAAGTCGGGACACTCAGAAAGCACCCCAATAGGGCCTGGTACTAAGTGGTCTGTTCCCAGACAGGCAGCAGCAGTAGGACACGGGTCAGAGCAACGAAGGCATACCACAGGAGGCTCCAAGAGACCTTGCAGCCCACTGTGACTTCCCAGCTGGCTACCTTTACCTAACGACTGTTGTCCTCTGTGAACTGTACCACCCTCAGCATTGTTCCAGTAAAGTACTCGGGTAGAGTGACACTGTCTCCGTGTGCTTATTCCACTGCTGCACTGCAACTTGTTTATCTCCCTCATTAGCAACACTTCCATCACTACAGGTGCATCCCTGCCCCAGAGGGCCAGCTCTACCTGCAGGGAGCTGTACCATCTTGGCTGCTGTACCATCGCCCTCCGGAGGTCTGAAGCGACGCTGGTGCTATATCACCAGAATCTGCGGGTGGCGTCACGATAAACTTACAAACTTTTATTCCAATGTCAACTACCCCTTTTTGTTGACCACCAGGGCCACCAATCTGGGCAGGCCATCAGTGACATCCCAACCGCAGCAGAGGGCCCAGACTCCCGAGTCCCCGTATTGCCATGGGCTAGTCAATTTCTGGCGTCACAAACAGGATTCCATACCCAGTGCAACCGGGTACTGTGTGCCTTTAAACTTTTCGGCTTAAAAGAACTTTCGGCGCCGTAATATGGCATGGAGAACGGGTTCCCGCCATTTTACTGGAAATCCCAAAATGGCAGTCTAATCATGTAAAAGGACAATGTGCAGGCCCGGGGGTGTGCCTCAGCCCCTAGCTATGGGATGGCCTAACCAGGGGTCCGAAACTGTTTGCCCGCCCCTATGGCCGCCAATTAAACAAGGGGGCGGGCCAAAGGAAGTGACCGAAGGAAACCGCAAAAAAAACAACAAGAGACACACCAGAAGAGAAGGATGCGAGGAAGGAATAAGAGATGACATTTTTGTTGGGCAACAAGATGTAGAGCCCCATCTACGCCGCGGTCACCCGGATCAAGACCTGTACCGTGGAGACCAGGTAACCTATGAGCGGCATGCGGGACCCATGGAATGGTTTGCCATCAGAGTAGCCCGCCTTTAAATAACTGTCCCTAACAAGATCCTGGACTGTAAATAGTTTTCATTTTTCTTTTGAAGTGTGAATAATGTGTGATGACCATCCTTTTTGTTCCTTTTTGCCCCTTTTGAGCCTCATAAACTTTCGTGAGAACTCTAACCCCGTTACATAATAATGTTTTATTCCAAGTGGCCAGGCAGTGATAAGACACACTGGACTGTGAAGCAAAATAATTACTGCTGGGTCCGCGCAGTTGGCGGTCCCCGTGTGGCCGAAGAATTTAGTGTTAATAATGTTTTTTTTTTGTTATCTTTGCAATATATATACATAATTAAAGAGAATAATCCCAAATAAAACAGGGAGCCCATGGGAAACGAACCCCCTGCTAGCACTCTGTAGATATATATATATATATATATAAAAAGAGAAAATGGAACAGCACAATAATATACTCATCCGCGGTGCAAGTCCTGTGTATTAGTGTCCAAACCAATTCAAATAAATCAAGGAAAACAGGCAGCTCTCCAGTTCAGGTGAATAAAGGGTCTGTTTTTTATTCAGAGCCCATGTGGCACGACGTTTCGGTGCACTAGGCACCTTTCTCAAGTACAGAGTGCAGGCATACACAGTGGGTATATATAGCTCACAAATTTACATAATTAACATTGATTCATTAAGACAATAACGATAAAACATCCATAAAATCATTATTGATTTGTGTACAAATAAACTGACATATACATATATAAAGTGCAATCATATAGGTGCTATTAGTGCATATAAAAGTGCTACGTTGCTGTAATAAAAGACTTCAATCCCTTAATAAGGTGCAGATTTGATCACAAGTGCACCTGTGTGAAGATAAGAACATTAGCATTAGTATAACATATGGGACTCACATACACAGTAACGTTGTACAAGCAGAGCTGCCTCCATTAGCCTCCATTTCCTCATTGTGACATGTGATTCCAGCTCTGTACCTCATTGGCCAAGATCGCCGCCCTCTACTATTGGATATGGCCGTGCATGCTCAGTATAACCTGTTCCATCCAGGCTTCACACTGAGCATGCTCAGAACCACCGAAGCCTCATACGCCATTTTGGAAGTGGGTAAACATTGCCCACACAGCGGTGTATCTGTTTTCTTTATAGGGAAACGATATATATCTCATAATAATAGGTTTATAACCTTTATTCCTTTCCCCAGGTATCATTATTAGACTATATATTAGAGTATATCCCAAATTTGATGACTTTATACAGTTCAATTAGTTATATATACATCCCATAGTAATAATTTTACCGCTGTAAGGATTTTCCCAGGCGTAGACTGTAGGTGGTCCTTTACATAGATTTTCCCACTGTCCAAGTTAATGCTGCAAGTTAATGCTGTAATAGATAAATATACATGTATAAAAAACTCATACATATGTAATATTAAATAAAAATTCTTTAATATAAAAAATGCACAATTCAGCTGATAGGATCGTAACCTAGGTTATTCTATAGGGGTTTTGTGGCCTGTAATTAATTTATATTGTATGGATTTTAAAGTCCCCATTTAAGCCGCCTGGCCTTAATGTCTGCAGCTTATAAATCCATTCCATTTCTAATTTTTTTAAAACACTTACCCTATTGCCCCCTCGTCTGTTCTTTGGAACCTGGTCTATGATTCTAAACTTGAGATCATCCTCAGTATGTCCTGCATCCAAAAAATGTTTGGGAATCGGTAAGTTTTTTTGTTTTTGCCTTATGGAACTCTTGTGTAGTGCAAACCTAGTTTTAAAGCTGCACGTTGTTTCCCCCACGTACCACAGGCCACATGGGCACTGCAATTGATACACTACGAATTCACTATGACAAGTGAGATAGTGCCTGATTTTATATGTGACCTGGGTACGTGGATTGGTAAAACTAGAACCTTTTAGCATAGCTGTGCAATATACACAGCTCAAACAGGGAAAGCAACCCTTCCGACTCATACCAGAGAGGAATGTCTGTTTTTTTCCTTTCAGTGGTCCACAATCTGAGTGTACCAATCTGTCTTTTAAGCACTTACTTTTTCTATATGAGAATAACGGGGGGTTTTTGAATTCTTCTATTTCTGGCATTCCTTTTTGCAAAGTGGACCAGTGTCTACGAATAATATTCGCAACTTTATTACTACCTTCAGAGTAAGTCATTACCATAGGAACCCTATCTAGTTTCTTTTGTTTCTGTTTTGGGTAAAGAAGGGTATCCCTTTCAATCTCCTTTACCCTATTGCACTGTTTTTGTACAAGTGCCTTAGGGTAACCCCTATCTGTGAACTTTTTACACATTGTATTTAGATCCTGATCCAATTGGTCTTCCTCGCTCACTATTCTTCTCACCCTAGTAAACTGACTAAAGGGGATTGATTCCAATGTTTTCTTTGGATGGTTGCTGGTATAGAGCAGCATATTATTTTTATCCGTTTCTTTTGAATGTACTCTGGTAATTAAATGTCCATTATTTATATTTATATTAACATCCAAAAATTGGATTTCCTCTGTGGAGTACACCATTGTGAACTTAATATCCTCATTGACAGAGTTCACAAACTTGAAAAAATCCAACAGTTCTTCATATGAGCCCCCCCAAATAAAGAAAATATCGTCTATATATCTCATCCAACTTTTTACTGTCCTAAAGTGGTGAGATACATAGATATGATCCTCTTCTAGTCGGGACATGACCAAATTAGCATAAGCGGGGGCCATATTGGCCCCCATTGCGGTCCCCCGCTTCTGCTGGAAGAATTCATCCCCAAATAAAAAATAATTTTTTGTTAATACCAATTCTAATAATTGCAGTACAAAATGCTTTGAGTCTTCAGATAAGGTGGTGTCATCCAAAGATTTTTTTATACACAATAGACCGAACTCGTGTGCTATTGAAGTATAGAGAGATACCACATCAAAAGAAACCAGCATTTCTCCCACTTCTACCTTTAAATTTTTTATTTTGTTCAAAAAATCTGTTGTATCCCTAGTATATGATGATGTTTTAATAGCTAGAGGATTCAGTATTTTATCCAAAAATACCCCTATCCGGCTGAACACAGAGTCCGAGCCCGAGACGATAGGTCTCCCTGGGGGATCTATCAGAGATTTATGTATCTTTGGTAAAACATATATGGTAGGTGTGGTTGGCAAATTGACCAATAAGTATTCATATAAACTATCATCGATAATTTTCTTTGTTTTGGCATCATTCAAAATCTTTGATATGGTTCTATTTAGGTCAAATTTCGGATCATATGGTAATTTTACATATACTTCCGTATCTGATACCTGTTTTTTTAATTCGGCTATATATTTTTCTTTATCCATTACCACGATAGCGCCACCTTTGTCTGCACTCTTTATTTCTATTTTGTCATCTTTTGATAACTCATCTAGTGCTGCAATCTCTTCCTTTGTCAAATTAGGGTGTTTATAACTATTTGGGGATGTCTTTTTTAATTCTTCCAGATCCTTATTCACTGCATCCATAAATGCTGCTATATGTGGTGAATTACTAGGGGGTTGGAAATAACTCTTATTAAAGAGTCCTAATATTTTAGATTCAAATTCAAATGTTTGTTCTACTGCCTGCTCCTCTTCTTTTTTTGATCTCAACCAGTCTTTCAGCTTCAATCGCCTATAGAAATGATTGACATCAACTGTTAATTGGAACCAATCAATTTGTTTGGTTATACAGAAATTTAACCCTTTGTTAAGTAAACTTAATTGGGTAGGTGTTAATACCTTTTGTGAGAGGTTAACCACTAACTCTGGTCTTTCTTCTGACGTTGAAGGGTTTTGTTCCTTAATTTTTTCTCTTTTTTGTTTCCTGTTTTGTCTTCTCCCCCCTCTCCTTGTCCGTCTGGTCTCGGCTTTATAGGATCTAAAATGTGAATCACAGTTAGTGCAAACAAGATTATGCAATTTGTTAGTACCAATAACCTTTTTACATGAAGTATTATTACAGTAATGACCTCTCCTCCTCCACATGTCGTTTTTATCACGTTGCCAGTTATATACATTCCCCAGTTCATAGTCCTCTTTATCTCTCCCCCATTTTTTTCGTTTATTCTCCTCAAGTTCAGTTCTTAGTTTTGAAAACATGTGTATCCACAGTGTCTCTAAAAGTCCTCCATTCCTCTGTAGGTAAAGTACTTTTTAGTGTCCTCTCCAATGAAGCAATTCCTTCTTGCAAGGTTTGTAATTCTTCTTGCAGATATTCCATATTTACAAGTATGACATCAAAGGCATATTTGTTGGATACTTGGCAGAACTTGGCACAATATTTACGAGAATTCATCATCAAATTTGGTCTGATATTAGATCGCAGACCACGAGGTATTATTTTAGCCTTATAATATTCATTTAGGGTCAACAAGTGCAATTGAAGAGTCACTTCCCGTTTCAAATCATTTTCAAATTTCCTTTTGTGTTCAATAAGTGATGGTGTACACAAAAAATTGGCACCTCCTCCTCCTATTGCACCCAGGATACGCTCCTCCTCATCAGCTGGATATGAGTAAGCCACAGGCTCAACTACACTGTTTTCCATGGTTTAAACCACAACAATCAAAAAAAAAAAAAAAAATTATTTTGAAAGATCTTTCAAAAAAAAAAAAAAAAAAAAAAAAAAAAAAAAAAAAAAAAAGTGCAAATTTCCCAAGAAACAATACAAAAAGAGAAAATGGAACAGCACAATAATATACTCATCCGCGGTGCAAGTCCTGTGTATTAGTGTCCAAACCAATTCAAATAAATCAAGGAAAACAGGCAGCACTCCAGTTCAGGTGAATAAAGGGTCTGTTTTTTATTCAGAGCCCATGTGGCCCCCGCTTATGCTAATTTGGTCATGTCCCGACTAGAAGAGGATCATATCTATGTATCTCACCACTTTAGGACAGTAAAAAGTTGGATGAGATATATAGACGATACTTTCTTTATTTGGGGGGGCTCATATGAAGAACTGTTGGATTTTTTCAAGTTTGTGAACTCTGTCAATGAGGATATTAAGTTCACAATGGTGTACTCCACAGAGGAAATCCAATTTTTGGATGTTAATATAAATATAAATAATGGACATTTAATTACCAGAGTACATTCAAAAGAAACGGATAAAAATAATATGCTGCTCTATACCAGCAACCATCCAAAGAAAACATTGGAATCAATCCCCTTTAGTCAGTTTACTAGGGTGAGAAGAATAGTGAGCGAGGAAGACCAATTGGATCAGGATCTAAATACAATGTGTAAAAAGTTCACAGATAGGGGTTACCCTAAGGCACTTGTACAAAAACAGTGCAATAGGGTAAAGGAGATTGAAAGGGATACCCTTCTTTACCCAAAACAGAAACAAAAGAAACTAGATAGGGTTCCTATGGTAATGACTTACTCTGAAGGTAGTAATAAAGTTGCGAATATTATTCGTAGACACTGGTCCACTTTGCAAAAAGGAATGCCAGAAATAGAAGAATTCAAAAACCCCCCGTTATTCTCATATAGAAAAAGTAAGTGCTTAAAAGACAGATTGGTACACTCAGATTGTGGACCACTGAAAGGAAAAAAACAGACATTCCTCTCTGGTATGAGTCGGAAGGGTTGCTTTCCCTGTTTGAGCTGTGTATATTGCACAGCTATGCTAAAAGGTTCTAGTTTTACCAATCCACGTACCCAGGTCACATATAAAATCAGGCACTATCTCACTTGTCATAGTGAATTCGTAGTGTATCAATTGCAGTGCCCATGTGGCCTGTGGTACGTGGGGGAAACAACGTGCAGCTTTAAAACTAGGTTTGCACTACACAAGAGTTCCATAAGGCAAAAACAAAAAAACTTACCGATTCCCAAACATTTTTTGGATGCAGGACATACTGAGGATGATCTCAAGTTTAGAATCATAGACCAGGTTCCAAAGAACAGACGAGGGGGCAATAGGGTAAGTGTTTTAAAAAAATTAGAAATGGAATGGATTTATAAGCTGCAGACATTAAGGCCAGGCTGCTTAAATGTGGACTTTAAAATCCATACAATATAAATTAATTACAGGCCACAAAACCCCTATAGAATAACCTAGGTTACGATCCTATCAGCTGAATTGTGCATTTTTTATATTAAAGAATTTTTATTTAATATTACATATGTATGAGTTTTTTATACATGTATATTTATCTATTACAGCATTAACTTGCAGCATTAACTTGGACAGTGGGAAAATCTATGTAAAGGACCACCTACAGTCTACGCCTGGGAAAATCCTTACAGCGGTAAAATTATTACTATGGGATGTATATATAACTAATTGAACTGTATAAAGTCATCAAATTTGGGATATACTCTAATATATAGTCTAATAATGATACCTGGGGAAAGGAATAAAGGTTATAAACCTATTATTATGAGATATATATCGTTTCCCTATAAAGAAAACAGATACACCGCTGTGTGGGCAATGTTTACCCACTTCCAAAATGGCGTATGAGGCTTCGGTGGTTCTGAGCATGCTCAGTGTGAAGCCTGGATGGAACAGGTTATACTGAGCATGCACGGCCATATCCAATAGTAGAGGGCGGCGATCTTGGCCAATGAGGTACAGAGCTGGAATCACATGTCACAATGAGGAAATGGAGGCTAATGGAGGCAGCTCTGCTTGTACAACGTTACTGTGTATGTGAGTCCCATATGTTATACTAATGCTAATGTTCTTATCTTCACACAGGTGCACTTGTGATCAAATCTGCACCTTATTAAGGGATTGAAGTCTTTTATTACAGCAACGTAGCACTTTTATATGCACTAATAGCACCTATATGATTGCACTTTATATATGTATATGTCAGTTTATTTGTACACAAATCAATAATGATTTTATGGATGTTTTATCGTTATTGTCTTAATGAATCAATGTTAATTATGTAAATTTGTGAGCTATATATACCCACTGTGTATGCCTGCACTCTGTACTTGAGAAAGGTGCCTAGTGCACCGAAACGTCGTGCCACATGGGCTCTGAATAAAAAAACAGACCCTTTATTCACCTGAACTGGAGTGCTGCCTGTTTTCCTTGATTTATATATATATATATATATAGACGAAGGAAAACCAGAGAATATAGCTGAAAACAGTGTATATTTATTTATGTTCTAAACAGATATGGAGGGCAGATAAGGATGGCTAGGAGCCCCCTAAAACAGCAGCAGATATATAACGCTGATTATATGACCATGTCAGGTACATATTTATCAAATTGGCACATGTACAAATAGTGCAAGTGGTTACAAAGCTATCAATAGTTATAACAACTCCAAGGAGTAACAGAATATATGTTAGTACAGTCACATAGGTTGTAAATATGTATTAGTAAGTTGTCAAAGCTCGTCAGCTAAAGACAGTACATATAGATAGCAAAAATCACTATCACAGTATACAAATACCCATGAAAAAACATATAGCTGCAATAATAGTTCATCTACATAGCCTACACCTGCAAGTGGAAGAACCTTGAGCTGCCAATAGTTACCAGGCGTTGCTACTGCAGTGAGAGAGGGCGCCCAGGGCAGGGGAAGGTCAGGGCAGTGGACCCCAAAGCCTTTTGCGGTGCAGGGAGACCCTTATGGCAGCTACGTCAGGGGGAGGTGTCTTTAGGCTGGGTCTTGAACATGCATCAATGACCTGGCAATCTGGCCAATCAGGTGGCTGGTAGCGATCACATGGTTTGTAACGTCTGGCCATCTGATTGGCCAGATTGCTACCAGCCATCTGATTTGCTGTCAGACTCAAAGGTCCTTGTCGTTGATGGGATGTCTTCTTTGCCGATCCCGGTGCAGGCGTTGGTTAGGTGAGTGTGATTTTTTTTTATTTTTTAACAACTTTTATTCACTTTTAGTGCACTTTTGCAGTGTATATATAGATACACTGCGAAAATTAAAGAACTACTCGCTACTCCCGAGTAATCACAAGAAAATCGGGGAGTAGCAAGTAGCCCGAATATCGCTACTATTCAGAAAGTACTGAATAGTAAGAATGATACTCGCTCATCCCTATTCATGATCAGTTCCATAGTCAGCTCTTGGCCTTGTTTTTGCAGTAATGATTTATGACTTCCATCATCAGGTCTAAATAAGGTGACATCTACTATGCGATCTTGGACAAGTGCCAAAAACGTGCGTGCTATCGTGAGATTGTATGCATTATCGAAACGATATCGCGACGTGTAAAGCGTAGAGCTGCAGTGAACCTTCTGTGTATATGGCTGCATGTGAAAAGAAATGCTCAAAACCTAAATGTTTATTGCTTTTTAACCCTTTCCCGCCCTCACAATCCATGACTGCCATTCATATGATAGATTCACAAAATTATTTAGACATTCTATGTGGAAAATTCATAGTGAAATCTCTTTATTGTATCATTTATTTGCTTATCTTTACCGATGAATACTTTTGTGGCAGTGGGTCCTCTGTGCTTAGGTTTCAGGTGTGACTAAGACCCTTGAATTATATTTATGACTGTCTTTAGACTCCACAAAAGGCTTCTTTGTTGGTGGAATATGAAATGCAAACATCTTTATCATCTGAACCCAATGAAAAATACTTACATAACTCATTTAACATTTGGAATGAAATAAAATGGTTATTTGTTTATCATTGCTTCCCCTGCACACTCTATTAAAATGTTTTGCTGCGTTACCCATCAAATAACCTAGCTCTCCAATAGACGCAGAAGAGTCAACGGTCTGTTTCCATTCTTTTTTTCTCCGCAATGTACCCGCATCAACGGGATCTTTTGTGCAGCAACTCCAATCAAACACTGGAAACAGCCATGCATAAATCAAATTATATTCAGTTTTTCCAAAAGCATAAATGTTAGTTCAATATTGCAAAAAAACTGACAAGGCAAATTAAATCTGTAATTTAATTTGATTGAATTTGCTAATGGAGTCTACAGAATAAATGAATTGTGGAAGATTACGTCATGAAAAAGACATTCAGGCAAATTTACACTGTTGTAGCAAACTTGATTTGAATGGAGCGATAAATGACAAGGAGAGCAAATGGAGATTGGTTGGAAAACATTTATGGCCACTTTACACACACCAATTTATCTGTCCAACTTCTGACCAACTTGCTGGTTGCAGTGAAATCATGGACACATTGCTCCATTTTGTGGCTGTGTACAAATGGAACAATGCGTCCATGATTTCACTGCAACCAGTAAGTTGTTCAGAAGTTGGACAGATACCGTATATACTCGTGTATAAGCCGACCCGTGTATAAGCCGACCCCCCTACTTTTGCCCCCAAAATCTGGGAAAACCTATTGACTCGTGTATAAGCCGAGGGTGGACCCCAGCACAGGTATACAGCCCCCAGCAGTGTGGTATACAGCCCCCCCAGTGGTATACAGGCCTCCCCAGTGGTAGTATACAGCCCCCAGCAGTGTGGTATACAGCAGCCTCCCCAGTGGTATATACAGGCCCCAGCAGTGTTACAGCAGCCTTCCCAGTGGTATATACAGCAGCAGCCCCAGTGGTAATATACAGCAGCCCCAGAGGTATATACAGCAGCCCCAGTGGTAGTATACAGCAGCCCCAGAGGTATATACAGCAGCCCCAGTGGTAGTATACAGCAGCCCCAGAGGTATATACAGCAGCCCCAGTGGTAGTATACAGCAGCCCCAGAGGTATATACAGCAGCCCCAGTGGTAGTATACAGCAGCCCCAGAGGTATATACAGCAGTTCCAGTGGTAGTATACAGCAGCCCCAGAGGTATATACAGCAGCCCCAGTGGTAGTATACAGCAGCCCCAGAGGCTTATACAGCAGCCCCAGAGGTATATACAGCAGCCCCAGTGGTAGTATACAGAAGCCCCAGAGGTATATACAGCAGCCCCAGAGGTATATACAGCAGCCCCAGTGGTAGTATACAGCAGCCCCAGTGGTAGTATACAGCAGCCCCAGAGGTATATACATCAGCCCCAGTGGTAGTATACAGCAGCCTCAGAGGTATATACAGCAGCCCCAGTAGTAGTATACGGCAGCCCCAGAGGTATATACAGCAGCAGCCCGCCCGCCACCCCCATCAGTATCCAGGGCCCCCCCCTTGCTCCGCTAACCTGTAAAGTAAAATCATTATACTCATCACTGTCCTGTCGCCGCCGTCCCCGCCGCTGCTATCGCGCTCCTCCGTCTTCATCCAGAGTCTTCCGGCTTCCTGCTCTGGCGCAGACAATGACGTCATTGCCTGCGCCAACCAGAGGAAGCCGAAAGACGCTGGATGAAGCCGGAGGAGCGCGATGGCAGCGGCGGGGACGGCGGTGACAGGACAGTGATAAGTATAATGATTTTACTTTACAGGTTTGCGCAGCAAGGGGGGGGGGCCCTGGATGCTGATGGGGGGGCGCCTGTATACTGATGGCGGTGGCGGGCGGGCGGCCTGCCGTTGGTATGACTCACGTATAAGCCGAGTGGGGACTTTTCAGCCCAAATTTTGGGCTGGAAAACTCGGTTTATACGCGAGTATATACGGTACCTTCATACACATTTTAGGAACAAAATTTGTTCCTAAGCCGGAATCCGGCAACCGGATTGGTCTGAATGTACAATCCGGTTTCCGGATACTTTGTTCATCCCTGCTGCCACAGGGATGAACAATGGGTTAATGTTGTTAAAAGATGTGGGCATCTAGAGACATGCTGACCACATAGGTCAGCATAGGAAGGGTTAATCACATTTATTTTACAGGCGGCTATTGCTATTGTTCGGCGGGTGTTGGTCGCTTATACAGTAGTTCTATGGCAGCAGCACCACCATAGAATTACTGTTTAAGCTTTCAGGACCTTGGAGAGCCGCAGATACAGTACATACAGTACGTAATCTATCTGCTTCACTGACAGGAGCCTCCGCCGAACATTTACCGTATATACTCGTGTATAAGCCGACCCGTGTATAAGCCGACCCCCCTACTTTTGCCCCCAAAACCTGGGAAAATCTATTGACTCGTGTATAAGCCGAGGGTGGACCCCAGCACAGGTATACAGCCCCCAGCAGTGTGGTATACAGCAGCCCAGAGGTATATACAGCAGCCCCAGTGGTAGTATACAGCAGCAGCCCCAGTGGTATATACAGCAGCAGCCCCAGTGGTTAGTATACAGCAGCCCCAGAGGTATATACAGCCCCAGTGGTAGTATACAGCAGCCCCAGTGGTAGTATACAGCAGCCCCAGTGGTACTATACAGCAGCCCCAGTGGTACTATACAGCAGCCCCAGTGGTAGTATACAGCAGCCCCAGAGGTATATACAGCAGCCCCAGAGGTATATACAGCCCCAG
Source organism: Allobates femoralis (assembly GCA_033576535.1). Lineage (NCBI taxonomy): Eukaryota > Metazoa > Chordata > Amphibia > Anura > Aromobatidae > Allobates > Allobates femoralis. Next base: position 818,087,528 of record JARQOC010000003.1, read on the forward strand.
TGGTAGTATACAGCAGCCCCAGTGGTAGTATACAGCAGCCCCAGTGGTACTATACAGCAGCCCCAGTGGTAGTATACAGCAGCCCCAGAGGTATATACAGCAGCCCCAGAGGTATATACAGCCCCAGTGGTAGTATACAGCAGCCCCAGTGGTAGTATACAGCAGCCCCAGTGGTAGTATACAGCAGCCCCATTGGTACTATACAGCAGCCCCAGTGGTAGTATACAGCAGCCCCAGAGGTAGTATACAGCAGCCCCAGTGGTACTATACAGCAGCCCCAGTGGTAGTATACAGCAGCCCCAGAGGTATATACAGCCCCAGTGGTAGTATACAGCAGCCCCAGTGGTAGTATACAGCAGCCCCATTGGTACTATACAGCAGCCCCAGTGGTAGTATACAGCAGCCCCAGAGGTAGTATACAGCAGCCCCAGTGGTACTATACAGCAGCCCCAGTGGTAGTATACAGCAGCCCCAGAGGTATATACAGCCCCAGTGGTAGTATACAGCAGCCCCAGTGGAAGTATACAGCAGCCCCAGTGGTAGTATACAGCAGCAGCAGCCCCAGGGCTGTATACACCAGCAGCCCCAGGGCTGTATACACCAGCAGCCCCAGGGCTGTATACAGCAGCAGCCCCAGGGCTGTATACACCAGCAGCCCCAGGGCTGTATACACCAGCAGCCCCAGGGCTGTATACAGCAGCAGCCCCAGGGCTGTATACACCAGCAGCCCCGGAGGTATACAGGCCCCCCCATCAAGCTTGCGCGGCAGCCTGTAAAGGAAAATCATACTCATCGCTGTCCCGCGCTGTCCCGCCGCTTGCCGACACACGATCCCGGGCTTCAATCCGCGTCTTCCGGCTTCCTGTGGTCACGCGCAATGACATCATTGCCCGCGACCACAGAAGACGCGGATTGAAGCCCGGGATCGTGATGGCAGCGGCGGGACAGCGCGGGACAGCGCGGGACAGCGATGAGTATGATTCTCCTTTACAGGCTGCCGCGCAAGGGGGGGGGGGGGCCTGGCGCTTGATGGGGGGGCCTGTATACCTTCAGGGCAGCTGCTGTATATATACGGATTACCGTATATACCCGCGTATAAGCCGAGGGGGGACTTTTCAGCCCAAATTTTGGGCTGAAAAACTCGGCTTATACGCGAGTATATACGGTAAGTTGGTGTGTGTAAAGTGGCCTTTAGACTTAGGCGCTCCATCAGAGAAAAAGTTTATCATTTCCTTTGGTATACCTTTTGGGAATTAATAATTAATATAATTAACAGCTGGGTATAATCAAAAAGTCTTGGTAGGAGACCACCAATATACAATATATTATATGAATTAGCCAGATCGTGCACAAAATAAACATAACATATAATTTTCACTTATTATATTTAAAGGGAACATGACCCCTAAAAATGACCCCCCAGCCTATTAATACCTGTCCTTGCACCCTGAGTATGACCCCTAAAAATGACCCCCCAGCCTATTAATACCTGTCCTTGCGCCCTGATGGGCGTGATAATCCTTATTGATCATCATCTCCCCCTCCATGGGCGCGGAAAAGATGTTATGACGCGATTCACGTCATATCCAGCTCTCATGACGTCGTACACCCACGTACACCTCGCGATGCGCTTTGCGCTTGCGCGAGGTGTACATGGGTGTACGACGTCATGAGAGCCCACTATGACGCAAATCGCGTCATAATGGCTATTCCGCGCCCATGGAGGGGGAGATGATGATTAATAAGGATTATCACGCTCATAGGGGCGTGAATAATTACAGTATAGGTGTTGGAGAGAAGCCACAGGAACGCCCTGTGTGACTTCTCAAAATCTCAGAAGCCCCAGATCCGGATGTAATGAAAGCACTTCTCTAAACTTCACAAATACACTATTTTTACAGAAAAGGATCACTAGATTAGCATACTCAGGGTGCAGGAACAGGTATTAATAGGCTGGGGGGGGTAATTTTTAGGGGTCAGGTTCCCTTTAAGAAGAATAGACCTAGATGGTACTATCCAATAAAAGCTACAATACATACAGATACAAAAAAAGAAAAGAAAAAAGGAAAAGGGAAGAAAAAGGAGTGTGATATTACACACACACACCTCCTTTTTCGTGCTCAGTTGAAATGTTTAGAAGTTTCCAATCATTGTCATTTGGCCAAAACTCAGAGGTGCCTTTCTGTAAATAGATTTCAACATGTGTAAGGTGATAAGTTCTTGCACCACCAACACGGGTGCTGCGACTTTTTTTGCTATGTCCTAAAACCTAAGATTAACCTAATATTGGCATATAAAAAATTACGTGCATGAAATATAACCCTTTCACATATATAAATGGAACGTCAAGTTATTTCATCGTTCATGTTCCGTTCTTCTCCAAAGCCCTATCATGGGTTTGTGCCCTCTTCATATGACAACAAACAGAGAACCTCCAAGCTTATGGGACTGTTAAGCAGCCCATCAGTAATTCTCCTAGGCTGCTTATTAGTCCCATAGTTGCAGCACTATCTGCACAAATGTGTCACATATTGACGAAACCTCAGGGGATTTGGATTCAAAAGACCACAGTGTTTAGTTAATTACAGATTCTCATTAGTGCCCGTTCATTGTTTGTCTTGAAAAGGAGATTACCGTATATACTCGCGTATAAGCCGAGTTTTTCAGCCCAAAAATTGGGCTGAAAAGTACCCCCCTCGGCTTATACGCGAGTCAGTGCGGGGGCTGCTGTATACAGCGGTATACAGCAGCCCCGCATCCCCAGTAATGCAGGGCCCCCCCAGCCTTGCTCCGGTCACCTGTAAAGCAAATTATACTTATCACTGTCCCGCTGTCCGCGCCCGCCGCTGCCGTCCGCGATCCTCCATCTTCATGCGTCTTCTTCCTGTTTCCTGTGTTCGGCGCCGGTAATGACGTCATTGCCAGCGACGAACACAGGAAACAGGAAGAAGACGCATGAAGATGGAGGATCGCGGATGTCAGCAGCGGCGGGCGCGGACAGCGGGACAGTGATAAGTATAATTTGCTTTACAGGTGACCGGAGCAAGGCTGGGGGGGCCCTGCATTACTGGGGATGCTGTATATACTTACGCTGGGGCTGCTTATACTCACTAAACCTCTGGGGCCCTGTATACTACCACTGGGGCTGTATATACCACTGGGCCTGTATATACTACCACTGGGGCTGTATATACCACTGGGGCTGTATATACTGCTGGGGCTGCCTGTAAACTACCACTGGGGCTGTATATACCACTGGGGCTTATATACTACTGGGGCTGCCTGTATACTACCACTGGGGCTGTATATACCACTGGGGCTGTATATACTACTGGGGCTGCCTGTATACTACCACTGGGGCTGTATATACCACTGGGGCTGTATATACTACTGGGGCTGCCTGTATACTACCACTGGGGCTGTATATACCACTGGGGCTGTATATACTACTGGGGCTGCCTGTATACTACTACTGGGGCTGTATATACCACTGGGGCTGTATATACTACTGGGGCTGCCTGTATACTACCACTGGGGCTGTATTTACCACTGGGGAAGTATATACTACTGGGGCTGCCTGTATACTACTACTGGGGCTGTATATACCACTGGGGCTGTATATACTACTGGGGCTGCCTGTATACTACCACTGGGGCTGTATATGCTGCTGGGGCCTGTATACTACCACTGGGGCTGTTATACCACTGGGCCTGTATATACTACTAGGGCTGCGTCTACATACCACTGGGGCTGTATATACCACTGGGCTGTATATACTACTAGGGCTGCGTCTATACTACCACTGGGGCTGTATATACCACTGGGGCTGTATATACTACTGGGGCTGTGTGTATACTACCACTGGGGCTGTATATACCACTGGGGCTGCGTGTATACTACCACTGGGGCTGCTGTATATACCTCTGGGACTGCTGTATACCACACTGCTGGGGGCTGTATACTTGTGCTAGGGTCCTCCCTTGGCTTATACACGAGTCAATAGATTTTCCCAGGTTTTGGGGGCAAAAGTAGGGGGGTCGGCTTATACACGGGTCGGCTTATACACGAGTATATACGGTATTTAATTACATTTGGTGCTGAAAAGGTCAACATTTTTTTTGTATCCTGCTGTGATAAACATGTAGTTGTAATCTCAGTTGATGCCACTCCCTTCTTCTATATAAACCCACTCCTTATACTCTCCTATGCTGGCTAAAGTTCATTATAGGCTGACCTGTAAAAGAGTTGTCTCTGGTAAAATCTGTGGTTATCTTTCCAGCAGATGTGGTGGAGTCCATCTCCAGAGAAGAACTGGAGTCCTTTTATTTGTCTCCCATAATTGTCACCTTTTGCTCATGTGGCCTTTATACTAGTAGTATAATTAGTGTCTTGCTGGCCTGCTCACTTGGTCAGGGTCAGCAGGGCTTAGGCACCTGATCCTGCACAGGGGAAGGACCATCTAGGAATTTAGGAATCTCAGGATAAGCTGAAGGTAACTTATGTGGTGACCCTCTCCTCCCTCCTTATTGTCAAGGCTTTCCTTTACATCTTTCCTAGTGTAACCCCTTCTACTGCGCCACACATTGACCATTCCCCTGGTCCGCCATGGCCCTTATCATCATAATTGCAGTTAGAAATCATAATTATGCTAATATGACTAAAAGTTTTAATAGTGCACAATTGAAAATATTGAATGATGAATCCAGCTCCACTATATTTGTGCACATAATCCTAAATTGCACCATTGAAACTTCTTTTCACATCATCTACTATCCATCGCTGGAAAATCTCAGAAAAAAAATGATTAATGATAGTAAAATATGAATTGCAAATCTCCTTAATTGAAATTGGGAAGACTTACAATTTTTTTGACGTAAATGTCTCTTACAATTTGTACGAGATGATTATCTAGCAAATGTCCTAAATGCCACTGGAACGGCAACTGAGAAGAACCGGTATCCACTGGCTAATGAAAGCCACATTCCAGCCAGAAAACGTTGGCTCCTTCCCGTGACTTGATCTGACAAACTGTAACGCACAAACCAGCAGCGAAATGAATAATTCCCGGAACTCAATCTTGATGTTCGTTGTGTGGCATCACTGCAGATGTATTCCATTATTAATGTTTCAGGGCTTCTATGTCTTTGTCTAGAAACCTGTCATATTTTATTACATCAGTCATTTTACTCACTTTCTACTCTAGGTGGTCGATGGCTTTGCATTGTTTATTAAAATTTAGATGCGTAATGTATTCAATTTATCAAAATCGATGCTTCACATCAAATATACTTATTTTCATTTCATTCTGTCACTAAATAGAATTCTAAATAAAAATTGGTTGGCAAACCTGCAAATGAACATTTCTTACACATAGTTTACCTGATCTTTGTAAAATCTACATCATTTTTATATAGTTCTACAGCAGGATAGAAAAAATATCTGCAAGAAAATAGAAAATAATAAAAAAAAACATATACATGAGTTTGAGTGTGTATGTAGATGAACACATGATATACTGTATATGAACATACAAATAATTATACATTACTTAATATATAATTACTATATATATATATATATACACACCCTGATAGAGGTTATGTCTCTTAGCCATGTTATGTAAATAAAAGCTTATAACTAGTGATGAGCCACCACCCTAGTGTTCTAGTTCGATTCAATTAGTCGAATTGGGGGAAATGTTCGGCGAATGTTCATCGAACACCGTCGAACCTATAAAACACTAAATAATGAGCTGTGTGTGGCATTTTCACTTCCGCAATGTATATACATACATTGCGGAAGTGAAATTGAGTAAAAGAAAGGGTTAAAAATTAAATAAACTGTATGCTCACCTGTTCGACGATGCAAAACCGCTGCACTTGGCTTGTGTTAACTGAACTGCGGTCATGTGACCCGATTTGTGACATCACCACAGGTCCTATAAGCATCAGGACCTCGCCGAATAGGTGAGCATAGAGATTTTTTCATTTTTAACCTTTTTTACTTAATTAAATAAAAAAATCTCTATGCTCACCTGTCCGGCGAGGTCCTGATGCTTATAGGACCTGTGTGATGTCACAAACGAGTCATTTGACCTCAGTTAACACGGTAACTGCGGTCATGTGACCCGATTTGTGACATCACCACAGGTCCTATAAGCATCAAGACGTTGCCGGAGGCAGCGGTGGATCGCCGGACAGGTGAGCATACAGGTTTTTTTATTTTTAACCCCACATAGCTCATTATTTAGGCGGAAAATTCGGCAGATGTGTTTTTTTGTCCAGATCCGCCACATTTTCAAACCAAAATCGAACATAACCTAGAACTGCCAAATTTGAAGCACATTGTTTGAATTCGGCGAATGACTCGAACACCATCAAAAACAGCTCGAATTTGAGATTGGCGAACAATTTGAGTCGAACACCGCTCATCTCTAGTTTGTTCCATTTTGTTGTAGAAATTACTCTTTTGAAAGCTGAAACCCTCTGAAATGTGGTTTAGGATAAGAAAATAATCGGCATCAATGCTGAAATATTGATCATTTAATGAACACAGATGCACGCCCCTCTCTGCTTGATGCCTTGGTAGAGGGCCGCATGATAGGGGGCGGGGCTCCGGCATAGTGCGATTTAGCCCCGCCCTTTCATGACGCGGCCAGGCTCTTAGAAGCAGAGAGGGGCGTGCATAATTACAAGGCAGCAGCAGACAGGCACGCCTATTTGCGGCTTCCTCAGAAAGAGAGAACTCACACAGGACAAAGTAATATAACTTTTTCTCTACTTTATAAAAGCGATTTTTTCTGCAAAAGGGATGGCTAGAAATGATAAGAGGGGGTGCAGGGACAGGTCTAAAGATGTGGGGCGGTCAGTTTGTGGGTTTAGGATCACTTTAATATTTTGTGTGAACTTCCATGAGCTTGAAGAACTACATCCATGTGTTTCAACAATGATTAATACAATTTATTAATGAAGTCATCAGGAATAGCAAAGAATGCAGTCTTACATGCCTCCCAGAGTTCATCTGGATTCTTTGGTTTTGTCTTCCAAGCTTCCTCTTTCATCCTACCTCAAACATGCTCAATGATGTTCATGTCTGGTGATTGGACTGGCCAGTCCTTGAGACCTTGATAGTTTTTGCCTTTGTTGTAGAGATGGATGTATGAGATGGAGCACCATCCAGCTGCAGAATTTCACCCCTTTTATGATTTGAAATATAAGAGGTAGGTAATACTTCTTGATATTTTAGGCTATTGATATTGCCTTCCACCATGCAAATGTTTTGCACACCCTCATACTGAATGTAACCCCAGACATGAACTTTCTACCACCAAATTTAACTGTTTTCTGGGTGTATTTTGGATCCATATGGGCTCAAGTAGGTCTCCTGCATTATTTGTGGCGGCTGTGGTATAATTCTACTGAGTATTCATCAGAGAAATCCATCTTCTGCCACTTTTCCAGCGTCCATCTCTCTAGCAGGCTGTGGGACTTTGCAAATGCCACACAGCTTTTTATTTGCCTTTTATTTAGTGCTGGATACTGGGCACTGATTCGACCATGGAGGCCATTTCAAGACAGAATCCTACAAACTGTTCTAGTTGACACAGTGATTTGAGGTGACCAGACCTGTTGGAGCTCTACTGCAGTGGAAGAGGGGCTTGCTATGGATTTTCTAACCAACAAACGTTCCTCCTGAGCAGTTGTCTTGCAGGGTCTGTCGGACCTGGGCTTGTCAAACATATCTCCAGTCTCTTCAAATCTTTTTTTAATTCTTTGCATTTTATGCTGAGACACATTAAAGGTGCCAGCCACCTCTGCAGTGGATCTGGTCTTCAGCCTCTTGATAAGCAAGGCTTAGGACGCAGGGTGGATTTTTGGCATGTAGTCAGAGCTCAAGTTGCAGTTCTAGTGAAGGACTGGGGTGCTGGGTTTTTTTTTTTACACACCCACTAATTAAACGATCATTTACTGAGCACAGGTGAGGATGTAAACTAGGATTGGGTGCATTATATGACCAGGCGACAGAACTTTTGTCTTGCCAAAATCTGACCATTCTGTGTTCATTAAATGATCAATATTTCAGCATTGATGCCAATTTATTTTCTTAACCAAAATCACATTTCAGAGGGTTTCAGCTTTCAAAGGTGTAATTTATACAACCAATGGATGAATGTAATGTCAGGTTATAAGCTTTTATTTACATAACATGGATAAGCGACATAACTTATGTCAGGGAGTATATATATATATATTATATAATATATATATATATATATATATATATATTATACATATATATATATATTGTGAGGCATGGCCGGCATGGTGCCCCATGGCCTGGGTGCATCACATGGGCTTTGTGATGTATGGTCCGGCAGGTGGCACCTGGCCAGCATACAGCACAAGAGCCTGTTCACATTAGCCTGTTTTACTCTGTGTGAATGCTGTGTGAGGCCTGTCCGGTAGTGGTTAACAGCTATGAGACTAATGAGCGTAGCCGAGAGAACAGTATGTGCTAATTGCTGACAGTTCCCAGGTGTGGCTGTGGCACCCAGGTTAAGGAGCTGCCTGGAGCTGAGTGCAGGGAGAATGATGGGAATCAGAGCAGTTTAGACCTCTGAGATGTGAGGTCGTGTCAGAGGAAGCAGGTCCCTCTGATTGATGTGTGCCAAGCTGGTAGCCAGACAACGGGTTGTGAGGGCTCCTGGAGTTGGGAACAGTGGCCGACCCAGGAGGATCTTGCTCAGTTGTGTGGTGAAACACGAGCTGGAGGAGACCTCAGGGGATGCCTGATGTACCCGGTTGCTAGACCCGGTTCTGTGCCCAGGAAAACAGTCAAGTCTGTGAGAAACATCCAGCCAGTAAGGATGTGGAGTCAGAGGCATTCGGTTCCTGGAGTTGGGGAATAGTGGCCGATCCTGGAGGATGCTTGCTCAGGTGTGTGGCGAAACACGAGCAGGAGGAGACCTTGGGGGACGCCTGGTGTACCCGGTAACTCAGGTTGCTAGACCCGGTTCTGTGCCCGGGAAAACAGTCAGTCTGTGAGAAACATCCAGCCAGAAAGGTTGTGGAGTCAGAGGCATTCCGTCCCTTTGGGACGTGAGGGAAGCCTGTCCTTCTATATGTGGGAGGCACCTGTCCCTCTGACCGAGTGTGTGAGTCTGTGGCTCCTAGAGTTGGGAATCCTGGCAGAACTTGGAGGGTGCTCCCTGGACATGTTGATGCAGCCGTGGTCCGGGATGCCTGCCTGGTGTGGAGGTTTGGAGGCGGCTGGTGACCTGAATAGCACGTGAGGAGACGTTGAGTATGCCTTGATTGCCCTGTAGCTCAGGTTTGCCAATCCCTGATCTGGACCAAGAAGGGCAGCAGTCCATGGATGTGTTATGATGGACTGTTTGTATGAGTATGTATGTAGTCCATGGATGTATTACGATGGACCGCATGCGGTGTGTGTAGGAGCCCGGTCAGGCCGGAGCCCGTGGGTATGCTATATAGAATGCGAGAGACTGAAGACGGCTCAAGGGCCAGGCGGTCGTAGCCACCATTGGGACTGACCATAGGTCATGTTATGGTCCCGTTGACCTTGGGTGAATGTGTGTAGGCTGTCTGCACATAATGAGCACTGTAACTATGGTGGGCTCTGTGATTAAGTTTATGTGGTATAGATTGATCTGTGGATATAGTGCCGGGTGGACGTTACAGCCCTTGGGGCCGTTTATATGTTCTAGAGGTCCCATCGATAACTGTGTGATAGAATAATGTTATGTTATGTATTGTGTGGAATAAGGCTAGGCAGCCATAACCGCCATAGGGAGCCATGATTGGTGCTCTTTGTGTTCGATGGAGCTGTAAATCCATGCTTCCGGGTATATAAGGCTTAGAAAGAGGTGTATGTGCAATACAGTGTACTGTTATTTGTACTGTCGTGTTGATTAATGTTCATATGTGAGTGTACTATGTATTTATATGTGCTATGTGCTATATGTACGGTTAAAAACTGCCACCAATCAGCAACGCAGGATTTGTGTTACAGACAACAGAAGAATTAGACGATATATAGCAGATACCTACAGCATTGCCTGTGTTCAGTGGTGTTGGTGTACAGCAGTGTCAGTGTTCAGTGGTGTCAGTGTACAGCACTGTCGGTGTACAGCGGTGTTGGTGTACAGTGGTGTGAGTATGCAGCAGTGTCGGTGTGCAGCAGTGTCGGAGTTCAGAGGTGTTGGTGTACAGCACATAAACAGAGGGCGGCTGTCAGCGGCTCCGGGCGCCCTGGTCGTGCGGTCCAGTCCCCCCAGTCTCCAGTTCCCCGCTATCCAGTCCCGAGCTCTGCGGCCAGATCTGGCTCTTGTGGCCAGAGTGTGCCTGTCTGCTTATGTGTAAAAGAAATCCCTGCGTCGCTGATTGGTCGCGCCCAACCAGCCACAACCAATCAGCGACGTGGGATTTCGTTACAGAGAGATAGACAGACAGAGATGATAAGATGAATCATAGTAGATGAAGAAAATTTCACGAAGCGTGTTCAATATTTTTTCCAGGTGTCATTTCTCTGGTTTGATTTCTTTGTCTGTGAGGTTGGAGGAAGGCTGCGAGGATGAAGGAGGTTGTGAGGATGGAGAAGACTGTGAAGATGGGTGAGGCTATGAGGAAGAAGGAAGCTGTGTGAGGATAGAAAAGGTGGGAAGATGGAGGACGCTGTGAGGATGTAGAAGGCTATGAGGATGGGGGAGGAATGTGAGGATGGAGAACGCTGCGAGGATGTAGGAGGCTATGAGGATGTAGGAGGCTATGAGGATGGAGGAGGCCATGAGGATGGGGAGGCTGCAAGAATGGGGAGGCTATGAGGGAGGAGGCTGTGAGGATGAGGAGGCTGTGAGGATGGAAGGCAGTGAGATGAAGGAGGCTGTGAGGATGGAGGAGGCTGTGAGGATGGAGGAAGCTGTGAGGATGGAGAGGCTGTGAGGATGAAGGAGGCTGATTAAGCACTTTACTCCCTGCTCCCAGCACTTCACTCCCCACTCCCAGCACTTTACTCCCCGCTCCCAGCACTTCATACCCCACTTCCAGCACTTCACTCCCCGCTCCCAGCACTTCACTCCCCGCTCCTAGCACTTCACTCCCCGCTCTGGGCGGGTAGAGGTGGCCGGAACAAGTCACAGGCTGGAACCCCTTGCCGGTATGGAGCTCGGCGGGCGAGGCTTCTCCTCCGTGCTGGCCTCCACATGTGCTCCTCCCCTGGCCCTGAGGCTGTCCGGCATTGAGGTGGCCGGGGCGAGTCACAGGCTGGCGCTGGGCACCAGCACGGAGCTTCTCGGTGGCCGAGGCTTCCCCTTCATGCTGGTCTCCACATTTTGGTCATTGTGTCTGTTTCTCTGTAACAAACATCCCGCGTCGTTGATTGGTCGTGGGCGGCCGGGCTCGACCAATCAGCGTCGCGAGATTTCCTTTGTAGAAAGAAAGACGGGATAAGGTGATTATATAGTAGATTTTTATAATTTTTTTATGATTTAAAAAGGCGAACTGACTAACTATCCTCATACAAGCCCATTTTAAACTCAGCCATGTCTCGTCCTAACCTATACTTTGCTCTCTTTTTTACCTTTACAACTGATTTCATAATGACACATGTACATCAAAGTACCACTCCAAAATTCTTTTTTGTTATACTTACCAATTAATATCTTCTATCTTTACCAGCACTGTATTGGTTCTTTTAAGCATCTTGTGACCACATTTAGACGAGCCGAGTAACACAGTGTCTTCTGGATGGACCAAAATGAAGAGACTCAGAATGGCACTCTTATTGACTAACATTAAAGACTCAGGCAGATTACTGTACTTTTAGTCCAAGTAGAGTCCATAAAAAAAATTTGATTGCACGCAGACCAATGTTTTTCTATAAGGCAATGCAAATGTCCAATTTTTTCCTCCGACCGAGTGGTGCAAGGGAAAAAAATAGGAGCATGCACGATTTGCCTATGAGAATCGCATCAAACTCGTCCATTCAAATCTGTGGGTCCGAGAAAAAAAATGGACCCCACTTGGATGACATTCGTGGCCGTTATTTTTTCACAGACTGCCATAATGGGAAGGTTGATGTAAACTCTATTTTTTATTCTCCACCTTAAAGAATAACTGATCAAACACCAATCAGAATAATCAGAACAATTTTCTCTGATGAAAAATACTTCATGTCAACCCAGCCTAAGGCTGGAGTCACAATGCTGTATGACTCCTGCACATTGCACTGCCCGTACTAGCCAGCAGCTCTGCTGATCTGAGGTCAGGTCAGGAGAGCTGTCGACCAGAACAAGGATTGCAATGTAATCCTCGTGCAGTACGTGTGACTCCAGCCTAAGAGAAAAGCTACCTTATTTTTCAAACTATAAGACGCACTTTTTTTTCCCTCATAATTTTGGGGGTGGCGTCCAAATATATGGACTGTGCTGGGGAGCATTGGCTCTGTAGCAGGCTGGAGGCTGGAATAGGTTGCATAGGCAGCCATTGGTCACGTTGGCCCGCTCATTAGACTCATGTAATATGCACTGCTTCCCCCAATCGATTACCACTCAGTGCTGAGAGGAGGGCGGGGGAGAGGCACATTTTACATAAGCCTAAGTGTACTCACCCCTCCATCTTGGATATGGTCCCCATGCTGGCGCACATACAGAAAATAAATAATGTAACTCATCTCTCCATTGCTTCCCTACCACAGCACTAAGTACTTGCGCATCCTCTTGTGTCCTAGGCAACAGATCATGTGAGTGGGGCATGCACTGATGACATCACCGTGCTGCGACGCGCACCCAATCAGATGCCTGGGACACAGAAGACACGGAAGTGCTCAGTGCTGCAAGCAGGGTAGCGACAGAGAGGTAAGTTAGATGGTTGATTTATTGTGTGTGTGTGCCAGCATGTGGGGCCATGTACCAGGATTGGGCATCATGTACCAGGATTAAGGGGCAAATCCAGGATGATGGGCAATGTACAAGATTTGGGGGCCATATCCTGGATGGCGGTCCATGATCCAGGATAGGGGGAACTAGATCCAGGATGGAGGGCCATATCTAGGATCGGGTGGCTATATACCAGGATGGGTGCCTATCCAGGATGGGGGGCCAATACCAGGATGGGGGGGCTATATATCAGGCTGGGGGCCCCATCAAGGATGGAGGGCTATATACCAGAATGGAGGCCCTATCCAGGATGAGGGGGCTATATACCAGGATGGGGGACATATCCAGGATGGGGATTATAAACCAGAAGGAGGGGGCTATATATCAGGATGGAGGGCCATATCCAGGATGAAGGACATATATTACCTGGTAGGTGTCCAGGATGGGAATATTACCCCCATAAGTGTAATCAGCAAACCTCACCCCCATAACACCTTAACAGTGCATTATAACCACATTTTTTGCTTAATTGTTTTCCCTAATTTTCACCTCTAAAATCTGGGTGTGTCTTATGGTCCGGTGAGTCTTATAGTTTGAAAAATACGGTATTTTAATGAACATACTATACACATAACTAATGGTCAATTGGGGGGTGCATTAAAAAAAACAAGAAAAACAACAGTCAAGTGTTACTTTGAACTAAACTAGTGTCAAGGTTGCAGAGCTTTTGAGCTGATGCAATTAATGTAAGGAGTTTTATTTTCATGAATGCATAGAGTTAAAAAAAAGAGACATGAAGACTGAATTTTAGGTGCAGCTACACTTTTACCCAGTTATACAGCCTCAAAATATTAACTGACTTCTTCATCTGCTAGATGGGTTCAATTAATGTTAGAGAGATATTCATACACATCTAATGAGTCAACTTTGAAGCCACATTTCTTCAACTTTAACCTTATGGATCAATGTATACCATATAAATGTATACAATATTTAAATCAATATAAATACCGTACTTTTTGGATTATAAGACACACTTTTATTCCCCCACATTATGGAGGAAAGTAGGGGGTGCGTCTTATAATCCAATCTACTAGGGGATGGGCTGTAGGGAAGGGGAGTGTCTCTGGGGCGGTATCTGGGGGCTGGAGGAGGCTGCAGGAGGCAGCAGGAGGTCACATGCTCTCACTCATTAACCTCATGTAATATGCACTGCACCCACTGTCCATCACCTCGGTGCTGAAGCAGCGCTGAGAGATGGATCGGCGGAGCGGCACAAATACATGTGCCTGCAATCACTCCCCCTGCGCTGGATATGCCCCACCATCACACCATATGCCCCCCTGCTGGTGCGCACAGATTAAAATAACAAACACCGTTACTTACCTTCCGTCGCTTGCTCTGTACTCCCAGCTCCTCGATGTCTTTTGTGTCTGTGCCAGCAACTGGTCACGTGATCGGCATAGCACAATGATGTCATTACTGTGCACCTCAGTTACATGATCTGATGGCCGGGACTGATGCAGGAAGAGACACCAATGAGCTGGGAGCATGGAGGGTAAGTAACAGTGTTTCTTATTTTATTGTGTGTGCACAAGCAGGGGGCATATGTAGCATAAGGGGCTAATGGTCCAGCACAAGGAGGCTAATGTGCCTGCACATGGGGGCTATGTGCCAATGTGCAGTACAAGGCGGCCAATATGCCAGCACAAGGGGGCTTCATGCCAATGGTGTCAGCTCAAGGGGGCTAATGTGCCAATACAAGGGGGCTAATGTGCCAGCACAAGGGGGCTAATGTGCTAGCACAAGAGGGCCATATGCAGGATATTGGGCTATATCCCAGGATGAGGGACATATGTATGATTTGTAACATGGACACTGGCATCACAAGATGGACAGCATTTAACATTAAAAAATTATTTTTTATTTTTTTCTTCACCAAATTTGGGTATGCATCTTATAATCTGGTGCGTTTTATAAAGCGAAAAATACAGTAAATTAAAATAATGCAAAACACAATATTTATACAGAGATGCATTTGCTTGTATTTTAAAAATGTATTAAAAAAATGTTGTATAAATCTATATTTTATGCATATTATTGAGCAATGTTTTTTAAAGCTTGGCAGACATTTTAATACAATATAGAGCAGTGGCATGTAGCCACAAATGAGATTTACAGTACCTGTGTTTCATTGAATGCCTCCTCCGTCACTCCTCCTCTGCATATAGAGACACAATTTTTACTCGTCTCATTAAGATCCAAGATCTCCATTTTCGCAGGGCTTATCTCCAGCGCACAGAAAAGGGTGTCAGATACTGTACTCTTTGGAGCAGTTCAAAGAGGCGCTTCTTTTATTTTTGTTGATTTTTGTTCAACATAAATGAAATCAGAAAGGGCATGCGGTTTAGATTAGCATTTAAAATGTTGTCAATTTTTAATGAAAGCATAACCTCCAAGCCATTAACTTTTCACAAGTAGAGGAAAGGTTTCCCGCGTATATATTTATTAACACATTCATTTTCAGCTGTCGAGAAAAGGAAACATAATTTTTTAGGGCACTGATAAAAGATTTTAATGAAAAAATTGAGACTTAATTTGTCTTTTACTTTAAAATTGGTAATAGTTGATTTTAAAGAGAATCTGTCATAATAGGTGCAGAATATCTGCAATATTAAAAGCTCATCATTGGAAAGCAATCTGATAATATTTAAAGGGTACCTGTCAGGTCATTTTTGGCCCCTAATCTATCACTATCTGTCCCTGCAGCTTCCTAGCAGATCCCTAACCATCCCTGTCTGTGCTAAATGTATCCTGTAATCATTGTGTTAATTCATTTTCATAATTAATTCTAGATGCCTTGATGTAATCTGACTGGGCGTTCTGGTCCACTCCAACTCCCCCTCATTGCGTGTGTATCATGTCCCAGTGGGCATGATACTAGTCTTCCCGTATGCACGTTCCCGGTTTCTAAATTCAATTTTCTTCCGGGTTTGATGCCATGGGGTGACCTCATTTCCATGCCTTTGCAGTGCTATTCCTTGCAAGGTGTATCTGTGAGCTTCACAATGCATAGTGCGCATGCGCAGAAGCTATCAGTATTACATAGAAAATAATAGAACTTTGCAGTTCCGGAAATGACGTGGCCCCATGGCGTCATACCCAGAAGAAGATTGAATTCAGAAGCCGAGAACATGCATATGGGAAGACTAGTGTCCAGCCCAGGCCCCGGGGGGTACTCTGATCACTCAGGTGCGGTTTCTGGGGGAAGTCACGGGTGCCTGAGGCCGTGGGTCCGAGGAATGCAGATGAAAAATGAGTGAAAAGATAATAATAAAATGTCTGTCGTGACGCCACCTGTAGGGTTCCGGTGATGGCACCGGCGCTGCTTGGGCCTCCGGGGTGATGGGCGGCAGCAAGGTGGAACCGCTCCCTACAGGACGAGCGGGGGTCCCCAGGGCCGTAAATTGTAGTGAGGGTAATAGGGTAGTGCGGTCAGTGTGGTGCAGATGGAAGGAGGGACACACACACATAAAAGTCTTTTGGTACCTTTACTGGTGTTCTGTACTGGTACACTCGTCCGGAGGTGAGGGAAACACTTTAGGATCTCCACAGCGAGTAGAGTTGTAGGCCTCCTTGTCTCGGTTGCTCTGTTGGAGTCTGGCAGGCTTGGAACCCGACCAGACCGTTACTTCTCTCTCTCTGTGTGACTCTCCACACCCGGGTTTGCTGCACTGAGGGCGCTCTATGGGATTCCTGTCGTCAGGGTCCTGACTCTCGATCCCCGGCTCTTAATTGTTGGTGCTACGGGCGTCCTGGAAGCTAGACCTCCTTGTGGTGCTGGAATCTCTGCGTGGCCTATTCTCTACGTCCCTGCAGCTCGGACCTAGTGACTGGAACTCTGATGGGGTGAGTCAGTATGACTCCTCTGCCCCCTTCTTGTAGCAAGTTTCTCTCCTCTGCTTTCGACCCCTACTCTACGGGTCTACCACTGTCTCAGGTGGTTGCTGGTATGGGCCTAGCACGGCTCCAGTACCAGCTAAGCTCACTCAGCTCTTCACAGTTCTGTAGTGACTGCACACTCTGGTGTTTTCCCTCCAGAACCCGTATTTATAGGGGAAACTGGCTTAAGTCAACCAGTGGAGCTCCCCCTACAGGCCTGGGGTGAAAGGTGTTGGGTGTTAGTAGGTTACTCGCTGTGTGAAATCGCTCAGTGTCCCAAGGAGTCTGCGGTGACCTGGCACAGGGTGCCACACTAGTATGAGGCCCAAAGGAGCGTGATACATACATAGTGAAGGTGGAGTTGGAGCGGACCAGAAAACCCAGTCAGACTACATCCAGGTATCTAGGTGTAAGTACAAAAATGAATTTACCCAGTGATTACAGGACACATTTAGCACAGACAGGGATGGTTAGGGATGTGCTAGGAAGTGGCAGGGACAGGTAATCCCGGCTTCTGAATTCAATCTTCTTCCTGGTATGACGGCATGAGGCCACGTCATTTCAGGACCTGCACAATGCTATTCCTCGTGAGGTGTATCTGAGGACTTCATGACTTGCAATGTGCATGCACAGAAGGCCTTAGTAGACATTGCCTTAATAGCACTGCACAGGTACCGAAATGACGTGGCCGCATGGAATTATACCCGGAAGAATGAATTCAGAAGCAGAAAACGCACATATGGGAAGACTAGTATGATACCCACTGGACTGATACACACACAGCTAGGGGAAAATTGGAGCAGACCAAAATGTCCTGTTAAGTTACATCCATGTATCTAATTGTAAGTATAAAAATGAATTTACCCAGTGATTACAGGACACATTTAGCTCAGACAGGGATGGTTAGGGATGTGCTAGGAAGCTGCAGGGACAGGTAATGATAAGTTCATTCCCGTCTTCTGAATTTAATCTTCTTTCCTGGTATGATGCCACGGGGCCATGTCATATCAAGACCTGTGCAGTGCTATTCCTCGCAAGGAGTATCTGAGGACTCCATGATCCGCAGTGCGCATGCACAGAAGCCCTCAGTATGACATTGAACATAATAGCACAGGTCCAGAAATGACGTGGCCCCTCGGTGTCATACCAGGAAGAAGATTGAATTCAGAAAATGGGAATGTGCATATAGCAAGACTGGCGTCATGCCCACCGGGGGGTGATACACATGCAATAGGGAGGGAGGGAAGAGGGGAGAGAGTTGTAGCAGACGATTACGCCCAGTCAGACTACATCTGCAGGGACAGATAGTGATAGATTAGGGGCCAAAAATGACCTGACAGGTTCCCATTAAATGTTATCAGGCTACCTTACAATAATGAGCTTTTGATGATTTTTGATGTTGCAGATATTCTGCACATATTATGTTAATTTAATTACATTAATTTTTTCATTGCAATTTCAGTGTTTTTTTATCATGCTCTTTTTGATGCTGTAGCTTTGTCTCTTTTTGCTATGTCATGCTTTGAATAAAGCTGCTTTGTGTTTGCGTTTTTTAACACATTGAAAGCAAACTAAATGAAGATAATAATACCAAAGAATTTGTGATTGCAATCATTTTCAGGAAGAAACTGAGTATTATCTGACACAATTGCAGGGGTGTCAATACTTTTGGCCAAAACTGTATGTAAGATTAAGAAAGTGTATGTAGAGATGCAAAGAAAAGTGCAATATGTTGTATACCCGCTATTTAATGTACATAGTTGACATGAAATGGCTGTTCAGTATAGCATAATTTGTAAAGAACTGGTTGTCTCCCTCAATGAACTGGCTAACATTTAGTTCTTGGCAGTCAAAGCCATTGGCATCATGTAGCCTGAAGGGGCATGTTGCATCACTAACACGAGTCTATACATTCAGCCAGGACCCTCTTTCCAAATAACGTTCCAGGACACAAAAAAATAAACCTTGCCCAAAACTACCAACCAAAACTATAATTAGTGTGATGGGTCTGTGATATATCTATTATGCTCCAGCACTGCAAAGCTTTCCTGCTGACGTAAGGTTATTACTGTTAATAAAGTTTGCGGACATTTACTGAATGCCTAGCTGCAACTTTAGGGCAAGAGATGAGCGGATCAATCTTCAGAGGATCAAATTAAAGTCGAATTTCATTAAATTTGTAACATTTCCAGAACTTATTTGTTATTATTCAGATTAACACACCTTGTACAGTGGTGGTCAGTACCTAAAACATCACAGAACAGCAGTTTCCAGTAGAGCACAGTTTCTATTGCAGAGTCATTTTCCATCTCCAGAGTTGGTGAGTAAGGCTGTGTAAGCTCAGCTGTTATATTTAGTGAGTTCCTTTCTCTTTCTCCCTCTGTCTACTTCTCTCTCACTTTCTCCTGTAGAGTGTAAGGTGGTATAATTAGTGAGGCCCTCTCACTTTGCCTCTCTCTTTCTCTCCTGTAGACGGTTAGCTCTTTTAGCTAGCGGGGTCCTCTCTCTTTGTCTCTCTCTCTTTCTCTCTCCCCTGTAGAGTGTAAGCTCTTAGGGGCCCTTTACACGCTGCTACTGGCGGGTGGATACAACCAGCTACATGCTACAAATGTAGCTTGTAGCGGGCAAAATACCCCGTAGTAGCGGCGTGTGAAGACGGTAGGAGGCACCCGGCAACAGATGCATCTGGTTCCGAGCACTGCCCTGAAACAGGTGGCTACACAGGCGATTGTAGCGAGCTGTATCGGCGTGTAAAGAAGCAACAGAAGGGATGTGTCGACACCAGGCAATGTACCTGGTATGTAGCTGGGGCGTGACACAGGCTCCGGGATACCGCCCCCCTTCAGCGATCATTGGTGGAAGCTCCTGCGTTACGATTGGTTGTCTCTGCATAGGGCGGCATATTTAAGGAGCTGACCAGTCACACTACACAATTGCTCGAGTGTCATGTATTAAACAGCCTCCTGCGATGCCTGGCCAATCATGGGTTTCTTGCTTTGTCCTATCAGCGTACGGACGTCTCGCAATCCACAATTGTGGCACGCCTATGTGCTGTCCCTGCTGCACCAGGTCCGCCCATATTAGCTGGTTGTAGCGGTGTGTAAATGAGGTAAGATGAGCTACAGAAGGTGACTTGAGACACCCGGCGGTGTATCCAGAGATAGATGTAACGTAGCTTAGCGCACCTTGAGGCAGCGTGTAAAGATGGTGCGTTTACCATTTGTAACCGTTTGTGCGTGCTCGTGCACGTGAAGTTGCTGGTTGTATCCACCCGCCAGTAGCGGCGTGTAAAGGTACCCTTAAGGTCAGCAAGGTCCTATCTTCTATGGAGTGTAAACCCTTATGGTCAGTAGTTTCCTCTCTCTCTCATACAGTGTAAGCTCATATAGTCAGTAGGGTCCTCTCTCTCCCCACTCCCCCAAATGTATTTTCGAGCAATTATAAGCGATCTTGTATTGAGATTCCTGCATATTTATTTGCCACAAATTGAAATTTTGCTGAAAATTTGAAAAAGTCGCCAAAATTGAATTTTGAAAGATCCACTCATCTTTATTTATAGCCAACAAAGTAGATGATTAGGAGATACGCATAGTTCCATGGTCCAAAAGTCTGTCAGTTTGGATGTTAATGCCCCATAGTGCTCATACTTTCTTCTGTTGGGGCCTTTAAGCTCTGTAATGAGGCTAAAAGTATTGATTGATACCAGATTTCAGAGGAAAAGCCTGCATTTGGTCCCCAGTGCCCTAAATAATTGCTCCCCTAATGTTAGAAACCAAAGGTTCATCTTAATTAGAAAGATATTTTGCATGGCTTTTGGAAGTTTTATTTTATTTTTCTTGCATTCGCTTTATTTAAAGAGCTATAATAAAGATGAATATGTTGTGATGCCTGCGTGTTTCATTTATGCTAAAAAGATTATCAGCAGAAGTGGTAAAAATTAATACTTGTCTTCACCTGACTAAGAAAGGTAATCATTCTCTAATGTTCCACTTCAGTTTATGGAGACACAGAAGACTACACTTAGTCTGATCTGCAATCAAGTCTACATTTTAGAATTTGGGCTTTAAATGTTCACTTTCACTTGAGCAAACTAATTCAAGCAAATACAAGAACTTAGCAATATATTTTATGACTAAATGCTCTCCTTCCCCACCTGATCTCTGAATGACTGATAAAATCACTCTTATTGCTCTTTCAAATGTCCGTGCAACGTGGTCTGCACAGACTAGATTGCATGAACTCTCCTGACCAGAGTGTGACAGCTTCATATATTTCTAGGAAACTTCTAGGGAACTCATGGTCAGTCTGTTGCATTGTGGTCACCTGTAAAGCAAAATATACTTATCACTGTCCCGCTGTCCGCGCCCGCTCGCCGCTGCCGTCCGCGATCCTCCATCTTCATGCGTCTTCTTCCTGTTTCCTGTGTTCGTCGCTGGCAATGACGTCATTACCGGCGCCGAATACAGGAAACAGGAAGAAGACGCATGAAGATGGAGGCTCGCGGACGGCAGCGGCGAGCGGGCGCGGACAGCGGGACAGTGATAAGTATATTTTGCTTTACAGGTGACCGGAGCAAGGCTGGGGGGGCCCTGCATTACTGGGGATGCTGTATACTACCGCTGGGGCTGCTATACACTACCACTGGGGCTGCTATATACTACCACTGGGGCTGTATATACCTCTGGGGCCCTGTATACTACCACTGGGGCTGTATATAACACTGGGGCTGTATATACTACCACTGGGGCTGTATATACCACTGGGGCTGTATATACTGCTGGGGCCCTGTATACTACCACTGGGGCTGTATATACCACTGGGGTTGTATATACTACTAGGGCTGCGTCTATACTACCAATGGGGCTGTATATACTGCTGGGGCCCTGTATACTACCACTGGGGCTGTATATACCACTGGGGTTGTATATACTACTAGGGCTGCGTCTATACTACCACTGGGGCTGTATATACCACTGGGGCTGTATATACTACTGGGGCTGCCTGTATACTACCACTGGGGCTGTATATACCACTGGGGCTGTATATACTACTGGGGTGCCTGTATACTACCACTGGGGCTGTATATACCACTGGGGCTGTAAATACTACTGGGGCTGCCTGTATACTACCACTGGGGCTGTATATACTACTGGGGCTGCCTGTATACTACCACTGGGGCTGTATATACTGCTGGGGCCCTGTATACTACCACTGGGGCTGTATATACCACTGGGGCTGTGTGTATACTACCACTGGGGCTGTATATACCACTGGGGCTGCGTGTATACTACCACTGGGGCTGCTGTATATACCTCTGGGACGGCTGTATACCACACTGCTGGGGGCTGTATACTTGTGCTAGGGTCCACCCTCGGCTTATACACGAGTCAATAGATTTTCCCAGGTTTTGGGGGCAAAGTAGGGGGGTCGGCTTATACACGGGTCGGCTTATACACGAGTATATACGGTAATTTATATCAGAAATAATTGGACAACTGTTCCTGTAAAGGTCAATGAAATATAAATGATGCATCTCATTTTTCAAGAGTAGTGATGAGCGAGAACCATAATATTTCTAATCGTTATACTCGTAACGAGTATTTTGTAATAATCATGTATTCGTTCCGAATAGCGAGTACAGTGCAAGTCAATGGAAATGCGAATAATTTTCTGCTGGGCCTTACAAAGAGGTCTGGGAGGGCTGTGAAAAGGCATAGAACATAAAGGGAGAGTCTGTGATTGGCTGTTTATCTGACAGTGCAGTGAATATGCAAGTAGCTTAAAGGGCGGCCCCGAAAGTGATTCAGCGGGAGACTGCGCTGACCTGGAAGTGACTGAGCGGCCGGGGAGCACCAGCAGGAGACTGGTAGGCCCGATCTACTTGTTCTATCTATCTTCACTAGGTTCTATCACAGCTGTATGGCAGAACAGTATGCAGACAGTGTACATTATTTCTGCATACTGTTCCCATGCAATTTGAGCATATTCTCAGACATTTCTACCTTTTTAAAGCAACCCTCCCCCAGACCTCATTCATCACTATTCGGTTAGAGCATCTTTTTTTTCTTTGGTTATACAACAAAGGTGAATATAGCATTACTACGTCTGGCAAGGAATCCCAGCATGTGTATTGGCTAAAAATCAGACAGGAAACATGATTTTCAGCTCACTCGAACATCACAAGTAAAATCTAAAACACTCGCAGGGTAACGAGTATCACGAATACCGTACTAATCGTGCGACTAGCAAATAGTAACGAGTATACTCGCTCATCACTAATCAAGAGGTACGCATTTCAAAATGAGCAGTCTTGATTAATCAAGGTGATAGGTTTCCATTAACCTCTTAGGGACTGGGCAATTTTTCATTTTTTCCATTCTTGTTATTTCATCCGCTTAATCCAATTGCCATATTTTTTTTCTTGTCAAGATAGCCTTACGAGAACTAGTTTTTGTGGGATGAGTTGAACTTTGAATTACATCATCAATTTTATCATGTGATAAAAAAAATCAAAAGTTTTGCGAAATAGCAATTCCACAATTTTTTTTATTATTTATAGTGTTCGTTGTATGGTTAAAGTGAACCAGCAGTCTGATTATCCAGGTCAGTTTTCGATTAAACAGATACCAGACATAGGGATGAACGAGTCTACCCATTAATATTCGTTATTCGACGAATATTAGGGTACTCGGGCAACTCGTTACTCTGTGAGTTTCCTAGCGATTACTTGCACAGTAATGATTCCAATGTAAATCAAGGAAAATGCAATTCCTCTGCTGCTGGACCCTATAAGGAGGTCTGGCAGCAGAGGAAAAACATGCAATTTCCTAATTCATTGTTTAGAAGCCTGCGGTAAAAAGCCATAAGCTGTAAATTAAAACCGGATTGTCCCGGATTGACCCGGTCCCGGGCAATCCGGTACCATAGAGTCCCATGTTACGGTGCGCCGGATTATCCCGGACCGGTTTTGTCCGATTTTTATAACCGGATCAAACCAGATTGCCCCAGTCCGGAGCAATCCGGCACCATAGACCCTCATGTTAATTTTCGCCGGATCGCACCGGACCGGGTAAATCCGGTTTTGACCCATTTTTAGCATCGTACTATAAACCGGATTCTCCCGGGTTGCCTCAGTCCAGAGCAATCCGGCGCCCCCTAACATGGGACTCTATGGTACAGGATTGTTCCGGACCGGGGCAATCCGGCAGAATCCGGTTTTCATTTAGAGTTTATGGCCTTTTACCGCTGGCTTATAAACAATGAATTAGGGAATTCCAGGTTTTTCCTCTGCTGCCAGACCTCTTTATAGGATCCAGCAACAGATGAATTAATCGCAATACTTGCTTCTCCATTGACTTAAATAGGACTCGCTATACTCGTAACGAGTACTGAGTATCGGGACCTACTCCTTACGAGTCTAGAGAGTCCGAATATTTTAGTACTCGCTCATCCCTAACCAGACATCCAAAGTTTTTTATTTACATAAGTGGTAAAAAAAAATTCAGAAATTTGTAAAGAAAGAAAAGTTTGCTTGCGAAGTCATATTGTGAGAGCTGTAATGTTACCAGTTTTTGGTATTTGGGGCTGTGTGAGGGCTTGTTTTTTGTGACTCAAACCAATGTTTTTATTGTTATCATTTTTGCTAGATGGGATGTTTCGATCAAATATTATTACTATTTTTCTGCTGTTACATCAAACAATAAAAATTGCAGTTCTGGAGTCTCGATTTTTTTTCCTCGTTATCAATTGGATTAATTTATTCAAAATTTTGATAGATCAGCATTTTATAGACATAGCAGTATCAAATAAGTCACTTTAAAAAAAAAGGTATTTCTTGATGTTTAATAGGGGAAAAGAGGGTTAATTTAAACTTTTATATTTTAGTTGTTTTTTCAAAAGTTTTTTACTTTTCACTGTATTTGTTAAGGGGACATGAACCTGAAATCATGGTTTTCACAGGAGTACCGTGATGACTGGCACAGGGGTCCTTACCAGACCCCTGGCTGTAACGGCAACCCATCAACAACCCGTAATCAAAGGAATGCTAATAATTGGTTAAAACAATGCACCCCTCTGCCAGCACTCTGTAAATGCTGCTGTCACAGATTGACAGTGGCA
Source organism: Allobates femoralis (assembly GCA_033576535.1). NCBI lineage: Eukaryota > Metazoa > Chordata > Amphibia > Anura > Aromobatidae > Allobates > Allobates femoralis. Next base: position 818,112,483 of record JARQOC010000003.1, read on the forward strand.
TTTAATAGGTCAACAGCCATGGGTAGAGCTCCACTCCATACGCTGCTGTTGGAGGCAGATGATAGCGGATTGTCACAGCCATCATGTTCTGGTGAAAATGCTGGCTCGCAAAACGAAAGTCAGGGAGACAGCATTGGACATACATAATACTTCATATGTTGTTAAGAGGTTAAACAGCATAAGATGAGAAATTAAAGGAGACAGTAGAATGATGATAGCTGATTGAAGCAAGAAATAGTGCTAGGGTTTGGTACCTCAACTCTCATGACTTCAGTCCATAGGCCAGGTCATTAGTTTCACCTCTTGGATTGGAGGCATACAAAACACTTACCTTCTATGATCCCTGGCACAGTTTTTGATTAGTTAAGCTGGCGCAATGGCATTACTGCAATATGATGAACAGATGTTGACCCATTAGGCTGGGTTATCAAAAGCTACAATGGGGATACGAAAAAGTGCTATCAGAGCCACCACTGTGCACTCCAGGTCAACACCAACTCTAAAGACACTAACAATTTCTCTTAACTGTTCCCAACTGTAATAGAGGCAATAAATTGTCACACAGTTCCACTACCCCCTTGAAGGTTATACTCTCTATTACTCCACAGGTCTGTACCAAAGGGAATTATCCATTTAATCACAATAAGTCTTCAAAATTATCAGACTCCATACCCCTGACGAAAACCCATGTAGGGTCGAAACGTAGGGTGGAGACCTCGTTGAATTTCTTTCAAACATCCTTTGAATAAAAGACAATGAATTTACAACTTTTCAAGATTTTTCCTCTTTATTCATATGATCGTGTGCCGAAGTATTTATTTTTTGTCATTATTGCTACTTTACTTCAGAGCACCACAAGCGCTTGGGTCAGGTCTTGATCTGCTACTATCACAGACTACTAACCTAGCTGACAACCCGTAGTCACACAAATCGATCCACCCATGCTTTAGAACACACTTTCAGCTGCCTTAGAAGTAATTGTTGCTAAATACTATGGCCAAGGCAAAGATCTCTGTTGGAAATTAGTCCGGATCCCTTTGCTTTCCGGCACCTGTAGATGTGTTCCTCATCATTGGATTTTAGCTTTAAGTCATTGCTAAATATTTTAAAAGGTTATTACAAGGACTTTGGTAAAGAGGAAAATGAAAGATTTATTTACAATAGAACCTTGTCCTACTGTAGGAATATATGACAGACCTCTACGTTCCTTACCGAGACGGATATGAACGGTGGTTGAGTTTATCATGTTACAGTAGCTAAATGAGTTGATGCCCTCTTTTATGAACAATCTGTCATAGGGGCTTCAGTTTTCCTTGAACGGCTCCCAATCTAAGTTTTGTTAGTTCCACTTTCCTTCCAGGTAGCTCTCAATGTCATTTTAAAGTTACCGAATTTCTCAGAGACCTTTTCATGAGACACAGTTCTGCATTTCTTAATGCCATCTCACAAACACTGTCTCTCTAGACGTTTCCTCAAGGCAACTCTAAATTCTGTAATCAGGCGCCTGAAAGCCGTATTTCCCTGTGCCTTTCTCAGTTTGATATTTCAACAACAGACTGAGTGCAAAATGCTTCCCACAGCAGTTTACACAAAAATATGGGCAAATCCCCCAGGAGAAATTGAACCTCCAAACCTCATCTAAATCCAAACTATTTTTGCTTGAAAATGTTTAAACTGGTTATTTATCTTGCAGAAAAGTAAAACACAAGCTTATTGCTTGATAGAATATATTCATAAGCGGTAAAAAATAATTAATCCTGGGATTTACGAAGGCAGAAGGCTTTATATTTAAGATTTAATGAGGTTTAAATAATACACAGGATTAATGACTATATTAAAGCACAGCTTAAAGGGAACCTGACAGCTGATACATGCTGCCTGAACCACAGGCTGCGTATAGCAACAAATGACTGTATCAGTTCAGACAGGAAGGTTTTACTCTAGCATTTCAAAAAAATGCATTAAGTAGACATCTAGGAACCATGTTTCACCTAGTGACCATTCAAAGAGGCCAGTCTAAAGTGGTTTCTGACCTCTTCTCTTTCGTTGAGGGACAGATCTCCTCCTATGTCCATAGGTACTTGTTCAAAGGGAGAATCTGTTATCTAAAGTAAAAGATTAAAAGAGAAGAGGGGGTGCTTTTAGGTCAGAACTGGTGGTCCAGTGGAAACTTTAGTGTAGATGTGAACTTATCTGATTGGTTGTGCACCCTTGCACAACCCCAGTTGACAACCTCTAGTGTGTAGCACACACCCCGCTATCTGCCGATCTGGTTGCTGGGATTAGTGGTCAAGTTGTTCCAATGACATCACCACCGTTCCTGTGACAGGTCCTCAATCGCTGACTCCTTTCTGTAGCCTCATTCAGCTCCCACCGCCTTCTCCCCAGAGAGGCATGTAATGGCCGGAATATTGGAAAATTAATGCAGTCAGTTTGATGCTTTAGGTATAGCAAGGGAGTAGTGGCTTAATTTGCTTAAACAAAACTTCTTTATTCAAAAATTACAACTTGTTTTGGTGGCAATCCACGTTCATCCAATCACCTGATAAAGGCAGGTTGCAGCCGAAATAAACCACTACTCCTTAACTGTACCTAGTACCCCAATCTAACTGCATTAATTTTCCAATATTCCATTCAAAGGGAGGAAGAAACAGAGAAGACACTAGGATCTAGAGTGTCAACTAAGCATCTTGCCAATTGAGTGAGAAATTACTAAAGGGAACCTGTTGGGTCCTCTGTGCCCTCAGAACTACCTGGTAGATCTGTGCACATATAAAAATTCCCTGCCTAACAGTCCCTTCATGCATTTGCCTCACATAAACAGATCTTTTAACAAAAAAAAATTTCTAAAGTCTGATTTTGATATGTAAATTAGGGCTTTGACTAGTCAAAGGGGTGTTAGTTTGACCCAGATGGCCCATTTAGCACTATGGGTATGATGACATGATGGTGTTTTTACCAGCAGTATACAAAGGCCTGCATGCATGGGGATTTGTTTCTCTCAGCATTGAACTTCTCTGACACCAGGTCTATATGTCCTGGCTTGAGAGAGGCTCACTGAGCATAATTGGAAGTCGTCCACACTACCGGTCATGTGCGCTACTCTGAATCTGCGTGTACACGTTCCAGCTTAAGAGAGGCATAGTGCAATTGATCCTAAACTTACCTTCTCTTAGTAAGAGTTGGTAAAGTAGGTGTTTCTGGCTGGGGTATTTGGTACTGGATCCTCTGAAGTCACAGAGGGTTTGATCCCTTGTGAGCAAGCGGAAGGGTGAGACTCTGTCACATGCATTTTGTATCTTTGATCTTTGCTGGGAAAGTACTATATGCTCTTGACGATTGGTGACCAAATATAGTCCTACTGGAGCATGGTAGCCTTACATTGTGTGGTCTTAGTAGGGTTCTGCCCAGGAAAAATGTTTGCAGGCATTCAGTGGAATGATCCCTGGCTCCATCTGGTCTTTTTTAAAGGGAACCTGTCACCTGGATCTAAGCCCCTACACTATCACTACCTGTCCCTGCACCTTCCTAGCTGCTCCCTATCTATCCCTCTCTGAGCTAAATCCGCCCTATAAAACTGCAGAAAAATAACTTATAACTTACAGAAGTCCCTGAGGCTGGGGACTGAGAAGGCGGCGCCAAGCTCCATTCAGCCCCTCCTCCATGCAGCAGCACACGCCCCGCTGGGTGGCATTATTCTTTCTTCATCGCCGCCTCCTCCATTTGGAATCTGTGCTTTACACCTATCATGTTGTGGTGATGCGACCTCGATGTGTCCCCTGACTGAGACACAGCATATGGGAGATTGTATCTTCTGCTCGGTATCAGCACACACAGGGTGAGCTGCTACTGGAGCTAAGTGCTGATTGAAATCACTGACCCCCAGGTGTGCGGGTGAATAGGAGATGATATGTGCTGCCCTGGGCTGTGGGGAGGGGGTGGAGTGTGTCAGGACAGCAGCAGGAGCTGCTGGGATTGTATGAGGTTCTACTCGGCTGTGCCCCGGTGTAACAGGCCAGACTAACCCCCCCGACCAGAATATACTCGGGGTTAAAGTGGCCTAGGCCAGATTATACCCCTCCGTATACCACAGCAGCTGTAGATCAGGGCTCCAAGCAACACATGGGGGCCCGAGGCAGCACAAAGTGGCCCCAGGCAGCAGAAAGTGGCCCTACGCAACATACAGGGGCCCCAGGCAGTGCTAGGGCCCCAGGCAGTGCTAGGGCCCCAGGCAGCACAAAGTGGCCCCAAGCAGCACAAAGAGGCCCCAGGCAACATACAGGGGCCCCAGGCAGTACTGGGGGCCACAAGCTACACACAGGATCCCAGGCTACACACAGGGGCCCCATGCAGCATACAAGGACCCCAGGCAGTGCACGGGGCCCCAGGCAGTGCCCAAGGCCCCAGGCAGCACAAAGTGGCCCCAGGCAGCACAAAGTGGCCCCAGGCAACATACAGGGGCCCCAGGCAGTACTAGGGGCCCCAGGCTACACACAGAGTCCCAGGCTACATACAGGGGCCCCATGCAATACAAAGGGGTCCCAGGCAGCGCATGGGGGCCAGAGGCAGCACACAGGGGCCCCAGGCAGCACAAAGTGGCCCCGGGTGGCCCACTGCCTGGGGCCCCTGTATATTGCCTGTGGTCACTTTGTGCTGCCTGGGGCCCCTGTGTGCTGCCTGGGGCCCTTGTATGCTGGCTGGGGCCCCTGTGTGTAGCCTTGGATCCTGTGTGTAGCCTGGGGCCCCTAGTACTGACTGGGGCACCTGTATGTTGCCTGGGGCCCCTGTATGTTGCCTGGGGCCACTTTGTGCTGCCTGGGGCCACTTTGTGCTGCCTGGGGCCCTGTGCACTGCCTGGGGCCCTGTGCACTGCCTGGGGCCCCGTGTACTGCCTGGGGCCCTTGTATGCTGGCTGGGGCCCCTGTGTGTAGCCTGGGATCCTGTGTGTAGCCTGGGGCCCCTGTGTGCATCCTCGGGCCCCCATGCACTGCCTGGGGCCCCTGTATGTTGCGTAGGGCCACTTTCTGCTGCCTGGGGCCACCTTGTGCTGCCTCGGGCCCTCATGCATTGCTTGGGGCCCTGTGCACGGCTTGGGGCCCTGATCTACAGCTGCTGTGGTATACGGAGAGTTATAATCTGGCCTAGGCCTGTTTATTCCCCGGGGTATAGTTTGGGTTAGGCCAGAATATACCAAGGGTATATTCTGGCCCAGGGGGGTATATTCTGGGCTAGCCCAGTTTATACCTCGGGTATATTCTGGTCGGGGGGTTAGTCTGACCTGTTACATTGGAATCTGGAGGTCTGTGAATACCTGAACTGTGTGCTGTGTGAGTAAATACCTGAGTCACTGCCTTCTGTCGTACCGATCCTAACCGCTACCTTACAGTGTAAAGTGGGTGGGAGATTCCAAATGGAGGAGGCGGCGATGAAGAAAGAATAACGCCGCCCAGCGGGGCATGTGCTGCTGCATGGAGGAGGGGCTGAATGGAGCCTGGCGCCGCCTTCTCAGTCCCCAGCCTCAGGGACTGCTGTAAGTTATAAGTTATTTTTCTGCAGTTTTATAGGGCGGATTTAGCTCAGAGAGGGATAGATAGAGAGCAGATAGGAAGGTGCTGGGACAGGTAGTGATAGTGTAGGGGCTTAGATCCAGGTGACAGGTTCCCTTTAAGCCAGCCTGGCCAGCAGACAAGAGCACTCACTGACCCTCATGCTCCACAACTGGCCACTACGACTAGTCATTCATGTGGCATTGTCCCTAGCCAGCTAGTATATTTATGCTTTCTCTGAAATGCTGCAGAATCAGTGCTTTATACATGCAGTCTGTAATTCAGGAAACCAGTATCAGCTGTCAGGTTCCATTTAGCTGCCTAACGCACAATGTCAAAAATATATGGCAAACTAACACAAGCACTAAGAAAGGTTTTGCTCTCAAGAAATCAGTTTTGTTGCCCATTTTAACCCTTTTTCTTCTTTAGGGTATTAACCCACTGTTTTTTTTTATTTTATTTCCATCAATTATAGTAATGCAGCATAAGAGTAGAGCATTTATAAAAACCTACCGTTAGTTGTTTTCTGCTGTATTAAGTTCTGATTTGGTTATTAATCATGTGACCGCTGTTGCAGATATTGTAAGTCTATGACTTAGAACAAGGTTCTTACAGACTAACATAAAGAAAGGAAGTTGGCTTTGTCAATCAAGACAAAAGAGCAGCTGCCAAGTGATGCAGAAAAGGGACCTAAACAGCATTAGAATTTGCAGAAAACAGTAAGTAGGACTCAACATGTCATTTGGCAATTCTATCAAATGCCAGATGAGCTTGTTTGGCAGTGTTCAGCATTGATTGCTGCAAACAGTATGTGCAACCCCTTGCTGCAGTGGGACAGGAGCCGAACACTCCTGCCACCACCACTTACAAAGGTAGGCCACAGGCCGGTCCAGCTGCAAGGGGCCAGAGCCACGAATAGGACATCTAGTGTTACAATGATATTACTGTATTGTGCTGACTGCACAAGCCTACAGTGGATAAGAGAGCACAGCCAATCAGTTTGGGTGCATCATGAATAATAGTTTTTTTTTTCCTTTCCAGGCATAAGGGGTATTATTATTATTATTATTATTATTATTATTAATAATAATATAAGGCAACTCAATGTGATGGCAATAAAAAGAGCAAAAATGGGGAAGGGTATTATAATTAGGATGTATGATGAAGAGCTTATTTATAAGGTAGGCTATGAGGTATTATTACTTGGAAACACAGATAGACATTTCTAAAAAAGCACAAAGGAGAAATATTATTACGAAAATGTAAATGGTATAGTGAACTTTATTATAGTTATTATTATTATTATTATTATTATTATTATTATTATTACACATATACAACAGTTACACACAGCAAATAAGATTATTATGCTGGATTTTGTACTAAATCACTAGTTGGACACTTCCCAAGCGTCAAGGACTACGTGATATATTGACGAATGATAAGTGCAGAGCCCAGTAGGGACCTATTGCAGCTGATAGATTGTTATTTTGTCAACTTTAAATGTTTTCAATTGCTGGCCAAGGTTTTTAGGCACCGCACCCAGTGTGCCAATTACTGGGACCACCCTCACTGGCTTGTGCTGATCACCACTGGGACCACCCTCACTGGCTTGTGCTGATTGCTACTAGAACCACCCTCACTGGCTTGTGCCGATCACCACTGGGACCACCCTCACTGGCTTGTGCTGTTTACTACTAGGACCACCCTCACTGGCTTGTGCTGATCACCACTGGGACCACCCTCACTGGCTTGTGCTGATTGCTACTAGAACCACCCTCACTGGCTTGTGCCGATCACCACTGGGACCACCCTCACTGGCTTGTGCAGTTCACCACTGAGACCACCCTCACTGGCTTGTGCCAGAGTCTTTGCAGTTCAATCTTTAAGTCCTCATATCATGTAAGTTTTTCCATTAGCTTCTCCTCCATCCTGCTGTTGTCTGGTATTGCCACATCCACGACCGTTTTTATACAATGGTAAGATCCGGAGTATGGTGTTCCAAGACTTTATCAGTCTGAATTCGGAAGTCCCATAGTAGTTTTGCATGTTCATTTTCAATGACCTTTTCAGGTTTATGATCCCACCAGTTCTATGTGACAGGAAGATGGTAATTGTGGCACAAGTTCCAGTGAATCATCTGAGCGGCTGGATTCTGCCTTTGCTTGTAGTCTGTTTGCGCGATCTTCTTGCAGCAGCTCAGTATATGATCCATTGTTTCATCTGTTTCCTTGCACAGTCGACATTTGGGGTCTGTAGTTGATTTTTCAATACTGGCTTTAATTGCATTTGTGCGAATGGCTTGCTCTTGGGCTACTAGAACTAAGCTCTCTGTTTCCTTTTTTAGTGTTTTATTATCATTATTGTTATTAGTATTATAATTATATAACGGCCTTCAGCTCAATTTTGAGCCATGTCAACTTGATTGATGAATGCTCTGTAGGAAGACTGATCTTGTGTAGCCTAGATAGGCCCACCATGGTTTTCACCAAAACTAGATAGGTCCATAGAACCACCAGTATATTCTCTACTGTTGTCTTGATAGTATCAAACCAACAGTTTTCTGGTCTTCCTCTATGCCTTGTTCCTTCTATTCTCCAGTCATTGCTCTCTTCATATGATGTGTCCAAACTAAGCAAGTCATAGCTTGGTGATCCTTGCTTCAAGTTATATGTCCAGCTTGATTTGTTTCAAAACTAATTTGTTTATTCTTCTTGCCATCCATAGCATTGGTAACAATCTAATTCAGCTTCACATTTTAAACGTGTTGATTTGTCTTTGATTTTGTTCTTTTATCGTCCAGGTTTTGCATTTATATGTCATTACGGGATGTGAAACCTTTTTAATATTGTAGGTATAATATTTATTCATCTCTATAGCACCATTAATTCCAGAGCACTTTACTCCGACTCTGAGACTCTGACTCTGAGACTCTGACTCTGAAATTCATTAAATAATAAAAAAAAAAATGTGTGGGGCTCCGCGCAATTTCTATGTCTAGCCAGGTACAGCTAAGCAGCTGGGGGCTGGAATCCGCAGCGCAGGGATGCCCAAGCTTTCTGGGCACCCCCCGCTGCAAATTGCAGCCCGCAGCCGCCCCAGAAGATGGCGCGTTCATTGAAGCGCCATCCTCTGGCGCTGAACCCCGCTCTTCCAGCGGCCCTGGTGGCGGTGGCACGCTGGGTAATAGAGGTTAGGGCCAGCTTTGTATTATCAGCTGGCCCTAAGCCCGAAATTTATGGCGGTCACGCCAATATTAGACATGACCGCCATGAATTTCTATTAAATTGTTTTAAAAAAAACTTCAATGAACGCGCCATCCTCTGGGGCGGCTGCGGGCTGCAATTTGCAGCGGGGGGTGCCCAGAAAGCTTGGGCATCCCTGCGCTGCGGATTCCAGCCCCCAGCTGCTTAGCTGTACCTGGCTAGACATAGAAATTGCGCGGAGCCCCACACATTTTTTTTTTTATTATTTAATGAATTTCAGAGTCAGAGTCTCAGAGTCAGAGTCTCAGAGTCGGAGTCTCCTCAGAGTCGGAGTCTCAGAGTCGGAGTCACCTCAGAGTCGGAGTCGCCTCAGAGTCGGAGTCGTCTCGGAGTCGGAGTCGTCTCGGAGTCGTCTCGGAGTCGAGTCGGAGTCGGAGTCGTCTCGGAGTCGGAGTCATCTCGGAGTCGGAGTCGTCTCGGAGTCGGAGTCGTCTCGGAGTCGGAGTCGGAGTCGTCTCGGAGTCGGAGTCGTCTCGGAGTCGGAGTCGTCTCGGAGTCGGAGTCGGAGTTGGAGTCGTCTCTGAGTCGGAGTCGGAGTCGTCTCGGAGTCGGAGTCGTCTCGGAGTCGAGTCGGAGTCGGAGTCGTCTCGGAGTCGGAGTCGTCTCGGAGTCGAGTCGGAGTCGGAGTCGTCTCGGAGTCGGAGTCGTCGTCAAAAAAATGCGTGGGGCTCCGCGCAATTTCTATGTCTAGCCAGGTACAGCTAAGCAGCTGGGGGCTGGAATCCGCAGCGCAGGGATGCCCAAGCTTTCTGGGCACCCCCCGCTGCAAATTGCAGCCCGCAGCCGCCCCAGAAGATGGCGCGTTCATTGAAGCGCCATCCTCTGGCGCTGAACCCCGCTCTTCCAGCGGCCCTGGTGGCGGTGGCACGCTGGGTAATAGAGGTTAGGGCCAGCTTTGTATTATCAGCTGGCCCTAAGCCCGAAATTTATGGCGGTCATGCCAATATTAGACATGACCGCCATGAATTTCTATTAAATTGTTTTAAAAAAAACACAACACAGAGAAATTTTTTTATTAGAAATAAAAAAAAAGCCATTAGGGACTCCATCTTTAATTAAAAAAATCCTCTTCCGTCCGACGCAGTCCAAAACGCGATGTCCTCTCTGCTCATCCGTGTGCACAGATATAGATGTCTATGCACAGGGAATGAGCAGACTGAGAACAATCTCAGCACTACTACATCAGGCAGCAGGTGGGCTCTAGGACCCTGGAGCTGCACAGAGCAGACAGGACTCTTATCTGTGCGAGTTTCCCAGCGATTACAGTTGCAAAGTAAACGAGTCCAATGCAAATAAATGACAAAACTAGGATTGCTTCAGGCTGAAGCTTCCGAGACACATCTGCGATTTGTAAATCTCACACTACTCGCTATTACTCGCTTCCCCATTCATTAACATTGGACTCGCAACGAGTAGCGAGTCCTGGGCTCGGAATCGCTAGAGTCAAGCGATTCCGAGTAATTTAGGATTTGCCCATCTCTATCTACAATCATTAAAATATCACTGGTAAATCACTGGATTTATCTGAAAAAATTTTGCGTTCTCAGTCATTGATTCCTTTTAATTGCTAACTGCAAAGATGGTAATAAATAGCAAGTTTTTAAAACTACTCAGGTCTCTTCATCAGGCTCATATTTATACACAACAGGACATAGAATAGTACGATTAATAAAACAAGTGATGGGAAGCAGAACTATTAGTATGGAAAGGGGAGAAACAATTGTTGCAGAACACATTGGAGCAGTTCATAGATAAGGAGTGTGAACGTTTTATTGTCCTTTGATTGAGGTCTGGTCCAGAGTTGTGAAGCTCTCAAATGGTCTAAGGGGCACATTTCTTAATGGATGTACAAAGAAATAAATCCACATATTCATTCCTGCTCTGAATATGTCAAAGGTTATCATCAGTTTGTATTCCCAGAGTCTGCCGTCTCTCTGAAATTTGAAGTTTCCTTTCAATACCAACAACTAGCCGTTCATTATGCTGTGATCTAGATTACAACAATGTTTGTCCATGGGTAGATTTATCCTTTTTTATTTAATTGGGTGGCGACAAGAATTAATTCTTGCTCTACGCTCTTGTCCTGTCTCTCCTACATACAGACCCCCTGTTGGACATTTGGTACATATATTTAAGTACTGCAGAATAGTTGTGGTGCAGCTGATGGTACCTGGGATCTTGTAGTCCTGATCTGTCCTGGGAATTTTTATCATTGTCATTATAAATTGACAAGTTTTACATTTTTTTTTGGTTGCAGGGAAATGTTCCTGTTGTAATTGGTAGAGGACAGCGAGCGCCTGACAGTGATGCTTCTTAAATTCAGCAGTTGCCTAAAACACTGACGTGGGAGGTCTGGAAATATTGGTTTTAGTCAGGGACCTGCTTGCTTTCTTCTTTAGGTTTCTAATGTAAGAGATGATTACTTAGGGCCAGAAATATTTGGACAGTGACACAATTTTCGCGAGTTGGGCTCTGCATGCCACCACATTGGATTTTAAATGAAACCTCTACAACAGAATTCAAGTGCAGATTGTAACGTTTAATTTGAAGGGTTGAACAAAAATATCTGATAGAAAATGTAGGAATTGTACACATTTCTTTACAAACACTCCACATTTTAGGAAGTCAAAAGTAATTGGACAAATACACATAACCCAAACAAAATATTTTTATTTTCAATATTTTGTTGCGAATCCTTTGGAGGCAATCACTGTCTTAAGTCTGGAACCCATGGACATCACCAAACGCTGGGTTTCCTCCTTCTTAATGCTTTGCCAGGCCTTTACAGCCGCAGCCTTCAGGTCTTGCTTGTTTGTGGGTCTTTCCGTCTTAAGTCTAGATTTGAGCAAGTGAAATGCATGCTCAATTGGGTTAAGGTCTGGTGATTGACTTGGCCATTGCAGAATGTTCCACTTTTTTGCACTCATGAACTCTTGGGAAGCTTTGGCTGTATGCTTGGGGTCATTGTCCATCTGTACTATGAAGCGCCATCCAATCAACTTTGCAGCATTTGGCTGAATCTGGGCTGAAAGTATATTATTATTATTATTTATTTACACTTCAGAATTCATCCGGCTACTCTTGTCTGCTGTTATGTCATCAATAAACACAGGTGACCCAGTGCCATTGAAAGCCATGCATGCCCATGCCATCACGTTGCCTCCACCATGTTTTACAGAGGATGTGGTGTGACTTGGATCATGTGCCGTTCCCTTTCTTCTCCAAACTTTTTTCTTCCCATCATTCTGGTACAGGTTGATCTTTGTCTCATCTGTCCATAGAATACTTTTCCAGAACTGAGCTAGCTTCTTGAGGTGTTTTTCAGCAAATTTAACTCTGGCCTGTCTATTTTTGGAATTGATGAATGGTTTGCATCTAGATGTGAACCCTTTGTATTTACTGTCATGGAGTCTTCTCTTTACTGTTGACTTAGAGACAGATACACCTACTTCACTGAGAGTGTTCTGGACTTCAGTTGATGTTGTGAACGGGTTCTTCTTCACCAAATAAAGTATGCGGCGATCATCCACCACTGTTGTCATCCGTGGACGCCCAGGCCTTTTAGAGTTCCCAAGCTCACCAGTCAATTCCTTTTTTCTCAGAATGTACCCAACTGTTGATTTTGCTACTCCAAGCATGTCTGCTATCTCTCTGATGGATTTTTTCTTTTTTTTCAGCCTCAGGATGTTCTGCTTCACCTCAATTGAGAGTTCCTTTGACCGCATGTTGTCTGGTCACAGCAACAGCTTCCAAATGCAAAACCACACACCTGGAATCCACCCCTGACCTTTTAACTACTTCATTGATTACAGGTTAACGAGGGAGACGCCTTCAGAGTTAATTGCAGCCCTTAGAGTCCATTGTCCAATTACTTTTGGTCCCTTGAAAAAGAGGAGGCTATGCATTACAGAGCTATAATTCCTAAACCCTTTCTCCGATTTGGATGTGGAAACTCTCATATTGCAGCTGGGAGTGTGCACTTTCAGCCCATATTATATATATAATTGTATTTCTGAACATGTTTTTGTAAACAGCTAAAATAACAAAACTTGTGTCACTGTCCAAATATTTCTGGCCCTAACTGTACATGAAATACTTGAGGCTCTTGTTATCTGTTTTTCAATTACTCATAGATAGTAATCCTGATTCAAAGAGGTCTTTTTGAGGTCCCCAAGAGTTTTATCTTTATATGTTTGATTGGAAAATTCATGATTGTATATGATAGTCTGATTATACACAACAGAGTTTGTTATGTCTTTGGGATAAAATTCCTATTTAAAGTTGGCTGGTCATTCGGCTTCTGGTACATTGTTCCGTAGCTTGATAATGGTGTCCAGAAAGTTGATTGCAGTAAAGGATTAGTTGAGTATTAAGTTGATGATGGGGTGAAACTGATTACAGCATTCATGGAGTGTCTTTCAGCTCAGACTTTGTCCAGATAGTTAAAATATCATCCATGTACTGGGAATTAGCTAGAGGCCTGATGAGACAAGAGGATACAAAGTAATTTTCAAGCTTGGCCTTGAAAAGATCTGCCTATTGTGGAGCCATTTTGCTTCCCATTGCTGTGCCAGTCTCCTGTAAATATATGTTGTTATCAAATGTGGGTGAGGATGAATTTTGCAGGCTTCACCACAGAACCTGCATCAATTTCTGTATTTTCCATAACAACATTGCAGACATTTAATTCATCTTGTTTGGGATATTAGAGTACAAGGTATTCACATCCATGGTGGTGAGGATGGTCCCTTCTAGTAGAAGACCTATTGCTCAATTCAATAGGCCAGTTGATTACTGAATGTAACTGGCTGTATTCTTTACCAGGAATTTAAGGACATCCTCTACCAATCCAGAAAGCTGTTCAGTGAGAGTTCCCACACCTTAAATGATGGGTCTTCTTGAATTTCCATTAAACAATGCTCTGCTTCGTTTGCATAAAGAACACAGATTTTTGAGGCAATTTCATTAATTTTTCCTATATTTATTTAAGAGTTACATCCAAACTAACACGTTAATTAATGATTCTGGACAACTACAAAGATACCATAAATAAATGAGTAATTTAATGATTAAAAATGTATTTCTTTCTAGTGAGGTGAAAACTAAGAATCACAAAAAAGCCTTTAAGGAGGTTCATTTATTCTTGGCAACTCTTCCGGAACCAGAAGGAAACTCTTGGTCTCCCGTAAGAGTCAACCAACCGGTTTTCAAATTCTGGAAGAGGAAATAATGAGAATAAAGGAGTCTCATATTTGTTTTTTAAACGGGTGCAGAGACAGATTAGTCTCATCAGTCACATGCTTAGCACATCATAAATTCACATATATCTTGATCTCTTGTGACTAAAAGTTACCTCTTGATTAATGCTTTGTCTTGTATATTTCCCTATTACATTGTTTGCTAATTATTATTATTATTATTATTATTATTGTTATTTTTTTTTATCTTTATACTTTTTATTAATAATAATATTTTATTATACAACAATTAAAAAGTAGTAATTTTATTTATCTTTAATTATTATTATTATTATTATTAGTAGTAGTAGTAGTAGTAGTAGTAGTGTTATTATCATTATTATTTTTATTAATATTATTTTTTATTACAGAACAATTAAATAATAGTAATTTTATTTCTCTTTAATTACTATTATTGTTATTTAATCAATAATATGATATAGCAATTAAATAATAATATTACATTATTAATTATATTAATAATAATATTAGAATATATATTATATCATTATTATTATTATTATATCAATTATATTATATTATTGTGATTATTTTATTGTATTAATAATATGATATAACAAATTATTATTATTATTAATAATAATTATAATATTAATAATAATAATAATTTTATTTCTCTTTCATTCCCAACCATCTTCTTTAAGAAAAAAAAATCCTATGCAGCTCCAGACTTCTTCCTACATTGGAGCTGAGCAGCGTTTCCGAACAGTTATAGAAATTGCCAGGTTTCTTATTGCACAATAGCGATGATTGAAAAGTGGCTCATGTTTATTTGTATTTCATGAAAAGAAAATCTATACGACTGTCCAAAACATTCACATCCGCATTCATTCTACACAAATGGATAATATGGAAAAGTTGAGCAATGCAATTTGGTATGTAATACACCTGCAGAGATGTCATGTCGTCTATTGCATTTTATGACATCTTGCGAAAAAATCATAAATTACCTGCTGCAGAAGTGAGCGGTAATGTAATGGGCTCCAGTAATATACTTTCAGTATCAAGCCTAGAAGGAGTTTTATTTTTATACAGTGCCTCACCGGTGATACACAGAAATCAGATTTAATTATACCAACTGTTACTTTATAAAAATTGTAGTAGAGCCCGAGGCAGATAAAGACTCCAAACTTTACCTGCAGGTCAATCCATGCTGTATACATATTGCAAAATTAATTTTTCAAGCTTATACACTGAATATAGAGAAATGAAGGCCCTTTAAGTAGATACGTTTTAATGCTATTGGCTTGACTGTGATCATCGCCCTCAGTCATACACCTGTATTCCCACTACATAATCTGGACAGATTTGCAACCCCTCAAAGCAAACAAAGAAAATTGACATTAAACCTCAACATCAGCCATATATGTAAGGCGAATTCCAATTGCATATATAAAGTTGGCTTGGGAGCTAAACCGACTTCATTCACAGCCGGTGGCCCATCTCTATGACTGCTGGAGTTGAAGCTAGTAGTGATTGTGGCAATTCACACCTTAGATGTCACTGTCATTAGTGACCTCCGCATACGAGTGTTCAAACACAGGGGTGGGGCCCTATCACGGTGCAGATGGGTTAATATAGTATGGGATATTGTGCTCATTTGTGCAGGTGGCACCTGGATTAAAGAGAAGCTTACTCGAAGGGGGGAAATGTCATTTTACAGAAATATGCTTGATGGTTACAAACAATCTCACAAGATGTCTTGGCTCTGAATAAAAAGTTAAAATTTACATCAGCAGTTGGTGATGCTTGTGAGACCATACAGTTGGATGGCAATCTCTTCAGCAGCTCCTCCTTCACTCTTGCACATTCTCTATGTCACTTACAATGCAGCACAACACACATTATCTCTGAAATTGTAAAGGCTCTCTCTTTTCACCTCTTGAAAGTTTGTTTGGAAAAATTGAGCACTCCATTGACCTTTTCAAAGAACTACCACACATCAGGCTCTGAGAGACCTCACCTTCCTCACAACTCTGTGGTGGCAAACCGCTCCTCTCACTAGCTTTAGAGGGCAAACTCCCTCAGGTGTGGCTATTTCCTTCCTCTTAGGGCAGACTCAAATGGCAGTATTTTCTTTTTGTATATTTACTGTCCCTGTGCAATCCAACAAAAACATTAGATTGTACTGGGACCAATTTTAGTCTATTGTGCCATGCATATTTCTGATTTTTTGCTCAGTGTCACTCAGAGGCAAAATTGCTACATGTCTGAGTTGTAATCCAAGATTCATATCGATCTTGGCCAAGTCAATGAGTGCAATGGAAACTACACTTGCATGACATCTGAGTGCAGCCCGATTTTCACAAACTGACAGAATAGAGAAGATGGAGACATTTTGTTGCACTAATAGGAAAAAAATAGCCATTTTAAAGGCTCATGTAGATGGCAATAACATTTCTCATCACACTTGACACATCACGCTGACACTTTTAATAAACTCTGATTAGAGTTTGCTCATAGTGTTGTTTGTATACTCAGTCTGATTCTCCATGCTATGATGAAGGATCATGTATGTAATAGCCTGAAACACTTGAACAGTGGTTTTGTCCTGATCAATATATTTATACAGATACAACAATATACTGTATGAGTAGAAATAATGAGACACTTATTGGGATGTATAAAAATATACTTTTTTTTATTATTTAATTTAAATACAAGGATGTGCAGGTGGCAGGATAAGGAAGATCATAGCAGGACAACAGCCGTTTCACACGGAACTGGCGGATCAATGGGTGGACTCTTTGAAGCTCCTATTCAGTGTGAAACAACCATCATTCCGCTATGAATGTCCCCGACCTGCCACCTGCACATAATTATATGGATAATCAAGGTAGTGGAGTTATTTTACTCCATCAGTAGTTGGTAGTGCAATAATTGGTGATCAGGACTTTCATTTGTATTGTTGGTACCTTGGCAGTAATGGGGTAAAAAAATGTTTATTTATGTGTATTTTCGTTACTGTAAAAATAAAATATTCTAGTAATGATAAATTCACTTGTAGAGTTAAGCAAATCTCTAGAAATTCATATTTGCTCAGTTTCAGAGGAGGTTTATTTTTTAACAAATATATATTTAGTGTGAATCGTCCACCTCTAAATTCTTTTAATCATCCACCTCTAAGTGGGACACAACAAAGACCATTAACATGTATCACACCCATGTCACAGTGTGAGGTCTGGTCAATAGCAGTACACCGCGGAAGACTCAGAGAAAGGAGAATATCAGAGAGAGGGTGATCAGAGAACCAGGCGGGAGGTGCAAGTGGCGGCAGACGTATGGGTAGTGCTGAGATAAGTGAGTGAACTTAGTATGAGAGTTTATTGGTTTTTCAACTCCTTCCCCACCCCTAGAATGTAGCAAATTGGTGAGCTGCTAGCTACCAATTTGGTGTATATGAACATATCAAATCCTCCCCAAAATTCAGATTACGTAACTAGGATCCAATATTTTGGAAAATTTCTATTCAATTTAAATAGTTTAGAATCACTGTGCTCATTTCTATTCACATGCAAAGGGTTCATCACATACATTTCTATGGTTGGAACTTCTATATGAAAGAGATTAATTAAGCATCAAGTGCATGAAAATTTAGAAGCTCCAATCTTTCAAAATATCTGCTGCATGTAAATCTATTGATATGAAATACTTTTTATCTATATGATCGTTTATTTTTTACATACAATATTGAACATTGGGGCCCACAGTAATAAGTGAAGCCAGAAAGTACTAGTCAATCAGGCTGTTTTGCCGTCAGTGAATACACAGTGCAAATCACTATACTTTTCAGAGTGCAGCAATCTTATGTAGAGTTTGGCTAGGGTCACACTTTAAACCTTAATTGCGTTCACCGCATCCAGATCCGGATACGGTGAACGCAATTGTCTTCATACCTTCAGCAATCCGAGAACCGGATCAGGTGGGCATATCCAGCTATAATCTGTTATGTCCAAAAGCGCCGGGCTCCTCAGAGCGGCGCGCATGACCCCACAAACTGACCCCCCTGTCGTTATACCTGTCCCTGCACCCCCTCTTATCCTTTATAGCCATCCCCTTTGCAGATCCAAACGATTGTGTAAAGTATAGAATAGAGGTTATAATCACCTCCTCCTGTGTAGGGGTGCAGGGACAGGTATAAAGATACGGGGGGGCAGCTTGTGGGGTCATGCGCGCCGCTCTGAGGAGCCCGGCGCTTTTGGACATAACAGATTATAGCTGGATAAGCCCACCGGAATGGGTGTAAGGTCTCTAGGGGGACTCGGCACCCCCTAGAGACATTAAACAAACATTTATTTATTAATTTTTAACTTTTAAAGAACACAGAGCACTTTGCTTATCCCGGCGGCAGCAGAGCCAGAGACGGAAACCGGATTGCTTGTGAAGCAATCCGGTTTTTAGCATTGGCTCCTATGGGGAGGTTTCTTGATCTGGTTTTTAGCTTTTTGAAAGCTCAAAACGGATGAGCTTTTAAAAAAAAAAACATAGATGTGACCCTAGCCTTTGTTCTTCTTCATTCCATGTGTCTGTTTTAACTATCCATGTGTCATCCATTTTTCAGATGGAGGCTTCCCAATCCTCATGCACCAACCATTCCATTTAAAACAGACAGTAAATGGATGCCATGAATATGCAAACCATAATTTTCTTGGACTCGTTTACTTGAATGGGAAAATTCTGGCCACAGAGTGCATCAGGGTAGGACGTGTCTCCATACATATTTTTAAGCAGAGTATCAGTCATAAAAAAAAAGAAATGAAATGTCAATAATACCCTTGAATTGGCTCTGTGTGGTGAAAAAAGATAGTATGCAAATGAAAAACACTGATTTCTGAATTAAGCCATAAAGCGGTTGTCCACTACTTGCACAACCCCTTTTCTATCTGTATATTTCCACTATTTGACATAGACTAGGCCAGGGTCACACTTAGAAGGCACAATCAGGTAACTGCATTTATTACCGGATGTGGTTTGGACTGTGCCTTCATACTTCTTAAAATTTGTCAACATGCAATCCTCATTCCGGATCTGGATGCATTAACGCATCCAGTTTTGGAATGAGGATTTTAGCAATTTTCAAAACCGGATCTGGAACCGGATCCGGTACCGCAAGGTACATTTATGCACCTTGCGGTACCGGATCCGGTTCCATAGGCGCCCATGTTAAAATAACAGATCCAGTTTTGCAACCGCTGCGAAAAACGTAGCCTGCTTGATTTTTACCGCAGGCTGCAAAACCAGATCTGGTAACCGGATTGCCATTTGGGCAATCCGTTTTTTCTATTGCAGCCTATGGGCTGCGGATCCGGAACCGGTTTTGAGCATTTTTAATGCTTAAATCCGGATAAGGATGTAGAAAAAAAATGCAAATGTGACCCTAGCCATAATAAAACTTTTACTCACCTCCGGTGCTGGTGCTGGCCCACTTGCGTCTGCACTGTCTCTTCCAGGATTGTGTAACTGTATGGTGTCACTCAAATCTGGCAGCAAACCAGCAGCTGTTTCACATTTCCACTCTTTGGACAATTTACTTTCATCCAGAGGATGTGAGCACTGTTATTCTCTCTCAAACTCCAGATGTATGTGACATATCTAAAGATGAGGGGAATGATATGGCTGCTGATTTGCCGTCGGGTTCTCATGACGTCACAGTTACATGATCCTAGGAGAGACAGTGCCAACAATGCTGAAACACCACCAGTATAAGTTATATTGTTTTAAATGCAGGAAATATACAAATGTAAAAGGTGTTGTCCGAGTTGTGGACAACTCCTGCAATGTTATATAAATTAATTAAGGAACAGTGAGCTTTGTAACTGTGTGATGTTGCTCAAATATGGCAGCAAATCAGCAGCTGTTTCACATTTCCTCTCTTTGGACAATTTGCTTTCATCCAGAACTGCTGTTCTCTGATACTCCAAATGTATGTGATATGTCGGAAGGTGGGGAGAATGATGCTGAATGATTCGCTGTCGAGTTCCCGTGATGTCAGACAGGACACAGTGCCAACACCACTAGAACAGCACCAGCACCTGAGGAAAGTATAAGTTATATTATTTTAAATGGGGAAACATACACAGATTTAATTAAAGTGTTGTCCGAGTTGTTGACAACTGTAATGTTATATAAATTAATCAAGTAACAGTGAGCTTTGCAAACGATGAAACCCATAAAGGGGATGTCCATTGCTCAGACAACCTCTTCTCAATTTGCATGTTTTTCACGTTTAAATAAATAAAACATATACTCACCTCCGGTGCTGGCTTAGGCCCAGCAATGTGGCACTGTCTCTCCCCCGGGATCATGTAACTGTGTTATGGCACTCAAATCATGCAGCATATCAGCAATTGTTTCACATTTCCTCTCTTTGGACTATTGCTTTCATCCAGGACTGTTGTTCTCTCTATACTCCATACTTCCGATATGTCGGAAGGCAAGGAGAATGATGATGAATGATTTGCCATCGGGTTCTCGTGATGTCACACAGGAAGTGACAGTGCCAACACCGCTGGAACAGCACCAGCACTGGAGGTGAGTATAAAGGCCGCTTTACACGTCACAATTTAGTTTCGATATTGCATACGATTTCACGGGAGCGCGCATGTTTTTGGCACTTGTCCAAAATCGCACAGGAGATGTTACACAGGGAGACATCGGCAGGCAACGCAACTACGATGTTGTACGCCCCTTTTTCACACTTTGTCTGAGCAACTCAGGGAATGACCATTTAACATTGTAGTGAATAGAGGAAGTTGCGCTCCAAATCGTAGCTGCGCTGTCACACAGCACGATCCTGCCAGATCGCATAGCCAATATTGCACGGTTGAAGAGCATGCACAATCCCAAAACGATATCGCAGTTGCATCGTTTTTGAGTTGCGTTGTCCATTTACACGACCCAACGCTTGAACGATATCGACTGCAACGCCCCTACCACGTGACTTTTTATCGTGGTTGCGTTGCGATATCGTGACGTGTAAAGCGGCCTTAAGTCTTATTTTCTCAAATGGTGGAAACACACTGATTGAAAAGGGGTTGACCAAATAGTGGAAAACCACTTTAATATTTTAGAAGTTAATCAAGGAACTTTGAACTTTGCAAAGGATGAAACTTGCAGTTATAATCCACAACACACTTCAAATTTGATGAATATTTTTTTTCTGTAGTTCAATGGATTTCAGTAAACTCCTATTCACTGACATTGCACTGTATTGTATTGTTGTGAGATTTCTGAACACTGTCATATAAAAGGGACTTTATACTCTCTTTTAAGCCTGTAAGAATGGAGAGCCAAACACAATGTTTGCTCCATCTGACTGTAAGCTTATATTTGCCCTTGTTTTGCAGTAGATCAGCTCCTTCGCCACAGAACTAAGCTAAGCATAACATCGAAATATTTAACCTCACGGCAAATGTTTCATTGATTTCTCCTTCGTTTATTCCATGTTTACATCACAAGGGTTTTTCTTTTTCGACTGATAAAGGAACGAAAAAAACAAGCAAACATTCTACTTTGCAAGATTGATCTCTATTAACTTCTGAGTCCAATTTCACCAGTTTGTAAGAAACATAATTCTTTATGATTGTATCATAGAAATGAAACTAAAACACAGAGTTTGCCCATTAGAACAATTGCACAGTTAATCCTTGCGAGCATAAAAACAGCGTGCCAACAAACATGACAAGATAAATGGATCGTCATAAATGTGCAGAACTTCAGACACTTCCGTCGGCAGATGCTTAAGTTGTCACCGGTTGAGCTTCACTTGGTGACAATAAAACGTTTCAAACAGGAACTAACCATTTTTATTATGATGTTTGACAAATGTATTCACCAGGCTGCTTTTAAGTTGATTTGCATTCACCTCTTGGCGAGATATAGAACCAGACAGATTGATAGTAATACAGGTTTCCCAGATGATTGCTTAAGATGTTTTCTATCCCCCCCCCCCCCTTTTGCTTATTTTTTTTGTGTGTGCAGAACAGCATGTGACTGCCCGTGGATAAGTAACGCAACAAAAGAAGAATAAAGGACACTCAAGGTTCTTTTGAAGCTCTTATGTTCGACATTTTGTTGTGTGATTCATCAATATACGGTTATTGTAACTAGCGTGGTTGATCAGTCAAATGCTGAGTGGTAATGCTGTAGCGTCATTCGGATCTTTTTATGGATCCATGAATTAGCATGTAGGGAGTGATCTCTTATGCACAACGCTGAAGATCTAAAATCTGAAACAGAGCTGACCAAAGCAAGACATAAACCAAGATGGCCCCTTTCACATAAACAAAGTATTAAATGTGTATTAAAACATTAAATATGGTGCGCTGCCCATAGACCTAATATTAAAGGTTTCAGGACCCTGGACAGCGGCTGATACTATACGTAAATTACGTACAGTATCTGCTCTAATGTGAGGAGCCGTGGCTTCATTCACAAATTTGTACAAAGCCGACAATAGCCGGCTATACTGTCAATGGGTAATTTAACCCCTAACATGCTGACAGAAGTGGACAGCATGTCTCTAGGGAGTGTGGGAACCCCCTAGAGACAGGGAGGTGGGAACCCCCTAGAGACATGTTGCCCACAGCTACTATTAATATTTAATGTTTTAATACACATTTAACACTTTGTTCATCCCTGCGGCAGCAGGTATGAACAAAGTAGACGGTAACCGCATTGCTCCGGTTACACATCCGGAGCAATCCGGTTACCACATTGCGGTTGCCAGAACCGCTCTGAAAACTGCAGCCTGCATGATTTTGAGTGCAGGCTGTAGATCCAGAGCCGGTAACCGGATTGCATGTAGAGCAATCCGGTTACCATAATGGGCTCCTATGGGGAGCGGTTCCTGATCCGTTTTTGAGCTTTTTGATAGCTCAAAACCGGATCAGGATTTCTAATTCCTGCCGCATGTGTGACCCTAGCCTAACTGAAAAAGAAGATTACCGTATATACTCGCGTATAAGCCGAGTTTTTCAGCCCAAAAATTGGGCTGCAAAGTACCCCCCTCGGCTTATACGCGAGTCAGTGCTGTATACCGATGTATACATCGGTACATAACGATGTATACATCGGTATACAGCAGCCCCCGTAATCCAGGGCCCCCCCAGCCTGACTCCGGTCACCTGTAAAGGAAACTATACTTATCACTGCCCGCTGTCCGCGCCCGCTCGCAGCTGCCAACCACGATCCTCCATCTTGCGTCTTCTTCCTGTTTCTGTGCTCGTCGCGGGCAATGATGTCATTCCCTGCGACGAGCACAGGAAACAGGAAGAAGACGCAAGATGGAGTATCGCGGACGGCAGCTGCGAGCGGGTGCGAGCGGGCGCAGACAGCGGCACTGTGATAAGTATAGTTTCCTTTACAGGTGACCGGAGTCAGGCTGGGGGAGCCCTGGATTACGGGGGCTGCTGTATACTACCGCTGGGGCTGCAATATACTACCACTGGGGCTGTATACACCACTGGGGCTGCAATATACTACCACTGGGGCTGTATACACCACTGGGGCTGCAATATACTACCACTGGGGCTGTATACACCACTGGGGCTGTATATACTACTGGGGCTGCCTGTATACTACCACTGGGGCTGTATATACTACTGGGGCTGCCTGTATACTACCACTGGGGCTGTATATACTACTGGGGCTGCCTGTATACTACTGGGGCTGCCTGTATACTACCACTGGGGCTGTATATACTACTGGGGCTGCCTGTATACTACTGGGGCTGCCTGTATACTACCACTGGGGCTGTATATACTACTGGGGCTGCCTGTATACTACCACTGGGGCTGTATATACTACTGGGGCTGCTGCTGTATACTACCACTGGGGCTGCTGTATACTACCACTGGGGCTGCTGTATACTACCACTGGGGCTGCTGGGGCTCCTATATACTACCACTTGGGCTGCTGTATACTACCACTGGGGCTGCTGTATACTACCACTGGGGCTGCTGGGGATGCTACATACTACCACTGGGGCTGCTGTATACTACCACTGGGGAGGCCTGTATACCACTGGGGGGGCCTGTATACCACACTGCTGGGGGCTGTATACCTGTGCTGAGGTCCACCCTCGGCTTATACACGAGTCAATAGGTTTTTCCAGATTTTTGGGGCAAAAGTAGGGGGGTCGGCTTATACACTGGTCGGCTTATACACGAGTATATACGGTATATATATCCAGGTGTGATAACTGCACTTGAAGTTCCTGAGCCCCATATGAAAATCTGTATTAGGATCTCCATCTACCTTCAAACAAAATATTGGGACTTTCTAGTGTTGCAAAAGCAAAGTAGAAACACATCCCTTCTGGCACCAGAGCTCAGGTGTGTCTAGTGAGTACTTCAGCTAGCTTCACACCACGTTTTTTTCCTGTCAGCTTCTGTCTAGGGTTTTGCAGGATGCACCGGACAAACAGAACCGGAGGGCAAATCTGTCTTTCTGATCCTGTCTTGTGCCGGAATCGTCTGTGCTGCTGTCCAGTGCTGAAATATCAGCCCAGCGGCTTGCAGGGGAGATGGCCGTGGTGCTGATAATTCAGCCGTGAAACTCTCCAGGTGCTTAAATTCAATGGCGGCGGCTTTTAACAGCCACCGTAATTTCAGCACCTGGCGTCCGGGAAGCGGTCCAGTTTTATGTCGGATCTGGCGCTATCCAGCGCCCATAGACTCCCATGCTATGTGCACTGGATTCGGGAGGATCCGGTTTTGTGCAATTTTTGCCCCGGACACAAAAAATGTTGCAAGCTCCGATTTTATGTCTAGGGCAAAAAATGAAAACAGCTGGATCCTTCTGGACAGACACAAAACCGGATGACAAATAACTGCTATCTGGCCCAATCCAGCAGCATAGGGATACTATAGGGGCAAAATCAGATCCGGGGCTGTCCTATTCACACCAGATAGCCCTCGATCCTAAAAATCATGGTGTGAAGCCAGCCTTCCTCAGGAGTCAAGCTGGAAGTTTGGAGGACTGAGGACTTTTCCCTGAGTTTTGAATGTAGGTGGTAGAATGCAAGCAAGCTATTTTGTCTTAGATGGGATACCGGAGGGAACATTTTGTCTTTAGATACAGCTCTTACTGCTTCGGTACACCTACAACTATGTCACTAAATGTCTATCAAAACTAGAAAAGGGAAAGAGAAGCGCAATAGGGTCTTATCATTGATGAAAAGGTGGACTAAATTTAATTAGTCACTCATCTGGAGGGGTTTTGTGGCACACAACCAGCGTCAGGACAAAAGGTAATAGCTGCTGCAAGGATCCACACCACAACGGTCAACGTTCACTACTATTCCCTGAGGAAGGAGTTGTGACTAACTCCGAAATGCGTCGGAAATAAACACTATAATGATGAATACCGTCTGATCTTTCTGGTCTATGCAGCGCAGGTCCGTATACACCGTCCACCCTCTGCAATTTTGAACTAAATGTCTATGACATGAGAATTTTTTGATAGGGGCTTATGAAATAAGTTCCTGAAAAACTTTAGTTGACTGTCTCATATATCTGAATGGGGTTTGTAAAAATTCATGGACATTCTGAAGAAACAACCGCTTTTACATGTATTGATTTTAAAAAGTTATTCCTAGGGATAAATGAGTATACTTGCAAGTATTCGGTATTCGGCGAGTAATGCGGTACTCGTGGTACTCGGAACATAATGAGTATTTCACTACTCGTCTTGAAAGATTCGGATCTCCCGCCCAGCATGTTAGCCAATTACAGTAATGCCGTTGCCTGGCTGGCCGCTCAGTGTCATAGATGAGTCATATCCTATGACCAATAGGCTCTATATAAGCCCTACGGCCGCCATTTTCTACGACGCCCAAATCACCCGATCAGCTGATGTGCCGATAAAACAATCAGCTGATGCAGTCAGCTGTCTGCATCAGCTGATCGTTTGAAATAGCTGGCGGTAAAAAGAGTTTTTTTACCAATGGCTTTCCCGCCAGCTATTTCAAATGATCATCTGATGCCTCAGCTGATCGTTTGTAATAGCCGGCGGTAAAAAGTCATTTGCAATAGATGGCTTTTTCAAATACACAGCCGGCTATTTCAAATGATCAGCTGATTGTTTGAAATAGCCAGCGGTCTTTTTGTAAAAAGCCGCCTATTGCAATGACGTTTTACCACTTTTTACCGCTTGCTATTTCAAATGATCAGCTGATCATTTGAAGATCAGCTGATCATTTGAAATAGCCGGCGGGAAAACCGGGCTATCCATTTCAGCTTTTTCCTCAGGCCTCTAGACCTCTTTGTAAGGTCCAGCAGAACATTTCCTGCAATATTCACATTTCCCACTGACTTACATTGGACTCGCTACTCGTAACGAATATGCGAGTATTACGACCTACTCGTTATATGTATAGCGAGTCTGAATATTTCACTACTTTCTCATCCCTAGTTATTCCCAATTGAACAAATGATCACTTACAGTATCCAGTACAGTGTCACATGCAGTATCCACAATAAAGGTGATAAATTGATGGAAGTCTAACAGTGGTGATCAAAATAATATGGAGAAAAAGGCTCTGAAATGGTCATTTAGAATGTAGTGATGGCAGTGCATGCCACCCTATTCATAATCTATGTAATTTTCCTAGATGGCTGACTACAATTTCAGAAGACAATGTCTCAAGGAATCTCATGTGTAATAAATGTGGGTTGGACTCCCACCATTTAACAAGCTGTCATCTATTTTGTGAATAGATGATACCTTGACTAGTTGGGAAAAACTCTTAACAATAAGTAAGAAAATGTCTGCCAACTGAGCCACACATGAGCATATCTCTAGGGCAATGGCCCCGAGCTTCAGCTCTGAGAAATGGTCATAACCCACAGCCATAGTTCTCTGACTAGTGACTACACCCTCCACCTCTCAAAGTAATGTCATCTAGAGTGCTTGAATTACTAGAATAATTAGAGTCAAAGCTTCTAATATTTAAGGGGTAACCTTTTATCCTTGTCGTAAATGATACCTCAGATCTGGCATACCAGTAATGAGGAGTAATGAGGAGACTTAAAAGCTACAATGCTCCTCAGGGAAATAATATATGCAAATTGTCACTTCAAAGAGGAAGAAAACTTGAACTCTAGCATCACCTATTAGACGTAGCAAGCCTAAAAGTCAATATCAACCTTTTATTGAGCCCTGTCATATGACAGGATTAAAACTTGACCAGAATATCAATTTGCCTCATTACTGGCTACCAGATTTGGCAAGTTACTCTCCACAAGGAGAAAACCTTATCCTTTTGACCCCACTTAGCCTCTCAAACAGTCAGTTCAGATCTCATACTTTGCACTGACAAGGTGCAATACCCTGATACACCATATCTGCAAATCAGATTCTGATTTGGTTTTCATCCTTAATTATATGAACTAGCATGTTAAAGTGTCGTTATTGACTTTTAGGATTGCTTCTTCCAATAGGTGGAATTAAAGTTCAAGTCTTCTTCCTATCTGAAGAGACAATTTGCATACATGAAAGCATTTAGTCAAATTCTTACGTCTTGAAATTCCCACCTCGCCCCCACTCAGCATGAAAGGAGTATTTCATGTAAGATCACCATCACATCCAGCTTTAATTAATCCCCTATCTGGCAGTATCACCTTTACTCCAGCCTAAAGTGATAGGCCTTTCTTGCATCTATGCGCTGATGCGTCTGCCAGCACTGCGCTAGTGCAGGTGCAAGCACAGGTTCTAGTACAGCCAAGCGCAGTCTAGCGCATCGGCACACAGATGCAGCACATTGTGCTAGAGCCGCCATTACCGGACGCACCGTAAATGTCGCATGACGTGTTTCCGGTGCGTCTGGACTAGAGCATGCTCTGTGACACAGGCCCTGTCACACGGGATGTGGTGCAGTGCACTCGGCCATAGAAGGTAATGGCGGCGCTAGCGCAATGTGCTGCATCTCTTGGCTGTGATAGCACCTGCGCTTGCACCTGCGCTAGCACAAGTGCTGGCAAACGCATTGGTGAATAGATGTGAACTAGGCCATAATCTATTGCCCCCAAGCCCATTATTTGTGCTTCTAGACTTGTTCTTTCCTGCAGGGATACTTACAAAAATCACCTTGTGTGCACTTGCTCTTCATAGCTGTTGGCTAGATCTGATACTAATGGAGGAAGCTGGAAGCCACCCGCGAGCCACATATCATGAACCAGAAGTCACTTGTAGCTTCTGAGCTCCAAGTTGGGGACACCTGCTCCAGGGTATATTTACTTCTTTTTATCTTCATATTTCCGACATTAAAATAAGTCTTGAAAAAAAGTGAAAAAACGTCTAGCATAAATATACTCTTGGACTGCTTTTCTCTTATGGTTAATATTCTAACTTTAAATAAATAGGCAATAAACGATTCGAGTTCCCACAGATTTGCAGACCTGTAACGGCAAATGAACTGAATAAAACGTTATGGATTTTTACCATGCTGTGCGCACCCAGCGTCGTCCATCTTACAGCCTAACATGACTCCTCGTACTGCTATCAGTGAGACTAATAGGGCGAATGAACATTTTATGAAAAATGGGAAATCTGCATTTAGTTTAGATTGTGTAAGTAAAACGGAAAAAAAGCCATTTCCAGGCATTAATGGCTGAAGACAGGAGAAGGCTTTTTTTCTCTCGCTTTTCTCTACCGAAAGGAGCTGTAATTATGATATTTGAATGTCATTATTGTTAGGGTGATGAATTATTGGGATAGCGGGTGAACAGGGCGACGCGTTCCTCGGTGTGTTCATGCATTTCAGTTGTATTCAGAGAAGGGAAGTCAGATGTTTTCGGCAGCTTGCTGTATTAATCACGCGGATGCCGTCGGATATGGTCGGTTATTATCTCTTTTTGCAAGGTCAAAGCTTTAAACTAACATTGCATACTAGAAAGTGAAGTATCTCAAAATAATTAATCATCTTCCAAGTACTGATAGCAAAAATGTTTCCTGCTAGTTGAAATGGATTACTGGCTATCCTTCTAATAAAGATGTTATTCCAGCCTCCGCTGTATATTAGATTTTCTTTTGCTGTTCAGATAACACAACAAAAAACAATGTTTGCTGGAAACGGCACAAGTAATTCAGGTTAAAATGTAGCTGGTAAAAAACGGTTTTATTTTAGATACTGAAGACACCTAAGAACTGCCCGATGTCTGCAATGATACTTAAAGTGTAAATGTGGTATAGGTAGCCACAGAACCACCTGGTGCACAGAGGGATTTCCACATCAGGTACCCTGCACATGCAACACCTTCCACTCCAGACCTGAAGGGGGAGCTCTACTTGCCACCTTCAGACTAGGTCCCCTATAAATTCAAGCCCGGGGGGAGGAGTTAGGAAGTGTAGCTTCAGAGAGGACTGTGAATACATCCTGGTGAACAGAGCCCTGCTAGGCCCGTGCCAGAGGGAAGCCTAGCCAGTGCAGGGGCCCCAGAGTGAGGGTCGGAGGCAAGGCGAGGAACACAGTGTGGGCAGAGGAACCATATCGGTTCATCCGCAGGAAGAAACCCGAACACCACGGGGTCCGAGTCGCCAGGGTTTACTTAGCCCAGCAGAAACACCGTCAACCAAGGAGACTTTCGAACACTTGTAGCACAGCCACCACCACGAGAGCCAGGAACCGACAGGAGAGATTAGAGGGGTTCTCCACTGCTCAATACAAGTGAGAGACACAGGGGAGGTGAGGCCAGGTTCCAGACAGGCCAAGACTTTACCCACAATCACAAAATAAGGAGGCCTCACAACTCACTGGGTGTGGAAATCCCGAAGTGCTTCCCGACCACTGAATAACATGGACAGTGCCTTCTATAACACAGTAAAAGGTATGGAAACAACTCCCAGTGTGCGTTTGAGTTCGGATGTGCATAATTTGTGCACCCTCCGAGCGCACTCCAACTCAGCTTGTTGCATTTTTTGTGCGTTCGCGGGCGCTTGTCTTTTGTGCAAGCTCCGCAAGCGCACAAACCACGCATTGAAGTCAATGGATCTGCAGTGTCCTCCGCATGACAGCACAGGAGAGCGTGCGGATCAATTGAAATCTCTCCCGGTGGCCGCCGGTGACCAGTGGCGGCCACCGGGAGATCAGCTAGAGCCGCCACTGTTCTTCCGCCGGTTGTCGGCGTGGAGATTTGAAGAAACAGCTGATCTGACAGCTGTTTAAATCTCCCACGCCGACACTGAATAGGTGATGTCGGACGGGAGATTTGAAACAGCGATCAGCTGTTTCTTATCTCCTGCACCGAGATCAGCGGCGGCCGGGAGCAGGAGATCTCCACCGCTGATCTCCGCCTCCCGGCCGCCGCCGAGACAGCTGATTGGCTGGCCGGCTGCATACTAATTTGAACACATAGCGGAGATTCTCAGCTGCGTTTCCAATGTGGTTTGCGTCGGCATCCATACAAATGCAGACACAAACCCGGGGTGAAACCAGCCTAAGTAACAAATGCTTCTTATACACTATCACAGACACATTTAGGACAAAGAGGGATAGTTAGAATAGTAATAGGAAGGAGCAGGGACTGGTAGTGAAAGCTTAGGGGTGCCTAAACTAAGTGACAGGTTCACTTTAAGCAAGCACAGACCTTGAGCCAACTAATATGTCCATCCTTGCTATGATGTAAATAAATGGTAGAGTGTTTCAAAGTGATTAAAGTGATTCTGCACAGTGCCTTCATGCTGCCAATTAGCAGCGCAAAAAGATCAACATGACACAATAAACTATCATTCTGATTGGGTAACTACTGTATATTCTTGCGCCAGAGTGTCTGTCTGTTAGGGAAATTATTTCTTCAAGCATAGATTCATCTGAGCAAGCAATTTTGTATATTCTTGTCAGCAAAGAGACAAAAGGTAAATCTGTTGTCGTACAGTTATCAAGCTTTTATCTGACAAAAATTGCATCAAAAGGATTACTTTTAATCTTGAAAACAATGGAGCTACTCAGATATACTTAACAAGTCATAAGGCTTATTTGCTGAAATCTATTTGCATAATTAGCTTCTCATATGCGAGTTCTTTTAACAAAGATACTTGAAGCAAAGACTACCTGAACTGCCTCCCCAAATATGCCTGTTACTAACTCCACTTCTATATAAATCTGAGGTCACAGTCAAATCTAAAGGCCAGTCTCTACATAACGACGCATCAGCGATCCAGAATTATAACGAGGTGGATGGGAATTGTCTTCCATAGCGTAGCATTGAGATCGTTGGTCATTGTCCCTCTCAAACACAATGATGTAGCGTTCCCAGCGGGAGCACAATGACTCAGGAATGACCCAGAGCAGTGTGTAACCCATCAACAATCTCACAGCAGGGCCAGATCGTTGGTGCGTGTCACACACAACGAGATCGCTATTGGGATCGCTGTTGCGTCACGAAATTCGTGATGCAACAGCGATCTCATTAGCGATCTCTTTATGTGTGACGTGGCCTTAACGGTGCATTCACATTGGCGTTCCCCTCCGCAGCGTTCTGCGGAGGGTGACCGCCATGTGAGTGCAGTCACCGCAAGTGCCTATATTTATAATGTGGGCGCACGGTGCTGCACTTGACTGCGCATGACTGTGCGCTCCCATTCATTTGCCTGTGTGATTTGTACGCAGGCGGATGCTTGCGTACAAATCCTACATTGTTGTCCACACCAGGAATGCAACATGTCGCGTTCCTGCTGCGGACGAAAGAGTGTGATTTGTACGCAAGCATCCGCCTGCGTACAAATCACACAGGCAAATGAATGGGAGCCCACAGTCATGCGCAGTCAAGCGCAGCACCGTGCGTCCTCATTATATACATAGGCACTTGTGGTGGCTGCGCTCACATGGCGGTCACCCTCCGCAAACCTGTGTCAGTTTATATGTGCACAATATAGGGCTTTTTTTTAATTTACTTCATTCACTTGCTATAAGAAAGCTGAAAAAAGGCAAGCAAATTTTTGGCAGTTCTATAGTGAATGAATGAGGAGTTATTCAGTCTGTCAGGGATAATGGTACCCCATTTTGATGATCAGTGAGGGTCTTAGCATTTAAACAACCCCAAACTATAAGACATCTTATCTTCATTGGACATCCACTTTAACACCTTACCAACATATGATGCAGAGGGGCACATCCTTCTATAAACCCATCGGCACACCCTTGATGTTTATCATGGGGGTGTGCCGATGTTTTAACATGACAGCAGTGAGTCTGCAGCAGACCATCATGGCTGTCATGACAGTTGTTCTGTGAAAGAAGCCTATAACTGTCGCTCATAAGAGACTAAATATACTAAAAGAAGGAAGCAAGCGCAGATAGGGTCTTATCTTTTTAACAATCAGCGGCTAAAGAGCCGTAATGATAACTGCTCACCTGGTTTAGTTGTGTGACACACAACCAGTATTGAAAGCATGTAATAGCGGCTGCTGCTGGACCCACACCTCCACGTGCTATGTGGTCAAAACTCTGGCTCATAAGAGACTGCAATTTTTTTACTATCAAGCTATTTGATGATTACAAGTCAAGTCCCCTGAGGCTGCTTTCACACTGCGTTTTTCTAGGATCCGTGGCTGTCCGTTGTAAAACGGACAGCCACGGGTCAGATTCGGCCCTCATGTATCCCTATGGGCAATGTATCTAATCGGATTTGGCCTTATTGCCATCTGATTTGTGTCTCATCCGATTCTTTCTGATTTTTTGCTGTACCCAAAATCGGAGACTGCTCCGATTTTAGGCACAGCGGACCAAATCGGACAGAATCGAAGCTGAGATGATCCGCTAGGGGGCCTATGGAGCACGGGTCCGAGAAAACATATGATCGTTTCTCGGACCTGATTTTAGTGTACTGAGCATGCTCAGTACAGTAAAACTGCTCTTTACCGTCTAATTTCACTTCTGCAATGTATATACATACATTGCAGAAGTGAAAGTAAGTAAAAGAAGGTTTAAAAATAAAAAAAAATCTCAACTCTCCGGCGTGTCCTGTGATGCTTCCATCTAGATTCCGACAAGGACCTGGCAGGGCCGAGCAGCCCGATCAGCTGATCAGTCACATGACCGACATCAGCTGAGCGGTTTAAATCTCCCGGCCGCCAAAACCGATCAGTGGGCAGGAGATTTAAACCGCTCAGCTGATCAGGTTGCTCCATCCCGCTAGGTCTTTAAGCTGTCGGGAGCTAGATGGAGGCATCGTGAGGAGAATTTTCTTTATTTTTAACCCTTCTTTACTTAATTTCACTTCCGCAATGTAAGTGCCCTTTCTGTGTCGGGGTCCGTGAAAATCACGGGCATGGACACAGAAATAGCACCAGGAGGCATACATGCGATCCGGTCTTTTCCTGTCCATGGGGTTCTGCAAAAGATAGATGCCCACGGACAGGAAAAAATCGCAATGTGAAACCAGCCTGAGGGCACAAACACAGTAAAAAGTGAAAAAAATGAAAGCATAAAGCATATAGAAAAGCCAAAGTCACTGCTTTTTACCCCATTAAAATAAAAAAAACAGAGAAACCTAAAAATAAACTTATTGGCCTCACTACATCTGTAAAAGTTTATAAAATTAAGTAACCTGTTTGGGGACTGATACTAAAATGAACCATGTAATTATGAAACCCAAAAAACTATTGCACAATTGCGCTTTTTGTGCAATTTCATTGCACTTAAAGCTTTTCCCGCTTTTCAGTACATTGGATGAAAGCATCAACGTTGTCATTCTAAGTACAACTCATGTCCCAAAAAACAAGCTCTCTTACATCCTTATGGATGGGAAAATAAAAAGATATGGCCCTTAATAGAAGGGGTTGGAAAAATAGGATAATAAAGAAAAATGTAAATTGGTCCCATTTAAAATTGATTTAGTTGAATCACACATTGAATCTTCATGTGATAATTTTATTTATCAAAACCAACCTAGTTAATGATTTGGAGCATCTCCACAAGAAACTGTATGCCATAAACATCATATAAAACGAAACTATAAAACAAATGAGAGCGCAATAGGGTCTTATCTTTTAAAATTCACAATGTAGTTAAAAGGTAGCTGCTCACTTGGATTAGTTGTGTCACCCACAACTAGTATAGACATTAAAATGGCTGCCGCAGGGTCCAAACACCACCGGTGTCTGTGGTACACAATGGAAAAGTGGTGCAAGATGCACTTCGGGGCCCCTTAGGTGAGGACCAGTGGAAGAGGTGGGGGTGCCAGTGGAGCTGTCCAGGTGATAACCTTGCAAGGGGGGCGTACTAGTGGAGCTGGCCAGGTGAGAAGCGGGAAGGGGGGGTTTGCCTGCTAGCGGTGCTGGCGCGAATACCTGCTCTGCCGGCTTGTAGAGGAATCGAGGGGCAGGCACTGTTGTGCGGCAGCAGGAATTGACTTTTCTGTCACTTTCAGTCCGCCCCCGCTCCTCTTCCGCGCTATCGCGGTGCGGCAGGCGGCTGGAGGCAGTTCCGCCACTGAGTAGGACAGTGTGTTCCTCGGACCCGCTTCTGCTTCGACTTCACTCTTTCCTATGGGAGCCAACAATATCAACAATATATTGTTCACTCCCTGAGGAAAGAATCGGGATAAGACTCCAAAATGCGTCTGGATGCAATAAAAGCCATTTTGACATCTATTACTGTTTGACCGTTTCCCCTATGAGCAGCGCGGGTCCGAGGAACACTTATAATGAATCTTTCCCATTATAAACATTATATAGGGCTATTTTGCCCTGTCTGGAATAGGCACAATATGGCTTTTTGTTAATAATTGTACGGACGTCCCAAAAATTACTGTGCAAATGAACCTGACAATTTTCAGAGCAACCTACACTACAAAACTAAATATAGAACTACGTAAGTGTAGCCAGAACGCTCCTCTAATCACAGCAGCTCATAATGAGCCTCATTATTGAGATATCCTATGCCTACACCACAAATGATGGAATTGGAGATATACCTGGCACCACAGCTGACATGGCTCGTATACAGTATCAATAACTGAAATTCTTCATGACATTTCTATTGTGGCGCCCCGCCATGCAGGCTTCACAGAGGGGTACTGCACCCATAAAAGAGGTGCAGATACTCCAGCTGCAAGCAGATTCTAGGATGGTGGGTGGAACCCATAAACCAGCACCCCTCACTAGATCACATGGTGGGAGGTCCCCGGGAGGGAATAAAACCACCTCTAGGGGGAATAAGGAGAGCTTTTGAGAGTCTTAGCCTCGAGAGTCTTAGCCTCGAGAGTCAGGCAGTGAGCCTGAAGGAAGAAGAAAGGTCTCTCGGCTGAGGGACCAGGGAGAAGGAAGGGAAGCTTCCCAGGCTCAGAAAGTTACCGGGTACCAGAGCCTGCAAATGTGGGATCCTCCAAGGACCACAGAGAATCCAGAGACCTGTGGAGTAAATACTGCACCCAGGCTCTTAAGCGACCAGAAGAGGGTACCAGGCACCGCTTGATGGTTCGGCAGTCAGCCAGCCGAGGGTAACCCAACGGAAGCAAAGGAGAGAGGAAACAGGAGGTCAGGTTAGCTTTATAAAACCCGACTTCACCACCACTGGGAAGCAGGAAAGGAACATACAGAAAGAGGGAAAGAAGGACACACACCAATGGTTCCATCACACCACCTGGGATCCGTTTGCAGCCACCCGTTAGCTACCTGTTATAACATCTGAATGTTGAACTGAGAACTGTAACAAATGCTGCTAAAGTTTCCAGTAAAGTACACCGGAATGAAGTGAATTTGACTCTGCTGTATGCATGAACTTGTACTTTTCACAGAATTGCTGCCCCGGAGGTCCAGTCCTGCCTGGGGAGGACTTCACCATCTTAGCCGCGATACCACCGACCTCCGGAAGACTGTGGCGGCGCTAGTGCAACTCACCAGAAACTGCAGGTGGCGTCACGACAGACAACAAACTGTATATAATCCCCTGTAAATATTCCCTTTTTTAAAAAGAACAGTCCCCCAGGACACAGGATCAGGCCGGCCACCATTCCCGTGACACAGTTAACCCCTTGCCGCCTGATACCCGAGTATCATTCTAGAACATCTTTCCTATAATATTGCTATGTGAATGTTCTCCTACTATATATATCTATAATGTATTCATTATTGACTTCTACCACTCCCTCTGTGTTATATATTTGCATGAAATTAGCAAATCCATCAATTGGTGGCCAGCCTGTAGCCATTTTCCTTGAACTCTACAGGTTAGGAATGGGATGAAAATATATGATCTGTGTGTGTGTGCGTGTGTCTGTTTGTCTTGTGGGTCCTTTTCTCGGCACAGCACCATATTGTATATATAGGTCCACACTATATCCTACATTACAGTGTTTCTGTATGTACTGCATGTATATAGTGTGGACATATGTACCGTATAGTGCTGCGTATAAACCATATACAGCCACTCAGTCTCTATAAGTATCCAGCCCAACAGCAGCCTCCATATTATGTATAAAGCACAGCAGCAGCTTCCATATTATATATAAAGCCCAGCAGCCTCCATAATATATATACAGCAGTAGCAGCCTTCATATTATATATTTACAGTCCAGCAGCTTCCATATTATATATAAAGCCCAGCAGCAGACTCTGTATTATATACACAGCCTGGCAACAACCTCCATATTATATATAAAGCCCCACAAGCACAGAATTCTAATGTATGTCCGTCTTACTGTATGGCTTTGGTGCACAGATAAAGCTTGTTAAAAGACTGTCTGTCTTCCATGTTTTCTGGAAGTTAAGGGGTCATGGCTAGGGGGCTGCAAAAGGAAGCAAAATAGGTGTTAATGCAATGAAATCATACATACCTGTGTTATCCTGGAACATAACATGCTGTCAGATTCTTTATGGCCTGCAATGCTACATATGAGTGAACTCCCATACTTCAGGGGAGGAGAACTCCAGGCCTCGAGAGCTGCCATAAACTCATGGCTGCAGGATTTCTTTAGCATTACTCAGTTGATAATATAATCACCTGCACATGTTATAATTCCAACCCCTGTGCAATGCTAAGGAAATCCTGAAAACATGACCTGTTGGCAGCTCTTGAGGCGTGTAGTTCGCTACTCCTGTCATGCTTCAAGAAATTAACTTATTCTTTCTTTCTTTCTTCTTTCTCTTTCTTCTTTCTTCTTTCTTTCTTTCTTTCTTTCTTCTTTCTTTCTTTCTTTCTTTCTTTCTTCTCTTTCTTTCTTCTTTCTTTCTTCTTTCTTTCTTTCTTTCTCTCTTTCTTCTTCTTTCTTCTTCTTTCTTTCTCTTTCTCTCTCTTCTTCTCTCTTTCTTTCTCTCTTTCTTTCTTTTCTTTCTTCCTTTTTCTTTCTCTTTCTTCTTTTTCTTTCTTTCTTTCTCTTTCTTTCTTTCCTTCCTATATGTATATTGTCTAAAAATACAAAAAACCTTGAAATAAAAGCAAAAAAAAGCAAGGAAGCAAATAACAATAATGCAATAAATATATATCTATTTATTTTATATCTTTCTATCTCCCCTTTTCTTGCTCTGGATTGTGTATTATCTATTAATATTCCCTTATATGACCTATAAGTACCATCTTTTGATGTATTATTGAACTTAAAGTTATTGTTGATGTATTTATTGGAATATATTAATCTGATTAGGTATATTTTATTAATGTACTTATCAATAATCCTCCCAAACAGATGAATTGTGCTGTAAGTATAGCTCCAGAGTATCCTGAGGATGTCTGTAATTTTATTGATATAATTAGTCTCTTTGCATGCAGATAGATCTGATTTATACTGTATATCATATTGGAGCTTGTATTAGAAATAAATCTGTTCAGGGAGGAGAATTGAAAACCAATATGTTGGAAAAGCTGCTGGATGAGACAAAAAATACACAATAAATCTCCTAATTATCTCACTGTTTGTTGTAATACATGCTGATTGGCTTGTTGCCTGGCTTGTTAAATTGTATGTATAAAAGATAAGCATGCTGATTATATTGATCATGAAGATATAAATCTCTGATGGCTCAACAGAGTCACGAATCCCCAATATTTATTGTCCAAAATGTTCTATTCTTTTGTGGTTGTGCATAATAGCCTTAATAATTGTCATAAGAGACACAACTATTAACGGGCAGGATACATTTATAATTGGAGAACATAAATTTTAGTTAGTAATTTTGTTTCTGAAAATCCCCAGAATAGATAGTGAGCTAAACGTTTACAGTGAAACACATTTTTTTTAATACATAGCATAATAAATAAATAGATGATAGATAGATAGATAGATAGATAGATAGATAGATAGATAGATAGATAGATAGATAGATACAGTGCCTACAAGTAGTCTTCAACCCCTGCAGATTTAGCTGGTTGACACATGCGGAATTAACTTGGCATTGTGACATTTGGACTATAGATCAGCCTGGAAGTGGGAAATGCACTGCAGCCAAAAATATATATATTTTTTTTTAAAGCGTTAAAAGTTATTATTATTATTATTATTAGGTATTTATATAGCGCTATTAGGATACATAGCGCTGTACAAGTAAGTTAGGGGGTAGACAAAGACAAATGGTCGAAAAAACGATGACAAATCGACAAAACAATCGTACGGGTACAATGGGCCAGGATCCAGTCCGAGGGCTCACCAGTCTAGAGGTGTGGGGAGGGAGACAGTAAGGAAAGGTTAATTCAGAGGGTCATTTATTATTCAACCCCTCAAACCACCAGCATTCTGTTTGTCCCCCTAAAGTATTAACAAGTAGTTTAGGCACAAAGAACAATGAGCTTCACATGTGTGGATTAATTATCTCTTTTGCCAGCCTTTTCTGACTATTTAAGACCCTCCCCAAACTTGTGAACAGCACTCATACATGGTCAACATGGGAAAGACAAAGGAGTATTCCAAGGCCAACAGAGACAAGATCGTGGAGGGTCACAAGGCTGGCAAGGGGTACAAAACCCTTTCCAAGGAGTTGGGCCTACCTGTCTCCACTGTTGGGAGCATCATCCGGAAGTGGAAGGCTTATGGAACTACTGTTAGCCTTCCACGGCCTGGACAGCCTTTGAAAGTTTCCTCCCGTGCCGAGGCCAGGCTTGTCCGAAGAGTCAAGCTAACCCAAGGACAACAAGGAAGGAGCTCCGGGAAGATCTCATGGCAGTGGGGACATTGGTTTCAGTCAATACCATAAGTAACGTACTCCACCGCAATGGTCTCCGTTCCTGACGAGCCCGTAAGGTACCTTTACTTTCAAAGCGTCATGTCAAGGTTCATCTACAGTTTGCTCATGATCACTTGGAGGACTCTGAGACAGACTGGTTCAAGGTTCTAAGGTCTGATGAGACCAAGATCGAGATCTTTGGTGCCAACCACACACGTGATGTTTAGAGACTGAATGGCACTGCATACGACCCCAAGAATACCATCCCTACAGTCAAGCATGGTGGTGGCAGCATCATGCTGTGGGGCTGTTTCTCAGCCAAGGGGCCTGGCCATCTGGTCCACATCCATGGGAAGATGGATAGCACGGTCTACCTGGAGATTTTGGCCAAGAACCTCCGCTCCTCCATCAATGATCTTAAGATGGGTCGTGATTTCATCTTCCAACAAGACAACGACCCAAAGCACACAGCCAAGAAAACCAAGGCCTGGTTCAAGAGGGAAAAAATCAAGGTGTTGGAGTGGCCTAGTCAGTCTCCTGATCTTAACCCAATTGAAAACTTGTGGAAGGAGCTCAAGATTAAAGTCCACATGAGACACCCAAAGAACCTAGATAACTTGGAGAAGATCTGCATGGAGGAGTGGGCCAAGATAACTCCAGAGACCTGTGCCGGCCTGATCAGGTCTTATAAAAGACGATTATTAGCTGTAATTGCAAACAAGGGTTATTCCACAAAATATTAAACCTAGGCGTTGAATAATAATTGACCCACACTTTTATGTTTAAAATTTATTAAAGTTCAACTGAGCAACATAACTTTTTGGTTTGTAAGATTTATGCTTCTGTTTATAAATCCTACTCTCGTTTGCAGTTTGAAGGCTCTAACTTATTTGCATCTTATCAAACCACCTGAATCAGCAGGGGGTTGAAGACTACTTGTAGGCACTGTAGATACTAGATAGGCGGCCGTCACACACTACGATTTTGTGTGGGAACTCAATAACGATGTCAGTAGTGTGCGGCTCGTGGACACATCGTTAGTGAGGTGTCACATGTATAGATAACTTTCAGGACGCAGCAGCGATATTACGTGCAGGGATCGTTGGTACAACCAGTGACCGAGGCTTGTCAATGATGTGAATAGGAGAAATCATAAAGGAGATCGGTTATGGTGGTGTCACACAGAACAATGCAGCAGATTAGATAATCGACATCGTCTGATATGGGGTCCGGTTCCCATATCTGTGATTAACAATCTGACCACTTATCGCTTGTCAGATCGACCTGTCACACGCAACGACGTCGTAGGAGCGACTGAAAATCTGCAACGTTTCAGCGATATCTTTACATATACCGTAGCGTGTGACGGCCACCATAGAGACATAGATAGATGATAGAAATATGGTTAGATGATAAGAAAAAAACGGATTCAAGCAGCACAGCGTATGGAAAAGTAGGTGCAGATGCTCTCTAACCGACTCTATTGTCCAAAATATACAGACCAAGTAAATAGAAAGCAGCACTCTTAAGATAAATGACTTTTTCAAGACTTTATTATGCCATCCGGTGATGTAAACATCACCCCTGTACACACCAGATGTGCTGCTTGCCATTTACTTGATTTTAATAGACAGATATATAGATCGTAGATGATAGATACAGAGATAAATGATAGATGATAGATAATAGACAAATGATAGATAGATACCATATCAAAAAAGACTGTAGCACTCCTTCAAGATGTATTCAGCCTTTATTAGGCCTTCAGCCAAAGTTGAGATGTTTTAGTCACATGGACATTCTGGAAGAAAGTCCATGTGACTAAAACGTCTCAACTTTAGCTGAAGGCCTAATAAAAGCTGAATACATGTTGAAGGAGTGCTGCAGTCTTTTTTTGATATGGTCTGTATGCAGGGGTGCACCAAGCCCCACTGCCGCCTGAGCCGCGGCAGTGATTACCGGGGGGGTGCTGGTGGAGCCCAGTGCTGCCGCCCCTTCTACATTGCTCCTCCGGCGGGTCGCCACTGCCGCCTGAGCCGCGGCAGTGATTACCGGGGGGAAGGGGGGTTGGGGTGCTGGTGGAGCCCAGCGCTGCCGCCCCTTCTACATTGCTCCTCCGGCGGGTCGCCGCTTACCTGCGGTGAGCGGGGTGAGCGGCCGGCGCCATGACAGGGGGAGGCTGTGTGCATGAGGCGCCGCCCTCTTCTGCACTGCCGCTCCCCCTGCCTCTTACCGCCTAAATGACAGGGCTCACACTGTCCAATGGACGGTGCGGCCCTGTCTGTATGCAGGAGTGATTGAACCCCACTCTGGACTGAATTTGCACCCACTTTATTAGAAAGACATACTGCTTCAGATTTTTTCTATTGTAGGGAGATAGATAGATAGATGGACAGATAGATAGATGATAGATCATAAATGATAGATATATATATAGATATAGAGTAGTGATGAGTGAACTTTGCTCGAACATTTTCGCCAATTTCAAATTCAACAAGGACTCGGCTAATTCGATTCAACATCTCGAATGCGAACACTTCCACCGACAGTCGGCGAACACTAATTTGTTCGACTAAAATTCGGACCCAAAAAGTTCACCTGTTTATTTGGGACCAAAACGCTCACCGAAAGACCCAATGGCTGGGTACAACACCTAAGCTATGGTTAAGAGTGTCCCCAGGCAGCGGGTCTA
The DNA here is from genome assembly GCA_033576535.1 of Allobates femoralis. Classification (NCBI taxonomy): domain Eukaryota; kingdom Metazoa; phylum Chordata; class Amphibia; order Anura; family Aromobatidae; genus Allobates; species Allobates femoralis. The sequence continues at coordinate 818,154,340 of JARQOC010000003.1, forward strand.
CCGATTTGTATTATGCTTTAGAATTTTGGGGAATTTTGGGAATTTTGTTAAGCTTCCTGGAGTTTGCAGGTGTTTTTACACCTGTGGGGTCTGAATTTTGGAAACAGTGCCAGATGTGGCAGCAGCTGGGAAGCCCAGTAAGCTTTCAATGTCCTTAAAACATCAGTATAAGAGAGTTTTATATTTTTAAGGAATTTTTAAAAATATTTTTATTATTATTATTATTATTTTACATATACAACAGATACACACAGCAAATAATATTATTATACTGGATTTTGTATTAAATCACTAATCAGACACTTCCCAAGCATCTAGGACGGTGTGATACATTGGCAAATGATGGGTGCAGAGCCCAGTATTGTGGCCTTTTGCAGCTGACAGATTGTTATTTTGTCAACTCCAATTGTTTTCAAGTGCTGGCCAAGGTTTCTAGGCACAGCATCCAGTGTGCTGATTACCACTGGGACTACCTCCACTGGCTTGTGCCAGAGTCTTTGCAGTTCGATCTTTAAAATCTTATATCGCATTCGTTTTTCCAATTATTGTTATTAATGTTAGAATTATTATTTACCGTATATACTCGTGTATAAGCCGACCCGTGTATAAGCCGACCCCCCTACTTTTGCCCCCAAAAACTGGGAAAACTTATTGACTCGCGTATAAGCCGAGGGTGGACTCCAGCACAGGTATACAACCCCCAGCAGTGAGGTATACAGCAGCCTCCCCAGTGGTAGTATACAGCAGCAGCCCCAGTGGTAGTATACAGCAGCCCCAGAGGTATATACAGCCCCATATGCAGCCCCAGAGGTATATGCAGCCCCAGAGGTATATGCAGCCCCAGAGGTATATGCAGCCCCATATGCAGCCCCAGAGGTATATGCAGCCCCAGAGGTATATGCAGCCCCATATGCAGCCCCAGAGGTATATGCAGCCCCAGAGGTATATGCAGCCCCATATGCAGCCCCAGAGGTATATGCAGCCCCATATGCAGCCCCAGAGGTATATGCAGCCCCAGAGGTATATGCAGCCCCATATGCAGCCCCAGAGGTATATGCAGCCCCATATGCAGCCCCAGAGGTATATGCAGCCCCATATGCAGCCCAGAGGTATATGCAGCCCCAGAGGTATATGCAGCCCCATATGCAGCCCCAGAGGTATATACAGCAGCAGCAGCCCCAGGGCTGTATACAGCAGCAGCCCCAGGGCTGTATACAGCCGCAGCCCCAGGGCTGTATACAGCCGCAGCCCCAGGGCTTTATACAGCCGCAGCCCCAGGGCTGTATACAGCCGCAGCCCCGGAGTTATACAGGCCCCCATCAAGTTCCAGGGCCCCCCCCCCCCTTGCGCGCCAGCCTGTAAGGTAAATTCATACTTACCAGTGTCCAGTCGCGCCGCCCGCAGCTGCCGACATGACGATCCCGGGCTCCATTCAGCGTCTTCCCGCGGCTTCCTGTAGTCGCGGGCAATGACGTCATTGCCCGCGACTGCAGGAAATGCGGAAGACGCTGAATGGAGCCCGGGATCGTCATGTCGGCAGCTGCGGGCGGCGCGACTGGACACTGGTAAGTATGAATTTACCTTACAGGCTGGCGCGCAAGGGGGGGGGGGCCCTGGAACTTGATGGGGGGCCTGTATACCTCCGGGGCTGCTGCGGTATTTTTTTTTTTTTTTCATATACCGTATATACTCGCGTATAAGCCGAGGGGGACTTTTCAGCCCAAATTTTGTGCTGAAAAACTCGGCTTATACGCGAGTATATACGGTACTTATTTTTAATTGTAGAACAAACTTTTATTGTTGCAAATGGTCGCCAGCATGCGAGGCCATCTGTTGTACACTTATTTAAAAGCAATATATGAGGAAATATAATATGGCCATTAAAAATAGAATATGGTCAATCTAATTCAGCTTTCCAAATTAATTGGTGGTGAATGTTGACCTGAATTAAATTAATTGTTTTCATTATCATGTCACGCTTCAATAATGACTGCAAGTAAAGCCCCAGTCACACATAACGATATCGCTAGAGAGATCGGTGTAACTGTGACGTTACAACGATCTCTCCAGCGATGTCATTCTGTGTGACACTTTGCAGCGGATCAGGCCCCTGCTGTGAGGTCGCTGATTGTTGCAAAGTGCTGTGGGTCATTTTTTGATCATTGGTTTCCCGCTGGTCAGCATGCATCGCTGCGTGTGACCGCGAGAAACCAGCGATCTGTCACCTCACAGGGCTGGTTACTATGGTAAACACCGGGTTTCCAGGCAGCGCGCGCTGCCTAGATACCCGGCGTTTACCATGGTTACCAGCGTCCTCCCTGCTTAGCACTGCCTGTAAGCAGGGAGAACGCTGGTAACTATGATAAACAGCGGGTATCTAGGAAGCCTGCGCTGCCTGGATACCCGCTGTTTATCATAGTTACCAGCGTTCTCCCTGCTTATAGGCAGCTCTAAGCAGAGAGAACGCAGGTAACTATGATAAACAGCGGGTATCCAGGCAGTGCGCGCTGCCTGGATACCACACTCTTTATAATAGTTACCAGCGTTCTACCTGCTTATCGCTGCCTATAAGGCAGGGAGCGATGTGTGAGGTGGCTCCCATGGCCTGATCGCTGGGGAGATCTGCCTGTTTGACAGCTCCCCAGCGATCAGGTAATGACGCTCCAGCGATCCCGGCAGGTCGTTATCGCTGTCGGGATCGTTGGGGCGGTCCTTATGTGTCACTAGACCTTAAGTATGCGCAACCCAGCTCATATACATAGTGGCTTGACATACCGGTGTTAATTAGCAGCTAGGCATAAGTCAAGAATAGTATGCAAACATTCAACTCCAGTACTGATTGCTTGGGTCTGAATCATGGCACTCAATGAAAGAGGCGGGGCCCTTTAGGGAAAGCAAACGAAATACGCCTACAGCCTAGGAACTTTAATAGCATCTCCCGCCACCTTATCTGTTCACTCCCACACAGCTCCGCTGTCTCTGCAATCTAACTGGAATGCAACTACGCTCTCTCAGCAGTCCAAGTGGCGCTCAGCTCTGCTGTGTCTGCACTCCCATAGGCACACAGGTACTCTGTCTGGATTCTGCACTGCACTGCACTGTTCATGGATACCCTACAAGGCATGGTTGACCTTGACTCAGAGGATATAATCTAGCTGAGCAGCCCGGGAAAAGAAGGTGGGTCAAGCGAGCCAGACCCAGAGTAGAATCATGGAGAGAAGATAGAGATTGAGACCTACATAACCTGGAGCTCCACCACACTTCCCAATTTAGACATAATATGTAATGAGGTGCAGATCCAGTCCTGGGTCTCAATGCAAGCCGCGGACCTGAGAAGCGAGTTCCACCAGTTAGGTGACTCTACCATACGGCATCTGTGCCCAGCAGAAGCACATGTGAGACTGCAGATGATCTGGCTGTAAGTACAGCTACTTTCCAGCTGCAGCTGGTGTCGCAGCATCATCTCCTGGATCCTATTCCCCAAGACCCAGTGTCCCAACTGAGAGGATCACCCTCACCATCTCAGTAGGATTTCAACTGGAACAATGCCATGTGGGGACCCCTACCCCTCCTGCACTACCCAACCGCCCCACTTTCTCCTATGTCATTCATCAAGGAAATTCAGCATGCAGATGCCATCGCCTGGATCTGGCTGCATAAGCCTAAGGCAAATGCGCTTTGGCGTCATGTGGTGCGCTTGAAAATAGCGAGAGATTTCAAACTCCGGCACTTACATGCCGGTGTTTGAATACGCTCGGGAGTCCATCCCTCATAGGATTCTATTGGCAGCATTAGGAGAGCATTCCATTACGGTTGTGCTGCACTAATGCTGCCATAATCTATCATTTTGATGGACCTCTCTGGATGGAATGGCAGTGCTAGTGTGGCCCTTGTGTTAGCATTGCAAAACGTGCTAGAATCATCCATCACCTTTACACGTGATGAAATTACCACCTGTACAGTACAAAGGAAATCCAGAAAACTTGCATAGTTTTCAGACTTTGAGGACTGTAGTTGGCCACCCCTGCCCTTGAGGTCTCTGTAGAAGTAGCCGGGGGCAAGAGGAATCCTTGAGCCCTTTCAGCAAAACTGTGGCTCTCCCTGGACTCTCTTAGGTCCTGTGCCCATGCTGCATTGTTCGATTTTTTTTACCAGATTGACAATCTGCATCAAAATCTGCATGTCTATCCTGAGGTCAGCAAAGTCTAGGACAAGTCAGAAGTGCTGTGGCCAAGTAGCTTTTTTGCTTCGTTGAACATGTGGTTCAGATTTCTTTTTTCTGCACCAAAATCTGCAAGAAAAAAAGCACATTGGCACAACACTTCAGAACACTCATATACTTTGCTGGATTCAAGATAAACATGCAGATTCTCAAAATCTGCTTCTAAGTCCCCCTTCACACCACGATTTTCATGATCCTGGGTTGTCCGTTGTGGACAGGATAGCCCCAGATCCGGTTTTGGCCCCATAGTATTCCTATGGGGCCGGATTGCACCGGATGGCAATGTTTTGCCATCCAGTTTTATGCTGTCTGGGAGGATCCGACAGCTTTTATTATTTGACCAAAGAAGCATTTTTTGTGTCCGGGGCCAAAACCGCTCAAAATCGGATGCTCCCAGATCCACCCGGATCCGGCGTGATCTGGCGCTCCCTAACATGGGAGTCTATGGCGCCGAATTGCGTTGGATCTGATAAAAAATCAGATCCGGAGCCAGATGCCAGGTGCTGGAGTAAACTTCAGCACCACGAGCTGTCCCCTCCAGAGATTTCAGGACTGCGATCTTGAAATTTCAGCAGCTGCTATCAGCTGATTCCGGCTGCAAACCAGACCGGAGGACATATTTGCACCCGGGTCTGTTTGCAAATTGGGTCCAGGGCTGTATGGTATAAACCAAACTATGCTGACCTGATCATGCCGCGGTGTGAAGGGGGTCTAAAAAAAATAAAAAAACATGGTGGGGCCACAGTGGGATTCACTGCTGCATGACGCTGGCTGTGTAGCCTGACATAAAATAAATAATGGAAAAAATGTATTGGGCTCCATCCTATTTATAATTGACAACTAAGGTTAAGCCTATTTCACACATCCTTGCAAACACAAACATGTGAGAGGGGGACCGTGTGTCCATGTGTCTGGCACTGTGTGACATTTGTATGGTCTCCATGTTACATACGGATAGCACACAGACAGCATGTCATTATAAACTCACCTTTCTCCAGCGCTGCCTGTATTTCTCACTTCCAGGGCCACTACAGCTCACAGTTCAGTGAATATTTATGAACGGCCCCATAAGTCAGAGGGACAGGAGCATCGCTGGAGTCAGTCAAGTAAAATATGTGTTATTTTTACACTTACAAAGTTTTGCTACAGTCCATGCAAATGGGTGTCACATGGATGACATCCATGTGTGGGACGTTTTTTGCAAGGACCAATTGACCAGAATTGTGTCAGTGCTGCCATCCAAAAATGGACATGTCTCCGTGTGGAGCAAACTGGCACACTTCTGATCAACACGGAGACATGTGTACTAAACTTGGAGACACGGTCCATGCAGAATCACAAACATGTAAATTTGTCCATAAATTAATATTCGGCACAGATTGCCCATGCACCAAAGACACGGATTTATGAAAGATGCCTTAAAGTAAGCAGCTGAGAGCTGGTATTATCAGCAAGGTGAGGTTCCATCATTATTGGGTCCCCCACACACACTATAGAATAGCATCCCACAGCCACCCCAGGAATTGGCGCATTCATAAGAAGCTTGAATTCCTGGCGCTTTACCTATCTCTTCCACTTGCCATGTAGCAGTGGCAAATTGGGTATTATGGGGTTAATGGCAGTTTTGTATTGACAGCTGGTAATAAGTCCAAAATTCTTAAAGTCGTGCCAATTGTACACCCTGCCATTAAGATGTTCAAGTAAATAGCAAAGAAGACACAACACAGAGAAAAAACATTTTATTAGAAATAAAAAACACACCCGCATCTGGACTCCATCTTTATTACTCCCTCATACCCATTCTTGATTTTCTGCGACAACCTCTTGATTGTAGATTGTGGCATGAGCATCTGTGATTGGCTGTTACTGGTCAAAGAAGTGATTATGCATGAAGCTTCATGGGCAGGATGAGAAGTAAGTGAGAGGGAGAGTGGACCAGCAAGCAAGCAAGCCCAGGAGACTGGTAAAAAGACCTGCACGTGTTTGTGTGTGTTTGTCAGCTTTTGGACACCTTTGAAGGTGTTTTCTATGTGTTTCATGTTACCTGCCATTGATTTCAATGGTGTTCGGAGAATTCAGCGAATGTTCAACGATTTATTTGATGAACACTCTGCAAACACATTCTGCAAACAAATCTTAGTTAGAACACCGTGGTTTATAGAGAGATAAATGATAGATGATAAATAGATTGATAGATAGATAGATAGATAGATAGATAGATAGATAGATAGATAGATAGACAATTAAATGTATTCAACCACTATTAACCCCTTTCATGACCCAGCCTATTTTGACCCTAAAGACCTTGGCATTTTTGCCAATTCTAACCAGTGTCCCTTTATGAGGTAATACCTGGAATGCTTCAAATATTTGGCAAAAATTTTGAAAATTTTCAAATTTTGATTTTTATTCTGCAAAACCAGAGAGTTATGTGACACAAAATACTTAACAAATAACATTTCCCACATATCTACTTTACATCAGCACAATTTTGAAAAAAAAAATGAAAAAAAAATTTGGGGTAGAAAGTTATAGGGGTTCAAAGTTCATCAGCAATTTCTCATTTTTCCAGCAAAATTTACAAAACCATTTTTTTAGTGACCACATCACATCTGAAGTCCCTTTGAGGGGCGTATATGACAGAAAACACCCAAAACTGACACCATTCCAAAAACTGCACCCCTCAAGCTACTCAAAACTACATTCAAGAAGATTATTAACTCTTCAGGTGCTTCACAGGAACTAGAGCAACGTGGAAGGAAAAAATTGACATTTTAATTTTTCTAACAAAAACGTTCTTTTAGCCTCAATTCTTTAATTTTCAAACTTTGAACCCCCAGATGTTTCACGAATTGATCCATAAAAATTAAAAAGTGCTTTAGTTCTCACAAAAATTTTCTTTTAGCCTAAATTTTTTCATTTTCACATGGGTAACAGGATAAAATGCATCCTAATATTTGTTGAGCAATTTCTCCTGAGTACACCAATACTTCATATGTGGTCATAAACCACTGTTTGGGCGCACGGCAGGGCTCAGAAGGGAAGGAACGCAATTTGACTTTTGTAGCTAATTTTCCATTCAAAAAGTGAAATGGCGCTGCTTCCCTTTCGAGCCCTGCCGTGCACCCAAACAGTGGTTTATCACCACATGAGATATTGGTATACTCAGGAGAAATTGCCCAACAAATTGTAGGATGCATTTTATCCTGTTGCCCATGTGAAAATGAAAAAATTTAGGCTTAAAGAAAATTTTTGTAAAAGCTAAAGTACTTTTTAATTTTCATGGATCAATTTGTGAAACATCTGGGGGTTCAAAGTGCTCACCACCCATCTAGATAAGTTCCCTGAGGGGTCTAGTTTCCAAAATGGGGTCACTTGTGGGGGAGCTGTGACAATGTTTGCAGGCACCATGTCTCGTTTGGAGAACCTCTGTGTGCCTAAACATTGGAGTTTCCCCACAAGTGACCCCATTTTGGAAACTAGACCCCATAAGGAACTTAGCTAGGTGCATAGTGAGCACTTTGAACCCCCAGGTGCTTCACAAATTGATCCGTAAATATGAAATAGTACTTTTTTTTCCACAAAATATTTCTTTTTTCATTTTTACAGTTTAATTTGTGAAGCACCTGGGGGTTCAAAATGCTCACCACCCATCTAGATATGTTCCCTGTGAGTTCTAGTTTCCAAAATGGGGTCACTTGTGGGGAGCTCCAATGTTTAGGCACGCAGAGGCTCTCCAAATTTGACATGGTGTCTGCTAACAATTTGAGCTAATTTTCCATTCAAATTGTTAGCGGACACCATGTCACGTTAGGCGAGTCCCTGTGTGCCTAAACATTGGAGCTCCCCCACAAGTGACCCAATTTTAGAAACTAGATCCCCCAAGGAACTTGCTCAGATGCATAGTGAGCACTTTGAAGCCCCAGGTGCTTCACAAATTGATCTGTAAATATGAAATAGTACTTTTTTTCCACAAAAAGTTTCTTTTTCATTTTTACGGATTAATTTGTGAAGCGCCTGGGGGTTCAAAAGGCTCACCACCCATCTAGATAAGTTCCCTGGGGGGTATAGTTTCCAAAATGGGGTCACTTGTGGGGGAGCTCCTATGTTTAGGCACACAGGGGCTCTCCAAACACGACATGGTGTCCGCTAACAATTTGAGCTAATTTTCCATTCAAATCGTTAGCGGACACCATGTCGCGTTTGGAGAGTCCCTGTGTGCCTAAACATTGGAGCTCCCCCACAAGTGACCCCATTTTGGAAACTAGACCTCCCAAGGAACGTATTCAAATGCATAGTAAGGACTTTGAACCCCCACGTGCTTCACAAATTGATCCGTAAAAATGAAAATAGAAAATTTGTGTGAAAAATAAGTACTTTTTCCTTATTACGGATCAATTTGTAAAGCACCTGGGGGATAAAAGTGCTCACTATGCATCTATATAAGAAACAAGACCCCCAGGGAATGTATCTAGATGCATAGTGAGCACTTTGATTCCCTAGGTGCTTCACAAATTGATACATAAAAATGAAAAATTACTTTTTATTCACAAAAATCTTCTTTTTCCCTTTTACGGACTAATTTGTGAAGCATCTGGGGGTTCACACTGCTCACTATGCATCTAGATAAGTTCCTTGGGGATCTAGTTTCCAAAATGGCGTCACTTGTGGGGGAGCTTCAATGTTCAGGCACATAGGGAGGGGCTCTCCATACGCGACATGGTTTCCGTCAACAATTGGAGCTAATTTTCCATTGAAATTGTTAGCAGACACTATGTCGCGCATGGAGAACCCATGTGCCACCAGCACAAGGGCAACTGGAAGAGTTAGGGTATAACACCAGAAAATGGCGCCACTAATAAATACGCTATTTTCTGGGGTGGCTGTGGGTTGCAATTTGCAGCATGGGAGGCCCACAATGTTTGGGTCTCTCCACGCTGGGGATTCCAGCCTCTCAGTTGCCAAGTTGTACATGGCTTGCTACCAAAAATACAGAGAAGGCCTTTTTTATTTCTAGAACTAATTTCAGGAAAAATAAAAATGATGTGGAGCTCCGCCATATTTTTGGTCCAGACAGGTACAACTTGGCAGCTACAGGCTGGCAGCAACCCCCAGCTGCCTCGTTGTACCTGGCTGGTAATCAAAAATACAGCAAAGCCCTTTTTTTTTATTTCTAGAACTAATTCTAGAAAAAAAAATGATGTGGGGCTCCCCCATATTTTTGGTCCAGCCAGGTACAACTTGGCAGCTACGGACTGCCATCAACCCCTAGCTGGGGTACCTGGCTGGCAACCAAAAATACAGCGAAGCCCATTTTTTTTATTTCTAGAACTAATTCTAGAAAAAAAATTACGTTGCTCTCCGCCATATTTTTGGCCCAGCTAGGTACAACTTGGCAGCTGGGGGCTGGAATCCTCAGCATGGAGAGGCCCAAGCATTCTGGGCCCCCCATGCTGCAAATTGCAGCCCTCAGCCACTCCAGAAAATGGCGCATTCATTGAAGCGCCATTTTCTGCCGCTGTACCCAGGCTCTTCCAGCTGCCCTGGTGCCCGTGGCAAACTTGGTAATAAAGGGGTTAATACCAGCTATTTTGTTGGAAGCTGGCAATAAGCCCGAGATTCATAATGCCGGGCCAATATTAGACCCGGCAACTAGTAATCTCTAGTAAATAGTGAAAAAAAAACACAGAGAAAAATCCTTTTATTTGAAAAAAAAACACAAACCAAATTCGGACTCCATCTTTATTATAAAGATCCAACATAGTCCACAACAAAGGTCCCACGACGCTCGATCACCTCAGATGTGGTCCACAACGAAGATCCCATGACACTCAATCGCCTCTGCTACATCCAATGATTGCAGCAAGGGATCAAGTGTCCTCTTCCTACAGTCTCTGGGGTCAGCGTTATGGTGCACTGTATGGCAATGATCTGTGCATACATTGCACCATGACTAAGATCCCAGAGACTACAACAAGAGGACACTTGATCCCTTGCTGCACCCATCCATCCACCCATGCATCCATCCATCCTCCCATGCACCCATCCTTCCACGCATGCACCCATCCATCCATGCATGCATCCACACATGCACCCATCCACACACGCACACATACCCCCACGCAGAGACATTCACACATGCACACACCCATGTATGCACAAATCCATGCATGCACACATCCACGCACGCACACATCCACGCACACTCACATCCACACACGCAGAAACATCCACGCACACATCCATGCATGCAGACATCCATGCACGCACACATCCACGCACACACACATCCATACATGCATGCACACATCCATGCACGCACACATCCATCCATGCATGCACATATCCATGCACACAGAGACATCCACGCATGCACACATCCATGCACGCACATATCAATCCATGTACACATCCACGCACACACACACATCCACGCACGCAGAAACATCCACACATGCACACATCCACACATGCAGACATCCATGCACGCACACAACCACGCACACACACACAACCATCCATGCACGCACACATCCATCCATACATGCACACATCCATGCACGCAGAGACATCCAGTCACGCACACATCCATGCACGCACACATCAATCCATGTACACATCCATGCATGCACACATTCATCCACCCTTGCATGCACCCATCCATCCACCCATGCACCCATCCATGCAAGCACCCATGCATCCACGCATGAACTCATCCATTCATTCATTCATTCATACTTACCACACTCACGATTCACCGGTGAGGACGAGGAGCCCGGGAGAGGAGGAGGGGCCCACACGGAGCAGAGGAGGCCGACCTCCAGAGGGGGGCCACTGGACAGGGGAGGGTGACTGGCCAGGGGGGGCGGGGATGAGCAGGGAGGGGGCTCATAAGGCTGATCAGCAGGTGCAGCCTGCCGGGAGAGGTGGGGGGGAAGCAGGATACAGGGGTGGGGGCTGGAGGGGGAGTGGACAGGAAACAGGGGGGTGCAGATGAGCAGGGAGGGGGCTGATGAGGCTGACTGGAGGGTGCACCGGCGAGTGCAGCCTGCAGGCAGATAGATTAAAGGAGTAGGGGTGGGGGTGGATGGGAGGCATGGGGAACCCTGATGAGCCCTGGAGTGGGAGGGGAGGCTGTGGAGGGGGAGGGCACCCGCTGATTTGCCCCTCCAGATCTGATTGGAGAGCTCCAATCAAATCTGGAGGGTTGGATCCCTCTGATTCGCTCTGATGGGTAGTTTCATTTTCAACTGCCAATCAGAGCGACTCTAGCCACCAGGGGGCTAAGCCACCCCCTCTGGGCTATAGGTCCTTGCAATCCTGCGGCTCTGGTGACTTTTCACTGAGCCGGTCACCGGAGTTGCAGGACCGCAAAGAAGCCATGATGTTATAGAGTCTTCATAGGTCGGGAACACACCGACTTCCATGATGTCTGTATACCGTCATAGGTCGGGAAGGGGTTAAAACTCAGGTTCATTATCAAGATTGGCACAATTTCATCTGTCTGCAAATAAGACTATTGTAAATAGATTTATACTGAGGCTGGCTTCACACCGCGGCAAATCCAATCCGGGGCTGTCCGGTGTAAACCAGACAGCCCGGACTGGATTTTTGCCCCATATTCCTATGGGGCTGGATGGAGCCGGATGGCAGCTGTCTGCCATCCGGTTTCCATCTCTCCAGAAGAATCCGTGAGAATTCGGATCTTTCTCACTGGATACAAAAACGTTGCTTGCAACGCTTTTGTGTCGTGGAGAAAAATCTCACCAAATTGCCGTATCCCGATTCTCCGGATTCCCACGGATCCGTGAACCGGACACCTGCGGCTGCACGCCACTGTTGTTTCAGGACCGATGGCTAGTTCCCTGCGAGCCGCTGTCCTGATTCGTGTGCTGATTCGTTCATCCCTGACAGCCCCGGATCGGACCTTACCGTGGTGTGAAGCCGGCCTAAGATGAACAAACAATCAGTGGATTATTGCAATGAAGACAAATTTAACTTGAACAATCCGCAATAATATTTGCTTTTTACAATTTAAAAAAATGCCCAGAACCATTTCAGTGGTCAGTTTTGCATTCATGCTATTGAGAGGTGATTCTACCCAGATTTTCAGGTCCCGTTATATTTAGTAAAGACATGTAGACTTTTTTATAACCCTTTTCATTTTACTTTTTAAAGAGAAAAACAACAACATAATCCTGAAACTTAAACACAAGTGTTAAAATAAAGTGTGTGCATTGTGTGAAATAATTTGTTGAGCCCCATTTATTGTTCCACTTAGACTAGTACACAAGCCATCTGAGGACAGCGGCCAGTAGCACTTTCTTGCCATTAAAATATTTATTTTATAATAACGTATAGCACATGACTTTAATAAACTTTCAAATATACTTCATTAGAGAAAATTCTTGTTGAAAACCATTCATAAACCTTCAACAAGGTGTCCCCACTAAACTGTGTTTGAAGCGGACATATGTTCATTATCAGTCAGATCCATCTTTACACTGAATACGGAGCATGTAACCGTATAAGGGAAGGAGTGAGGCCTACACTGTGAAAGTTCCTGACTACAGCTGATGAGGTGACAATGTATTAGATTACATGAGCCTACAGCAAAGTTCTGAGCAATGTCAGAATGTCAGGATACTGCAAACTCCTCTTTCACAAACTTCTGATCTGTCATCTGACTTCACACAGCTCAGTCAGGATCTCTGTTAATCCCTTCTCTGCTGGCAAATCACACTGCTCACTATCAGTCTGTTCTAAGTAGCTGTGAAAATACACACACAGTGCTGGCAGACACTAGCCTTGCCCACATAACCATAAAATTCAGTTTTTTGATAGAGCACAGAAAAATGTGAGAAAATAAGTCATATGGCACAAAAAAGCATTACCTTAGCTGCTATGTGAGCCATCATTAAGAACCAATGCAGTATTGTTTTTTTTTGCAATGACATGACATTTACACTTTAAGGTTTCTTTAAATTACTTTTCATCTTGGTTGAACGTCATTAATTAAAAAAAAATAAAAAACAATAAGAAGTTAAAGTTTTGCAACTGACTAGTCCCATTTAACAATTGTGGGCAGTTGTGGGCACCACAACAATAGTGTTGGCTGTTGCTGCAAACTACTTTACATGCATTTATTTACAGTATGTAATGACCCCTGTGTTTAAGGTTAAGTCTTTTTTTTCAGGAGTGGGGGAATTTTAAATCAAAAATTGTTTAAGTTTATCAAAGATTAGAAACAAATTAAATGTTATTATTTTGTCCAAAATGTAAGCTAAACTCAAAATGGTATCATCGATAAACATGACAGGAGAATAAATAAAAGCCTACAGTTATTGATAAGATTGTAGTTGCCACCAGTAAAAAAAAAACCTAATATCCTGGATAAAAATGCAACAGCTATAGCACCCCGATAGTGCTGACAACTGTCCTGGCTGTAGTTCCAAACGCAGGTCACTTTGACCTCCTTCGCAAACCTTAGCCAGTGTATTTGTGAGGAGGAAGTGTAATATGTCTCATCTCTCATCTCAATTATAGAAGGGTGATATTAGCCACTGACAGCAAAACCACCGGCTTGAGTCCAATCCATCAATGACGCCTGTTACTATTTTGCACCAAAGTCCTCTGACACACACCATCCTAACGGCTAAGGAACACGCTACAACAGAAAGACGTCTTTGAGCTGATATTCAGAAAGATATGAGCAGTCAGCTTTTGTTCTTCAAACACATGGTGTTGAAGGAGAGATACAACCTGATTTTTAAGGTTATCTCTGTTGTTGGCTCTGTGAGCTGAGTTAGTAGAGACACTGTCCATGGTAGTATCTCTCTAAGCCAGGGCAAACCTCAAGGGTGGGAATCAGGTGCGGGGGGAGGTCAAGAAGCTCTGGCCATTTGACACACAGGGGCACCAGTCAGTCAAATCAAGGATGACTATAATCATCATTCTGTGTTGAACAAAACCTGAGAACCAGAGGTCATCAGAGGAGGTGGTTGCTGGCATTGGCATGAACCATGTGTGGAGACACGGGGTCAGTAGGTGCTCTCGTTCGCTGGCCCAGCCGCCTTTAAAAAGACAGCATGGACCAGGGCTCATCCCAAGCTGAATGCCCGAGCTCTTTAACCATGGGCAGAACACTACTCAGACAACACAGGGTGAGGGAACCACAATATTAAGGCTTTATTGTGTCCCTAAACAGTTAATAGCATGTAACACATAACCAGCAAAACACACAATGTAACAGGCAACAGAGTCTCACCCTTTTGCAGGCTCAACAGGGTTTATAATATTCATGCCTCAGATCTTCCAAGGCTACTTACTCCAAACCAGCAGCACCCTGCTTTTGGCAGGCATGCACTGAGAAAGGAATAATACCAGATTTAGAAGCAGAACTAGCACAACAAAGTCTGTAGCCAGGTGACTGGATTGTCCCAACCTGTGTTGCTTCCTTATGCAGTCTTTTGATATCCTAGCTAAATCTGAACATTTGATGCTGAAGTCCTTGTAGTATTATAATCCAGGTTCTGATCCCCTTGGTCGGCACAAGAGTGCCTAAGCCTGGGGTTATGGCCTACCAATTGGATCCGTAGATCCTAGATCAAGGTCACTAGACAAAATCAAAATCACCCTGGTTAATGAACAGGTATGCTTATATATGTGAACCCTCATTGCAGGATATTGGGGACATCACGATTGGTGGAATAAAACTGTGTTCTCATTGGCTCGATTTCAAACTGACAATGTTCATTTATGATGTAGATATAGAGGGGCCAAAGCGAAGCCCATCCAGTCTGCCATCCAAAACAACAAACAATGGTGGCTGAAGTAGTTTACATAGAATCAGCAATACACATAGTAATACACTGCGTGCAGAATTATTGGGCAAGTTGTATCTTAGAGGATTACCGTATTTTTATTATTGATCAACAACTATGTTCTCAATCAACCCAAAAGACTCAAATATCAAAGCTTAATATTTTTGGAAGTTGGAGTGGTATTTTAGATTTGCCTCTTAGAGGATATCTATTTGTTCAGGTAACTATTAGGGTACCTTTACACACGCTACATTTGTAGCTTGTCACCAGGTAACTTACTGGTTGCAGTGAAATCATGATACATGATTCCATTTGTACACAGCAACAAGATAGAACCATGTATCCATGATTTCACTGCAACCAGTAAGTTACCTGGTGACAAGCTACAAATGTAGCCGTGTGTAAAGGTACCCTTACTGTGCAGAATTATTAGGCAACTTAATAAAAACTAAATATATTCCCATGTCACTTGTTTATTTTCACCAGGTAAACTAATATAACTGCACAAAATTTAGAAAAGAAAGATTTCTGAAATGCAAAAACAAACCCCAAAAATGAGTGACCAATATAGCCACCTTTCTTTATGATGACACTCAGCAGCCTCCATCCATAGATTCTGTCAGTTGCTTGATCTGTTTACAGTCATCATTGCGTGCAGCAGCCACCACAGCCTGCCAGACACTGTTCCCAGAGGTGTACTGTTTCCCTCCCTATAGATCTCACATTTTATAGGTACTACAGGTTCTCTATGGGGTTCAGATCAGGTGAACAAGGGGGCCATGTCATTATTTTTTCTTCTTTTAGACTTTTACTGGCCAGCCACGCTGTGGAGTAGTTGGACGCATGTGATGGAGCATTGTCCTGCATGAAAATCATGTTTTTCTTGAACGATACCGACTTCTTCCTGTACCACTGCTTGAAGAAGTTGTCTTCCAGAAACTGGCAGTAGGTCCGGGAGTTGAGCTTCACTCCATCCTCAACCGAAAAGGTCCACAAGTTCATATTTGTTGATACAACCTATACCAGTACCCCACCTCCACCTTGCTGGCGTCTGAGTCGGAGTGGAGCTCTCTGTCCTTTACTGATCCAGCCTCTGGCCATCCATCTGGCCCATCAAGAGTCACTCTCACTTCATCAGTTCATAAAACTTTGAAAAATCAGTCTTAAGATATTTCTTGGCCCAGTCTGACATTTTAAACTAATAATACATTGTAAACTAATATAACTGCACAAAATGTAGAAAAAAACATTTCTGACATGCAAAAACAGCCCAAAAAATTTGTGCCCAATATAGCCACCTTTCTTTATGATGACACTCAACAGCCTCCATCCATAGTTTCTGTGAGTTGCTTGATCTGTTTACGATCAACATTGCGTGCAACAACCACCAGACACTGTTCCGAGAGTGTACTGTTTTCCTCCTTGTAGATCTCACGTTTTAGGAGGGACCACAGGTTCTCTATGGGGTTCAGATCAGGTGAACAAGGGGGCCATGTCATCATTTTTTCTTCTTTTAGACCATTACTGGCCAGCTACGTTGTACAGTAGTTGGACGCATGTGATGGAGCATTGTCCTGCATGAAAATCATGTTTTTCTTGAACGATACTGACTTCTTCCTGTACCACTGCTTGAAAAAGTTGTCTTCCAGAAACTGGCAGTAGGAACGGGAGTTGAGCTGCACTCCATCGACAACCTGAAAAGGTCCCACAAGTTCAGCTTTGATGATACCAGCCCATACCAGTGCCCCAGCTCCACCTTGCTAGCGTCTGAGTCAGAGTGGAGTTCTCTGATCCAGCCTCTGGCCCATCCATCTGGCCTATCAAGAGTCACTCTCACTTCATCAGTCCTAAGATATTTCTTGGCCCAGTCTTGACATTTTATCTTATGTTTCTTATTCAAAGGTGGTCGTTTTTCAGCCTTCCTTACCTTGGCCATGTCCCTGAGTATCGCACACCATGTGCTTTTTGATACTCCAGTAACGTTGCAGCTCTGAAATATGGCAAAACTAGTGGCAAATGGCATCTTAGCAGCTTCACACTTGATTTTCCTCAATTCATGGGCAGTTATGTTGCGCCTTTCTTGCTCAACACACTTCTTGCAATCCTGTTGGCTATTTGCCTTGAAACGCTTGATTGTTCAGTGATCACGCTTCAAAAGTTTGGCAATTTCAAGACTGCTGCATCCCTCTGGAAGACATCTTACAATTTTGGACTTTTCAGAGCCCGTCAAATCTCTCTTCTGACCCATTTTGCCTTAGGAAAGGCATTTGTCTAATAATTAAGCACACCTTATATAGGGTGTTGATATGATTACACCACACCCTTCCTCATTACAGAGAAGAACATGACCTGATTTACTATACAGCTTGGATTAGGACAACATGTATAAAAAGTATCATGTGATCAAAATACTCATTTGCCTAATAATTCTGCACACAGTGTACAAAGGACTTTTAGGAGGATTAAGTTCTCTGGCCTTCTATGACAAAGAGGTGAAATAATTACATTACACATGGTCAACATCACCATGCATCTACAAGACTTGTAGGAACAATGAGTGGTCCCTCACAAGGTAGGAAATAAAATACAGTACAAAGAGGTGAGATAATAACACTGCCCACCTTAACACTACCAGGCATCTAGAAGACTTTTAGGAACAATGAGTTCCTTATCACAAGGTAGAGCACACAATACAAAGAATTGTCTGGCTACATAAGAATTCATTCTATGTTAGGGTGCTTTCACATAACGATTTTTTCCCTGTCCGTGGGATCCTACTTTTTGTAGGATCCCACGGACAGGAAAGGACACCACATGGGTGACGTATTGTGTGTCCGGGTCCGTGATTATCATGGCTCCGGACACAGCGGGGCACTTTCACTTCTGCAATGTATAATATACATTGCAGACGTGAAATATAAGAAAGAGTTAAAAATAAAAAATCACTATGCTCACCTATCCGGGATCCACCACTGCCTCCCAGCAAGGTCTGTGTGCTTAGAGAACCTGTGATGATGTCACAGAGCGTCATCAGGACACATGATCACAGAATGCCAACATTTTTTTAACCAAAATTTATCGTTTAAAGTGAATTGATTTTTCAACACAACAAACTCGCTCTCTTTCATTTTGAGTAAAATTAAATATTGTTATAACTGTATGTAGGTTGAATTTTCCATGATTGTAAGGACAGAATTGTTCAAAATTATCCACCAAATGCTTTAAATTTCATGATTGAAATGTAAACAAAAATTAAAGGATCTTTTGAAATTCGTTCAGAAATTTTTTGATGGTGGAATTGTAAAAAACAAAATACGGTAGATAAAGTTCAGAAAAAAATTAAGAAATTTATAATTTCGAAGAATTGTTTTTAACAGGGAAATTCCTGGGAGTTCCACCAGTGAGGAAACTTTTAACACAGTACACGGTTGCTGACCATATATACTGTAATACCTCTGCTGCTGGTGCACCCGTTCTTACCCCTAAACTGCCAAGCATCTACTTTCCTGCACCACCTTAATGAGCATTTATCAGAAGCATCAACCCTCCTTAGTTATAATATTTATTCATTTATATAGCACTATTGATTCCATAGCACTTTACACACGAGTAATGCTGTCTCTCTTGGGAGCTCACAATCTAACCATCCTATCAGTTTGTCTTTACAATGTGGGAGGAAACCAGAGTGCCCGGAGGAAACTCACGCAAATACAGGGAGAACATACAAACTCCTTGCAGATGTTGCCCTAAGTGTCCTTGGTGGGAATTGAACCCAGGACCTCAGGACCCAAGCGCTGCAAAGGCTACAGTGCTAACCACTTGAGCCACCGTGCTGCTTAGTTGGCTATATACGAATCCAGGTCATAGAAAGTTGAATAAAATAATACCTAGATATCTGTGATAAGA
Organism: Allobates femoralis; assembly: GCA_033576535.1. Taxonomy (NCBI): domain Eukaryota; kingdom Metazoa; phylum Chordata; class Amphibia; order Anura; family Aromobatidae; genus Allobates; species Allobates femoralis. Next base: position 818,173,291 of record JARQOC010000003.1, read on the forward strand.
TGTCTTATTTCAGGGAAATCAATATTTTACTTTTATGTAAGATGTTAAGATATATGGGCCGATCTTAGATCTCTCCGAAATTCTGCCTCCAGGGTCATTACCAGAGTGGTGTGAGATAACTGCTCTCTGCCTCTTGATCTTACTACAGAGCTGTGTATGAATTTAACTATCAAGAGTAACAATGAAAGTATAAATGTGTAATCCATATTATCATACTCACATATATTCACATTTTCCATGGCCTTCTCCTTTCGTCAGTCTCCCGTATTCTAGGTGTCTTGTGGGTAATCCTCAACTCTGACCTCTATTTAAAGCCACACATCCAAGCCCTTGCCACCTCTGCTGACTCCAACCCAAACATATTTCCTGGATCTGTACCTTCCTTGACCAAGAAACTGCAAAAACACTGTGTATGCCCTCATTGCTTCCTGCCTAGACTTTTTCAACCTCCTACTATCTGGACTCCCCTCTAGCAGTCTTGTACCCCTCCAAACCATCGTAAACTCTGCTGCCTGACTAATCCTCCCATCTTCCTGTTAATTCCCAGCCTCTACTTTTGCCAAGCCCTTTACTGGCATTACATTGCAAGAGACTCCAGTTCAAAATCCTAACCATGACATACAAAGCCATCCACAACCTGTCCCCTCCATGTACTTGTGACATGGTTACCCAGTACCTATCTAAACGCAACTGTGATCATCTCAAGATCTCCTTCTTTAATCCCCTCTTATCTCTTCTTCTCACAACCGCATAGAAGATTTCTCCAGTGCATCCCCTATATTCTGGAACTCGCTACCCCAACATATCAGATTTTCACCTATGGTGGAAACCTTCAAAAGGAACCTGAAGACCCACCTCTTCAAACAAGCCTATAAACTGCAGTGAGCCTTAGTCCACTATAACACCACATGACCAGCTCTACTCTCTCCTACTGTATCCTCACCAATTTCTTGGAGACTGAGTCCTCATGGGCAGGGTCCTTTCTCCTCATCTACTGTAAATTCACACATCCCTTGTAGACTGCGAGCCCTCGTGGGACGGTCTTCTCTCCTCCTATACCTAAGCATGCCTTGTATTTTTTATAAATACAGTATTTTACTTGTTGATGCATACCCTTTTCACATGTAAAGCGTCATGAAATAAATGGCACTATGATAATAAATAATAATAATCCAGCTCTACTGTTAAGAATTCTGATAAAAAGGGCTCATGCATACAATTAATTTACCCACCAGTAAAAAAATTTTGTTTAATCTACACACTTCTAAGCTATCCCATTCATTTTAGGATCAGAACCTTATGATACATATTAGAGAGACATGGATTTCTCTGGAAAATTTGTTACAGATACCAAGGTGTCATTTTATTCAGCTTGGTAGGTCATAGGCCATATAGATGACTTAGAAGGGTTTATCCTACTAACAGTTATTTTTAACTTTTTACCATGTGCTTCTGCCACAGCATCTGCACAGCCATGCCACCCAAATACCTCCTGGCAGCACATTGTGTTTCATAGTGAATAACTGTACTAATTTTGCTGTAAAGGAAAACCTCACATTTTTGTGCCATTAAAAAAACAGCCCTGGAAATTGGGCTAATATTTGAAAAGGCTTCATGACAAGTCAGATCTTCACGTTCAAATCAATGCCCTATTTGGTCTTATAAATAATGGCATACATTTTGGCAACTTGATAAACAGCCTTTATAATGCCTAAAGATTTTGTGATTAGCAAACGTTTTGAGGATCACAAAAGAGGGGTATATCTATCTATCTATCTATCTATCTATCTATCTATCTATCTATAGATTTGTTTTGATTATGGTTAACAAGCCAGTTACGTCTGTAATTCAAACGAATACTGTACACCTGTTGGGTCATGCATATGAAAGATTGTTTTGTAATGGCTTATAGACAGCAAAGCTCTTGGATACCCCCAAACAAGGATAATTTTTGTAACTGATATGTAATGTGCTAACTCCAGTGTAATGGGGGACACTTAACTGACAGCGTTTTTGAGGCAGGCAAGCACGTTTTTTCATTAAAATAATTCATCTGATCTGTCACACATTATAACCGCACAACACAAACAGTTTTTTCAAATACATCAGCTGAACATCCATGACCTACAGTCTATCCAATGGCAGATACGCCCGCCTGGCTTGATTTATTAGTCTCTTGACATAGGAACATATGAGCTAACAGTAAGTCTGACTATATCCTATTCTTCCACATGAGACAAATAAATGGAGGTTTCAGGTTGGTCAGACAGGCCCATAGTCTTTTTGCTAAGCTGCAACCCAACAGTGTGCAATGCATTAACCTTGGACTTATGCACCACGTAGACTCATAGAGAATTTTCTAAATTACATTGCAGAGCACAACCATCTCTGTGATATATACTGGTTATTTGCAATGCAGTCAGCTGCTGTATTACATATCCTCCCCCTCTTTCAACCAGAATTGGGTGAACACAAGATATATTTTATCACATTATATTCCCAAGCTTGTGCCTGAAAACACATTTACACAGAGTCCATACCTGGTTGGTCAGCTTCTAATGGAAGTTTGTGGACCTGCTGATCCACAGGCAAACTGATTTGAGTTTGTAGAATTTTTTTTTTGGATCTGCACATCCACAGAGAAACATTTGCTGTAATCTATTCTGTTGGGGTGGTGCCCCAAGCAACCAGGCCTCGTGCCAACATTCTCCACCAAAATATAGTGATGTGCTCACAAAATGTAATGCGGGAAACCAATGGGTAGTGGGATTGAGTCAGACTGGCATGTTTTTCATTAAAATAAGTCCATCCAGATTATTATTCATCATAAACCACACACCATAAACAATCCTTTTAAAATACATCAAACCATCAGTGGAACATTCATGACATACAATCAGTCCCAAAGGCGGTTACGCCCACCTGGCTTTATTTACATAGTCTCTTGACAGAAGTTACCTTTGTGGAGTTATTGCCAACTCAATTCACTGACTGCTGCCAGTCCAGCATCAAGGAAACTTCCTATCTGGGATCACCAACTCCTTTCAGTTCCAGATCCACAGAAGGACTGTAATCTTCCTTAATACCCTGTGGTCTCCTTGTCCCATACATTCCAGGATGCCGACCATTTTACGCATTCTATCCCAAGGTGCACTCCAGGACAATGCTCACTCCAAGTTTTGAGAGCAAGCCCTTACAGGTGCTGCCATATCCTTGAACTTAATGTTTTTCAGGGTACAAACTGATGCCAAGCAAGAGAGATCCCATGGTCGCCAGACATTCTGCCTTCCAGGCAGTTGCTTGCTCTTAAGCAGTTCTGCCAAAGCAGTCCTACGTTCTGCACACATTAGTTTTCTACCATGTGCTTCTGGCAACAAGGCTCCTGCCAACCCATAAGAACATGTGTCCAAACAGGAAGTAATGCTATATCCCATCTTCCACATGAGACATAGTCATGGAAGTCTTTTGTTCACTTGCAAACCCACCACTTGCAAAATATTAACCCTTATGGCACCACAAGTCCCATAGTGAATTTTCTGGGTTTACGCTGCAGACCACAACCTGCCTCTGCATTTTATACCAGGTATTTGCAATGCAACCATCGCTGCATTACACATGCAGCTGTGTGAAAATACAACAGCTTGTTCTGTTTATACCATCTGCATATAAGCAATGGTAATTCATGCACCTGACCCAGGAAAAAGGGATAATTTTTGTACCATTTATACAATTTAATGAAATATACTGTTCATTATATCTGGTTATTGTGGAGACATGGGGTCAGAGGGTGATCTTGTCCGCGGCCCGGCCGCCTTTAGAAAGACCGCATGGACCAGGGCTCATTCCACTGAATGCCCAAACTCCTTAACCATGGGCAGAACACTACTCGACAACACAGGGTGAGGGAAACACACATTGTTTAGACTTTATTGGTTCCCCAACAGTCAAAGGCATATAACACATAACAAGCAAAACACACAATGTAACAAGCAACAGAGTCTCATCCTTCCGCTGGCTCACCAGGGCCATCTACCCAGTTCAGCAGCACCCCACATTTGGTGGGCACCCACCAAGAAAGGAATAGCTAACCAAGTACAGCAATGTTTGTAGCCAGGAATAGCTAACCAAGTACAGCAATGTTTGTAGCCAGGTGAGGTGACCGATGTCCTAAACTGGATTTCATCCAGCTGAATCCTAGACTAAAGCCATACAAAGTATGAAAATATGATGTGATCCTAGCAGCTGGAACCAAAATTCCTAGGCTGAAGTCATGAAGATGAAATATATTATTCTAGCCGAGACCAAAGTCCCTAGACTGAGGCTATGTAGGAAATCTCCAACTGGTGACTGAAGCAGTCCTTTTCATATCCAGAGCCTTTACCTCAGGGTATATTGTGTTCTTACAGGATTGGTGGGATAAGGTGTACTCTTATTGGTTGGCATATCAATCCGACTGCATAATTCTCCCCTGAATGATGTAGACAGAGGGGGTGAAGTAATTTACAATTTAGGTAGCAATACACAAACTAGGACCATGCAGGCTCCATGTAGTCTGATACAATACATTGACCCACTTTTCATGAGTCAACAAACAAAAGAACAGTACATCTGGCAAATTAAGTATAATAACCCACAACACGCATTAAAAAAATTGCTGTGTCGTCACAGTTTCCATCTGTTCTCCCTTAGCCGGTAGGTGGAAGTAATTTGAACATTAATAAGATTATGCTTATTAAGATCAACATATGTTCATTGAATCCAAATTAAACTCCCAGTGCTTGTACATTGGGACTTGTGCTGCTGCTTTAAGCAATTATTTTACCTCAGTACAGTGCTAAATTCACAGTAACACAGCTCAGTAGGCTATTCAAAAAAGAGTGATAAATAATTAGGATAGGATATGTAGGATAAATAATTACAGATAGTCCTCTAGTTCAAAGAAAACTGAAACTTAGAGATGAAGATTGCAGGGAAAAACTGGTGAAAATGCTAGCTAATAGACTTAAAATTGCAAGAAACATAGCGCACCCAAGGGGTGGGGACCTACGTGTCTGGACCCCCCTATTGGACGGCCCCTGAGAAGTGGTGCAGTATACAAAGGAGCTGGGCCCCTATGTCAGGAGACAGGAACAATTACACAGCACCCAAGGCCCACAAAAGAGCTGCTTTTAGGGGGGCTTCACTCCCCCAAACCCCCACGTGGGCTTTGCCCCTCAAACCCGCTGGGGGGTGACACCCCCTTTAGGCGGTGTGTTTCTTGGACCCCTACCTTGGGAAATTTCTGGGTGCGCCACTGGCCAGAAATAATTATACTTATGGTATTTACACCTTCCCAAAAGTATACAGACTTCCAAAGAAAAGAATAAAATAATAGTGTGTATGAAAGCTGTAATCTATCAATGTTATGTTTTCAAATGAACATAGTAGATAGATGATTAAGGAGTCAAGTGGCATGTTCCCCCCATCCTCCTTTTCCATAGGACACTTGTTATTTTGCCCATAAAATTAAACTTTTTTTTTTCTTATTTTTTTTAACGACCAGGAAAATAATGAAATCTTTTGTTCAGTGTCATTTCAAATTATGTAAAGCAATAAATGTGTCATAATAAATGCTGGGAAACATCTATAACAGGAAGATTTTATTTCTTTTAATTAGTTCATGTTGATCGTAACAGGAAATAACGAGTGTTCCTTCTTTTACAACTTTTGAAATGAGTGATGCCCTCGAAACTCTAAAGAAGGTAAACAGAATGTTATGTAATGTTAATGTGTTTCTGCTTCTTTGCATATTTTATGGCATCTAATTTGATTGGAAACTTCTTCAGCGTGAATTTATAGAGTGGCAAAAAAATCTAAAACCAATTAGAGAATTAAAAAAGGTTTCCAGCCGACACAATCGAGAGACGAGATACAACGTATGTTGCAACATAATAAACCGTGGCCAGCTTGACTGCCAAAACTCAAGACAATCCGAAACAATTTAGAGATATAATGAGCTCTAAGTTTGCCTCTCATTATTACATAATATCACATTATGTTTAACATAGAGGATTTAGGAATAAGCCTCAATTATTTTCCAAAGAAAAAGACGCGGTTTTACCTTTTCTTGAATTTGGATACTCCGATTTCTCACAAAGGTTGTTTAATTTAATTTTGCAACGTACAAGCACAACTCGTGACAAGTTGCCGCTCTCATCTCAACTTCTACACATAGACACAAACTGCATAAAAATCTCTTTTCACAGTAATACAAGAATGGTAGTCTTGCACCGATCTTCTTTGAGTGTGCCAATAAAAGTGCAAAAGTAAGAAAGGACAAATGATATGTGATTAAGTAGAGATGACCGAATTCATTCAAGTGGAATTGAATTCTACTCAAATACAGAAAAAATCTAGCTAGCCTTCATTTTACCTTCATTGTGCTGAACGATACATGGTGGCGAAAGTTTAACAAACAAAGTAAAAATGAATACACTTCCAAATGAATTTATCTGGCCTTTTAGTACTTGCTGAACACTGTCTGGTCCTTCAAGCCACCTATTAGGGATGAGCGACTCTACTCGCTACTATTCGGCTGCTCACCAAATAGTAGCGGTATTCGGGTACTCGCCGAGTAAATTAGGATTACTTGGGAGTAGCAAGTACCGAGTACTTTTGCAGTGTATCAATAGATACACTGCAAAAGTCCTGTAAAAGAGAGAAAAAGTGGTTAAAAAATAAAAAAATCGGATACTCACCTTAACCGACGGCTGCACCAGGACCGGCCGATGGACATCTATGCATGGAATGTCCATCGGCCGGTCCCGGTGTAGCAGTCGGTTAAGGTGAGTATCCGATTTTTTTATTTTGTAACCACTTTTATTCTCTTTTACAGGACTTTTGCAGTACTCAGAATCGCTATGCTCGCAACGAGTACCAAGTACAGGGACCTACTTGTTGCGGGTATAGCGATTCCGAATACTACGGTACTCGCTCATCCCTACCGCCTATTTCTTCCCGTTTCATGAGCCACATCTCCTGGATTCTTCACTTTAGATCAGTACTTTTGGCCACAATTAAGCCACAGACTTCACTGTGTGTTGAACGTTGTGATGTTCCGGACCATGCGACATGCAGTGGTCTCTGAGGCTTAGTTGTGTTCGGATGCTTTAGCTTAGAGTGAAGTGGTCGAAGATGTGGAAGCAGAAATAATAGATGACATGGTAGGGTCTGCTGCTTGCTGACCACTGTCTGGTTTTGAGGGCTTTTTCTTTCTGATGTTGTGGGTCCAGCTTTACTTGAAGTCCTGACCACAACCGTGCATGTTGCACATCACGACATGTCACATTGACCTTCAAGGCTTCAAGGCCTGATTGCACTAAGAAGTTACTTGTGAACGGTGAGAGAAGAGGAGGCTCTGAGGACTTTATGCCAGACAATGAGCTGTGGATGGGTCAGACAAGTGAGCTGTGAGGAAAGTTTATTTTTTGTATTTTTAACATCTTACTTTTATTATGCTCTGAAACCTGGAGAGTCTTTAAGAGCATAACAAAGGACATTCAATTAGAGAATTAAATTTTCCTATAAGTCATGTTCTCTAGGAAAATCTGCCAATGTTGTCCCATCCATTCACTTCTATACTTAAGTGATTGCAGCATCAGTATCCCTCGTGGAATCAACGCAAGATATAAAATAAAGATTATTAGAAAATAATTGTCCATAATATATATACATATTATATATACATGTTAAAAACGGTCTGCATACATATATATATATTACATAGATTAAAGTGCATGATTTATATTTATAATATATATATATACATATGCACAAAAGTATATATATATATATTTAAAATGGGCGCTTGCTTTAATGCACTTTATAGCACTGTATTTATATATATATATGTATAGATGCAGACCATTTTTAATTAGACATAGAATTTTCTTAGGAGTATTAGGCGGCCGTCACACGCACAGATATCTTGAACGATATCGCTTGAACGCGCCAGATGAAACATCGCTTGAACGATGTCTCTGCGTGTGACGGCAGGATACGACGAGCGATACATGATCAAATCGCAAGATCGAGATCTGAGCCCCGGACCTCAGATCTTGCGATTAACGATTTGACGATCTGCCTCATCGTGGTGTATAACACCACGATGAGCGATCTCCCAGCGGCAGAGCCTATGCTGGGAGATGGTAAACTATGGTACACGTCGGGTTACTAAGCGATGCGCGGCGCCTAGTAACCCGATGTGTACCATAGTAACCAGCGAGATCGCGGATCCACATCACTGGTGAGTCTGTCTGTGTGACATCTCACCAGCGATGTGAGCGATATTGTAAGCGATCGCGCGTGCACGTGATCGCTTACAATATCGTTCCAGATATCTGTGCGTGTGACGGCCGCCTTAGTTACATCTTGACAATGCAGTCATACCAAGTATTAACCTTAATCAAAATAATAGCAATATGTTACGGGGGAGAACAATTTGACTTGAAGCAAATTGACGTCCCCTTGACAGGTACAAAAAATTTCGATTCCTAGAATATTTTGTGGCTTGCTTCTTGTGAATTCAATAAGCTGCCAATCAATAATGATTTTGCTGATTTATGGAGGGTCATGAAAGATGTGAGAAAAAAAATACCACTCACCACTCATTTATATAGCCTCCATCCAGTCCTTTGTGCAGAGCTCTACAACCTCTACTCATCCATTTCATGTGATATTCTCTTCCTTTATCTTCAGTCTGCACTCGACATGGGATAAGACTGGGTGAGCTGGGATATAAGTATTTATGTCTTTTCACCCTTTGTTTATTGTTTTTTGGGGTGTGTGGAAGGAGCAAAGAACAAAGTAAGAACTCAAGTGGGAGTGGAAAACACTGTGCAGCTCCATTCATTGTGTAGTAGATGCTGATGAGTACTAGAGAGTTGCTACTACATATTGAATATTTCCATCAATCAAGCAAAACTCTGTAAAATAGGTTCTGTTGCTTAATGTCAAAAGCTAGTAAGTGCACTGCGCTGCAATATATGTTTCCCAAAAAACAATTTTTTAATCTGTAATAGAACACATTCAAAAGTACCTTATCTGTCTTCTAGGTATATGACTTCTGTGCAAACTAAAATGTGTCTACATTTGGACCTTGGGTAGGGTCCTCACCATTTTTACAAGACAACGAGCTTGATTCATCAATGGTTTATGCCAAGATTTTTGTGTAAAAAGCTTTGAAAAGTTGCGAAATTTTGGCACAACTCAAAACAGTGGTAAAATGTTGCAACTTCAAGCATTTTCGTGCCATTTTTACCTAATTTTCACAAAGTGGGCAGAGTTTTGGTAGGCCAGGGGCTTGATTAATGCCATTCGTCACATTCATGACTAGTGATGGTGTTTGCTTTGCCACATATCCTACTTCAGTAATAAATTAGAAACTTTGCTCTCCACCGCAGACCAACATACAAAATGGAAGTCTCGCTGATCTGGGCCATTTACTCTCATTTGTCAAAACCATAACACAAAATTAGAAAAAGCCTAAACTTTTTTTTTATAGCAACCAATCAAATTACATTGTAAAGAGAGAGAGAGAGAGAAATGAGAGCTTTGCCCTATACAATGTGCTGAAGTTTTCATAATCATTATGGTTGAAAAATGATAGATCCAGAGAAAGGCAAAACCTCCTCAAGCAGCTCCTAAATGTGGCATATTTGTTGGAAAAAAAATAGTTTTCGACTACAAGTATGTCAATCAGAATAGGTGCCGGGAACAATTCAAATCCTATTGCAGATTCTAGAACAAGTACCCATATTTCATAATAGTATGGGTACCGTGACACGTGGTGATATCGGCGGCTATCATCGACATCGCCAATGCGTCGCCCAATGTGACTGGGCAAGGGCAACGCATTTGAGTAATCGCCTGGTTTCAGAGCAGTGCTCTGAAACCAGGTGGCTGATATGGGGCGATGTGTACACATTGCCCCAAGTAAACGGGTGATGGCGATCAGACAGGCGATGGGAGCCATAGATTGTAATGCTTCGCCACTGGGGTTTTGAGACACCCCGGCGGCGTAGCCGCCTGTCAGATCGCCGGTGCACCGCCTGAGGTGTCGTCCCATGTAAATGGGGGACGGTGACACTGGCGGGGCGCCAAAAACGTGCGCGCTCCCACTGGTCTCCACTAACATCTCCGGCGGCGGCGCCAGGTGTGACGTGGCCTTATATTTTAAAAAAAAAAAGCATCCGGGCCATACTTGAGCATTTGTGGTAAATCAGCTACTACAGTGTATTGTGCATAGAGTTCCAAAGTCTCATTGCTCTTACAGCAAACAATCTGCATCTATGATCAAGATTAAATCTTTCATCTAGTTTCCTCTAGATGTTCAGGATGCCCCTTGTCCCCAGTGGAGGCCTCAGTGTTAAAAAATCATTAAAAAGATATCTGTATTGTCCTTTCATAGATTTGTATATTATAATGAGATCCCCACCAACCCTTTTTTTTCCACATTGAATAACCCCAGGTTTTGGAAATTACTTCTATGTACTTCGAACCTTCAGAAAAGCAGAAGGAATTGTAGACTATGTTTGACATTATTTTAGCCAGTTAAAATAATCATTTTTTTGTATTATATGCCATCTTTTAAAGTTATACATATAGTAATAGGGGAGAAAAAAGTCCTTGGAGAAAACTTTTTTGGAAGAGAAAGAAAACTTTAAAATCCTTCAAAGACAATCTTGACTTATGTTGAGGATCTTCTACAAATTTGGTAAACAACGACATCCGTGTCACCAAACATCAGACAGTTTGTTCCATTCTTTAAACATGATAGTTGTCTCCTATTTATTTTTAGGAGGAAATAAATGGAGATAGTTCACAACCATCTGTAGCACTTACGTATATTGAGCCATTGTGAGATATTACATAGCGTTTCTCCATACTGTCTTAAGATTTTTATTATGCTAATAAAGGAAGGAAAACAAACCTAATAGGCGTTATTAGTAAAGCTTATCGGCTGAGATGTCTACACTGCGCCGTTAAAGTGGAATTATAAATTCAATTTGTAAGGGACTTATTTATCTAACAGAACTTTCTTTTTAACTTTTTATCATCCCTCTTGTTACAACTTATTTGCTTTCTACACTTAAAACGTGGAGAATGTATAAGTTTTCATATTCATGCAGTTCCAATAGAAATTTAAAAAAATTATGATTTACACATAATGCCCCTTTCACACGGGCGTTTTTGGTTGGCGTTTAGTTGATGAAAGCAGCCGCTAGATCCCCCCACTCAATTGTTACATTAAAGTGACCGTTGCCCCCTCTGCAGCACATCCTGAAACTCCTCCTACATTTTTTTCCGGTATAGCCAACTACAGGTAGTATCCAACTTCAGTGTCTATTTACATGTCTAAAAGTGACGAGCGAGAGTGTGCTCAGCTCTGCTTGATAGATGATTGAGCATCAGGGTGGTCAGACACTCTTGTTACTTCGTCGAGTATTGCGGGAGCTAGAGGACAATGTTCGAATTCCTGTTTTGAGAGAGATTGATTTTCTGGAAAAATTCGCAAATTTCTTATTGACGTCCATAATACACGGTACTCGAGTCAAGCCCATTCGAGCATCCGACCTGCTCATTTCAAGTACTGAGCATCCAAGTATTTTAGTACTCGCTCATCACTAATGACGAATTAATAAAACTCCACTGTATGGAAAACATCTCCTGTATTTTGTAGTGGTTGTTTTGTTGAAAACCTCCATGATTCTAGGGATAATACCCTTAGGGTACCGTCACACGAGGTGACGTTGCCGGAGACATCGGCGGCGCTGGTGGGAGCGCACATGTTTTTGGCGCCCTGGCAGCGTTGCCGTCGCATGTTTACATGTGGCGATACCTCTGGCAACGCACCGGCGATCTTACAGGCGCTGTCGCCGCTGGGGTGTCCAAAAACCCCAGCGACGATTCTGTAACATGGGAGCCTATGGCTCCCATCGCCAGGAAGATCGCCGTCCCCCTGTTACATCAGGCGATGTGTACACATCGCCCCAGAGTGCTCGCCTGGTTTCAGAGCAGTGTTGAGAAACCAGGCGACCACTCAAAGGCGTCACCATCACCTATTTACATTAGGCGGCACACCGGCCATGTTGGCGGCAATAGGCCACGCCCCTGCATTGCCTATAAAATCGCCGCCAATATGGCCTCGTGTGACTGTACCCTTAGGGTACTGTTACACGTTGCAACATAGCATGCAATTTGACTGGCAATTTGCAGGTTGCAGTGAAATCACGGACACATTGTTCCATTTGAACACAGCAACAAAATAGAACAATGTGTCCATGATTTCACTGCAACCAGCAAATTGCCAGTGAAATTGCATGCAATGTTGCGACGTGTAACGGTACCCTTAATCTTCTAAATTGCCAATGTGTTAGGAAAAAAATATATTAACTGCTAAAACATTGTGGGTAATCCAATAAATCTGACATGGATAATAATCAGGAACTGCCATGATGCTGATTTCCTTTAATCTGTTTTCTGCACATTCCTCTTAGATCTCAAAATCCTATATTTTATTTAATAGGGTGTCTAAATTTTGCAGCAGAATTAGTAAGCAATTAACAGTTTGCTTTGACAATGTAAACATATTTTGTGCAAATTTCAGAAAGCAATATATCTAAAGTAGGACTTATGCCCATAGGGTTGGGTAGCTGTAAGTGGGATGGAACGCTTGGGATTTCTTGTATAGAGTGCCTTGAAAAATTATTAAAGTCTAGTGAACTTTTACACATTTTTTTTATGTTACGTCAACAAACTTAAATTTATTTTTTTTGGTATTTAATGTGATGTACAAAAAAAAAGTAGCAAGTATAGCAGATTAACGTGAAAGGGAGGTGCTTGACCTTCAGAGTCACTGCAAATTGATTGGTGGTAAACTCAAGTAAACACTTTAATATCAATATCGTTTGCAAAGTAGTTCTCATTTACAAGACCATGGATAGTAAAAACCTCAATCTTGATGCAGTATAGCAAAAAAGAGGGCAGTTTAAGTCTCCTTTTTGATTCAGAAGAAAAGTACTCAAACCAAAGGTACTGTTACACGCTACAATGTCATAACGATCTCACCAACGATCTCATGGGAGCACAGTCATTAGGACATCTTTTTGAGATCGTTGGTGAGATGTCACATGTCTAGATATCGTGAACGACGCACCAACGATGTGGCGAGTATCTATCGTTTGCACAACCCAGCTAACGATACTTAATCAATGTTGTAAATAGGCGAAGTCATTAACGAGATCGTTATCGCAGTGTCACACACAACAACGTACTAAGATCTTTGCACAAATTATAGACCTATATCATTGCTTAACACGGATCTTAAAATTATCACTAAAACTATTAACACAAGAATTCAAAAAGTCATCTCAAAACTCCTACATAATGACCAAGTAGGTTTTGTCCAAAAAAGAGGTTCAGCGGACGCTACAAGGAGAGTTCTAAATTTAATGACCCACACCGAGAAAACTAAAACTCCAATGATTATGGTCTCTGTCGATGCAGAGAAAGCATTTGACAGAGTCCATTGGGGCTATCTGTTTAAAGCTTTAAAGAAATTTGGATTTCAGGGAAAGATCACGAATGTCCTTAAGTCACTCTACTCCAATCCAACAGCTAGAATACTAACTAATAATACACTCTCGGAGGAATTTCCACTAACTAACGGAACTAGACAAGGCTGCCCATTGTCCCCCTCTTTATTTGACCTATTTATAGAACCTCTAGCAGAAAAAATTCGCATGAACCCCCTAATAAGAGGTGTTCATTCCCATCTAAAAGAATATAAAATCAGCCTTTTTGCTGATGACGTAATCTTGACTTTAACAGACCCACTTAATTCTCTACGAAACCTCTTAGCCACTATTGAAGACTTCTCTAGTGTTTCACTCTACAAAATTAATCTTAAAAAGACACAAGTACTCCACTTCAACTTAGACTCAGATCTACTTAATGCCCTTAAATTAGAAAATGACCTTTCATGGGAAAAAGAGAACTTAGATTACCTAGGTATCAAAATTACCAAACTAATTTCTAAGATCTCTGACACAAACTTAAATGAAGTCTTTAAAACCGTACAAGATGATATATCACATTTATCAAAGACAGGCATGTCTTGGCTAGGCAAAATTGAGTCATACAAAATGTTCATTCTACCTAAAATTTTATATGTGTTTCGTTCTTTACCGCTTCCAATTAAAAAATCCTGGATCAACAGGTTCCAAAGCCAACTATCTAGATTTGTTTGGGGGGGAAAAAAACCTAGAGTCGCAAGAGCTACACTTGAGAAAAGTAGATTGAATGGTGGTCTTGCGGTACCCAACTTATCAGCATATTATCATGCAACTATTATAAAGCTCAGTCAGACTTGGTGGAGAGAGGAGAACAGACCTGGCTGGCTATCTATGGAAGAATCTAAACATTCAAGAAATGGACTTAAACTAGTGTTGCTCTCGTATTTGTGTGACAAATCAAAGCGACTTCCAAGAGAACACACGGTCAAAGCAGCTATCCAATCTTGGAGACACTTAATGTCTAAATCGTTTGATTGCTTCCCAACTTCACTACCAAACTGGATTCCCATTGAGACCATATCCTTGATTTCCCCAAATGTAAAGCTAGATTCTTGGACAAAATCGGGAATCAAGTCTGTTATGGATATCTTGAATCAAGAGAACCAACTTATTCCTTTCAATACCCTAAGCTCTACATTCAAACTTAAAGACGAAGAAGCAAAGACTTGGGATAAAATTAATCATCTTACTAATAAACATAAATTAAACTTTTATATCCCTCTAAATGTAACTCAAATGATAAAATACCCACATACCCCAGTTTTCTGGGCAACTAAAAACATCTATAAAAACATCAACTCAGACTCAACTATCTTAAAGACCAGTAACATAATTGCATGGGAAAAAGAACTGAAAATCAATATCCCAACTAGCCATTTAGAAGACACTTTCAAAAACCTATATATCTATATATCTTGCTCCTCATTAGTCGAGACCCATTACAAAACCCTTACGCGCTGGTATTACACTCCCGCCAGATTACACCAAATTAAAGAAGATATATCTCCACTCTGCTGGCGAAACTGCAATAACATAGGAAATATTTCACATATTTTTTGGGAATGCAAACATCTCAAACTATTCTGGGGTGAAATCCAATTACTAATAAAAGATATTTCGAACATTGATGTTCATCTCACTCCAGAATTGGTCCTACTCTTAATTGGAATCGAATTAATTCCCAGAAAATTTAGGCCCCTCATAACCCACATTCTCTTAGCAGCCAAAAAACTACATAGCAACATTGTGGAAGGACCCTCAACCTCCTTTGTTTGCTACATTTTTAGAGAGACTCTCCACTCATAATGCATATGAATTTTCATTTTCAATCAAAAATAAACTCTATGAAAAATACAAAAGAAAATGGATGTACTGGAATATTCATTTCCCTTCCAGAAATTCTCAGCATTCCCTTCTAGATTAGTATTGGGTAAATAAATTCTCAACAACCCCCTATCTTCCCCACCTAATTTACCATTCTCCCTTTCCTCTGTGTGTGACCTACCTTATTGTAAATAGTTAAAATATTGTTTTCTATAATTGATTTAGAAATATACGTTGTGTAATTCTTTGAACTTAAAAATTGACTCTAGTCTGAATTTGAATCACTAATTGCTTGATTTTGGATTTTCCACAACAGTTGTACTGTATAGATCTTACTACATCTTTATACAATTTATAGATATGTTACCTTTTGTTACTCAAAATCAAATAAAACATATTTGAACAAGATCTTTGCACTACTGACTGACATTGAAATCTTGATGTTGTGATCTAACCACATGCATCAAAAAGCTGAGTCATTGTGATTAGTCATGGCATAGAGAGCAAGTCTTAAAGATGCAACATATGTTGTGACATCAGGACATCCTCACCTTACAAAGTGCATGTACAAGCATCCCAGGTTCAATAACAGCCAGAAGTCCCTTAAATAGTGTGAAGAGGTTTTAGGTGGTGTTAGAAAGAAGTACCCAGAGCCATGGTGGGGAGAGTAGCAGATGTGGCTGAAGAGCTGAGGCGTGATGTATTAGGGTTTTTTTTTTTTTTTATATTTTGCTGATACTCTTCGGTTAAAGTGAACCTATCAGGTCCCCTATGCCCTCCAACCCATCAGCATTCATATGTGTATACCAAAATTCCTAGATTCAGAGGTGCATTGTGCATGATTTGCGTAGAAGATGATTTTCTGGTCATGTGCACTGTGCTTCTCTGATCCAGAACGTGTACACCCAGCTTCAGAGGCGCAGTAACGCTGCCGAAATGAGTCACGCGCATGATTTTCAGGGCCTGGCAGTGATATCAGCTCATAGAAATCATGCTACTATGCCGACAGGTACGAGATAGCATGGGAAGAGGCCGAGTAGTTTGGGGAATCTCTTACGCATCGACTAGCCAAAGCATTATTAACATAGAAACAGTGCACTCTATAAATGCTTTTTTTTAAACACTGATTTAAGTACAAGAATGTCCATATAGATACACCAACAAGGGTGACCCTGATTTAGAGCACCCCTGAGAAGCTACTCAGAAAGCTATATACAGAGAGAAAAAAGGACTCATAGCTTCGAATGTTGCATAAGGTTCTGATTTATTACATACACCGTTAAAGACAGTCAGGAAAAGTGGGGTTGCTACAGTATCCTGGGTATTATGTACCCTTATCATCAGTGTGTTATTGACCACTTTTTATTTGTTATGATTGTATGGATTTTTTCATGATGGTTTTTTACACACTCTGCCAATGCTCCCTGTGGGATCAAGAAAAGAGGAATGCCCGCATCTGAGTAGGACCTATTTGATGCACACTTCCGGTCGTGTGACTTGGGCAGTTCGCATCATTTCCGGTACCGGAAAGATGCGGGAGCGGGCCCTGTTTAAAAGGGAGGCAAAGGCAGCGACTTGTATCCCCCTGATGAAGTGGCCACAGAGAGTCTAGGCCGTGAAACATCGTTGGGGCAGCCCACCCAGTCCCCCATCCTGTCTGTCACAAGCCAAATGGCTGAAAGTAGTCTGGGTAAAAAATGCTGTTGATGAGTCATTTTTGTGGTTGATTTACATTATTGCACTGTTTCTGCACTTTATATCTTTGCACTTTCTGTCACCTAATCAGGAATGTAAGGTTTTATACCTGTGGTTGTATACCCGGTATAACTTGTATTGAGGTATTGGATATGTACCCACGTAATATGAACACTATAATCCTAGCCTAGGTACTCTTTCCTGTGTACAAAATTTCTGTTGCAATTCTTTGTAAATTGATGTGCGATTTTTTTTCAGTGTATTTTGTTATAACCCTACTTATGACTATGTAATGACTTCCCTGCTACTTCTGTCAATGTGACTTGGTCATGTAGCAACCTCACTTCTCCTGAGCATCTTTAATGGTGTATGAAATAAATCAGCACCTTAGGCAACATTCGAAGCTTGGACTCCTTTTTTCTCTCTCTGTATAAACACTGATTTTATTAAAAAACATTATACAGGGCTATCAAGAAGGGAATTTTGGCATACACATGCTGAGTTGGAGGGGATAAGGGAGCTGCCAAGTTCCCTTTAAGTAAAGTGCAGCGAGCTGGCTGCCATTTTGTTGAATTTGCATGTCCTGAAATACAAAAAAAACTCAAATTTCTGAAGAATACTAATTTTTGTACATTGTACAATTTAAGTGGAATTTAAAGGGAACCTGCCAGTTTATTTTTTGCCCCCAAACCTATCACTACCTGTCCCTGCAGCTTCTTAATACATCCATAACCATACCTGTCTAAGCGAAAACTGTACTTTAATAGTTGTGAAAAATGATTTTGTGGCTTACATGTTTGTATACTAATTAGTCCTCTTGACTTCTGTATGCAGTCACTCTGGACATTCTCCCGAGCTCCATATGCTCGGTGCCCTGGTGGGCGTAATAATAGAGTTCCCAGTGTGTTCCCGGTTTTTCAATTTTAGTTTCCCCCTTCTGTGAATGACGCTGCGACCTTCATAATGTGCAGGGCACATTCTCAGAAGCCCTCACTGACGGCATCGCATAACGGCGAGCTGTCAGTGAGGGCCTCTGAGCATGCGCTCTGCGCATTATAAAGCCGGCAGATAGACCTCGCAATTAATACCAATGCACAGGTGCGGAAATGATGCTGTTGCAGTGTCAAACATAGAAGGGGAAAATAAAAATTGAGAAAGCTGTACACATAGTCTTGCTAATCATTTGGTAGCCATTATGCTAGTTCATATTTCTCATAGTGTGTAGTGTGTAGCGGATGTTCTCTTTTAATTATCAAGTTTTTTCTAGCTAGCACCTTCACACATAGGTGTTGCCAGTTGATTTCCATTTACTAGTATTACTATATTTTTCTAACTGTGCACCCTTCCCCCGCCCTGTAGCAATGCTAAGTCCTCCATCTTACCATAGCCAGGTCCAAGAAATACCCATCAATGTAGGTTTTAATTGCATTCAGAGGCATACAAAAACCCACACATGCAGCAGTACACCGCAAATAGAGGTACAAGGTTAGGACCCGATAAGATGAGAAACACCTTGGTGCAGTTATCGGGCTCTAATGCAAATGCCTGTACTTACATTAAGCTTTATCACTCTATAATCTGTAGCAGTTTCTGCCATGACCTTTTTCCTATATACATTTGCCTTAGCTGTACACATAGCCTTGCTATTCATTTGTTAGCCATTATGCTAGTTCACATTTCTCATAGTGTGTTGTGTGCAGAAGATTTTGTCTTTTAATTAACAAAATTGGTGGGTCACCTGGCCAAAAGTATCGCAATTGTCCTGATTCTTTAAGACTGGCATTTTGCCCAACCAGCCATGATAATTGTTTCCCTGTTGTAGGAAATACAAAATTAATGTAAAGTTATATGACCCTTAATTTGGTGAACTTTTTAGCTGCCCCTGTGGTGCCCCACTGGTAAGGCGTCACAAGTGGGGTACTGCACCCAAAGATGAGCGTGTGGTTGTTCCTGTCGCAAGTAGAATGCAGAACACCGTGGAAGAATCTGATCCCAAAACACACCCACAAATACAACCGGTGGAGGTCCCAAAGTTAGTGAGAGTGGAAAGTCTGAAAGGAGCAAGGTGGACGACACTGGGAGTCTTCAGGAATGTTTTCCCCGAGGAAAGATGGAAAATGGGAGCTTACCTGAGAGAGAAAATGGGCTTCAAAAGAGGGCTAGAGAAAGATGTAGCCCAGAGTGCACGGGTCTGACAACGCGGCCTGGAGTGTTAACCCTCCGACCGTACTCGTCCCGGATCCGAATACGTTCTCACTGTGTTTATCACCTGGAACGTACTACTGCCCAAGAAGCAGACCACGAGAAGAGAGAGAAGGGACATGGCAAGAGTCGATCCAGGAAGGTACCACGAGAGACTTCCACAGATTCTGCATTCTGCTGAGACTACCCGGCCAGCCATCCTGCTGGAGTACTGTGAACTGTATTACCATCTTGTTCAGTAAAGTACCTGGAAGAGTGAAGTGCCTCTGTGTCTCTGTCCTGCTTTATTGACTTTTCTCAAAGGTTTACATCATGCTGGCATCAGGTAACACTGCCCCGGAGGATTAGCTCTACCTGTAGGGAGCTGCTCCACCCTAGCCGCAATACCACCACCCTCTGAAGGACTTTGGCGGCGCTGGTGTCTAGTCACCAGGCACTACAGGTGGCGTCATGAGATAAAGACTTCAAACCCTTAATTGGCGGCTGTCTCCCCCTCGGCGCCACGGTTCTGGGCAGGCCACCAGTGAGATCCCCCATCAAAGCTGAGGGCCCAGACATCCGAGTTCCCATACCCTGGGGTGGTACACCCCCACTACTATATCAAATATACACCGGTAGTAGAGTGAAGAACATTGCTGATTAATTTCTTGTAAGTAAAAGAGGGACGGCACTCACCAGTCCTCCTTGTGCAGATTTTATTAAGGTTAAGACCCATGGAAGTGCATTGTTCGGTACCTCTGCTCCCCCTCCCTGCACTGCTGTAAGCTGCAACCTTAATAAAATCTACACATGGAAGACTAGTGAGTGCCGTCCCTCTTTTACTTATGTTCTTATTACATTGTGTACCTTAAGACGTGCAACACAGTTGCCCGGTCGTCTCCTGCAGGACTTAAGTGAGAGACCTGAGCAGGTCACTATTATGTGGTTTGCTGAGTGGTGCCTGGTTTTCCTCTCCTGACATTTATTGATTAATTGCTTGCCTGTTATCAGTCAATCCCCTTCCCAGCTTATCTCTGCCCACTTCTCACCAGTTTAATCTTTTGGACAGAAACTTACGATATTTCAAAAAGTTTTACATTGGCAAAAACATGTTTTTGTATGTCTTATTGTTTTGCTTAACTGATAAAATGCTTGTTACTTCCTTTATAAAAAAGCATTTCAGAAAAACGTTGCCTCTATGTAAAATAGTTAGTTGTTACTATTATTACCATTATTATATCTTAGTATAGTTACGATAATAAGGAGTGTGATGGCGGTATTAAAAAAATGGAACATATTAAAGAAAAAGTACATTTCTATTTACTGTAGTGTTCAAAATAATAGTAGTCCAATATGACTAACCAGATCATTCACTGTTTTTGGTATGAATTATGTTACCATATATCAAACAAGTTACTAGTTGGTGCAGTAGATTCTTAGAAAACCAACAGGCTCAGCATTCATGATCTGCATTTGTTTGAGTCTATGTATTTGAATAATTATTTGAAGGGTGATGTGTTCAAAATAATAGCAGTGTGGAGTTCAATTAGTGAGGTCAATCATTCTGTGAAAAAACAGGTTTGAATCAGGTGTCCCTTATTTAAGGGAAAAGCCAGCACATGTTGTACATTCATTTCTCCTTGAAAGGCTGAGAAATATGGGTCGTTCAAGACACTGTGCAGAAAAACAGCGTACTTTGATTAAAAAGTTGATTGGAGAGGGTAAAGCTTATAATGAAGTGCATATAATGATAGGCTGTTCTACTAAATTGCTCTCCAGTGTTTTAAAATTGAAAGCAAGTCCAAAGAGACATGGAAGAAAATGGAAGACTACCAATCGAAAGGATGGAAGAATAGCCAGAATGGCAAAGGCTCAGCCAGTGATCAACTCCAAGATGATGACAGACAGTCTCTAGTTACCTGTGAGGACTATGACAGGTAGAAGATGCCTGTGTGAAGATAATTTATTAGCAGGAAGTCCCTGCAAAGTCCCACTGTTAAAAAAAAAAAGTCATGTACTGCGCGGATACAATTTGCCAACGAACACATCAACTGGCCTAAAGAGAAATGGAGAAATGTTTTGTGCACTGATGGAAGTGAAATTGTTCTCTTTGGGTTCAAGGGTCACAAACAGTTCATTAGATGACCCCCAAAAGTCTAAATGCATGCCACAGTACACTCTGAAGCAAGGTGGTACAAGCATCATGATATAGGCAGGTTTCTCTTACTATGGTGCCGGGCATATTAACCGCATAATAGACCAGTTTGCTTATATCAAAATACTTGAAGAAGTCATGTTGCTTTATGCTGAAGAGGAAATGTCAATGAAATTGGGCTTTCAACAAGAACAATGACCCTAAGCACACCAGTAAACATGAACAATCTTGGTTCTAGTAATGGAATGGCCAGCTCAACCCCGGATCTTAATCCAATACACTTGTGGGTTGACATTAGAAATGCCCTCTCTGATGCAAAGCCAACAAATGCAAATAAATTGTGGAATGTAGTCAAAACATCCTGGGCTGGAATAACAGTCGGCAGGTGCCTGAAGTTTGTTGACTCTATGCAACATATGTGTGAAGCAGTTCTAAAAAACTGTGGACATACGACTAAATATTAGGTTAGTGATTCACAGGAATGCTAAATCTTAAAGAAAGAGTACATATTTTGAGTTTGTAAAGACAAATGCAGACACTATTTTTTTGAACATGTAATGTAATGTACATTTTTTGGTGTTTCCTGAAAAGTAGTTAAAAATTATATACATTTCCCTTTTGATTTAGAAAACAGTGTGCAATGTTCTAAATGCATGGAAATAAAAACTATTACAAAGGTTTTGGGCTTAACTCATGCTTTGGAACACACTGCTATTATTTTGAGCACCTCTGTATGCGCCTTGGCATGAAAACTAATATAGTAATCGGGGAAAAATTCTATCAATTTTAACACAAGCCCCACAAATCTACAGAGCTGCAAAATGAGGATACACAATATCAGCAAAAGCTGTTAGATCCCAAACAATACATCAGCTATTGTTGTGCGTGAAGCCTTCCTTCTGAATTGGCATGAAATAGTTACAAGTCTTATCTGACACACTGAGATCTAAATTAAAATGGCATTCTGCCATGTTGTAAATCCTGATTGACATCAACATTTTGGTTCCCATACTGGTAATGCTAAATTGAGCTTCTCGTTGTATCTCGAGCATGTCGACTTGAAGCTTATATTTTTAATGCATAGATTGAACAAAAATAACTTACTGGTGGAAAGTTATGGGGCTCTTAAGGGTGAAATATCATTTACTATAGAAGTTTAGACAAAAATAAATACACCATAAGCAATAAATGATAACTATAGAACTAAAAAGCTGCTTAGAAATCTACAGTACCTGTGACAATAAATAATAATAATAATAAGATTCTATATTTTAAAGAACAGACATGTGTTGGGTCACCAAAAATGTCAACTTTACAAAGAGTCCTTACGTTCTTTGCCTTTGTTGCTTTCTTGTTCACAACCAAATTTCAACAAAGTAAAGTGAACAAGTTGTCTGCTTTTCTGTTGCTTCCATCTGTTTTAATTTATATAAGTCAAAAAATGTACAACTTTGTAATGTATTTTGACCGACGTTTATCAAAATTGACATCATTTTAGTGAAATCAATAGACAGGTATGCAGCACCCTATCATTCAGACCAAGGCTATACTTTCTTACCCCTATAGCAGCGCACGTCCCTTAAACAGAGTCATCATGGAGTTTAGTAATAGATCCAGTGTGCACCTGTTAGCAGGGGAGGACTGGCCCAGATGGCAGGGGGGCAAGCGCCCCCCAGGCTGGCTATAATGGTCTTCATCCAGGGCCGCCCCCATACTGAAATGGGCCGGTCCGGCTCTGCTTCGCGGCCGCAGCCACTAACTTCACTGCGGCCGGATAAGCGACGCGCCAGGCAGCGTGGTGAGTGCGCCGCTCCTCACCTTGCAAAACTCCGCTAGCACCCCCCCTCTTCACCTCGGAAAACTCCATTAGGTTCCCTCCCCCCCCCCGCGCCTCACTTAAGGCTGACAACATGTGAATGCTTCCCAGAGTCAGGTGCACCAGCCCGCCCCTGCCTGTTAGAATGGATCCTGCAGAGATCTGTTGGCAAAGAGGTTATGCAGGATCCGTTAAGTAATTGCTACTTATCGTCCATTTGAAACTGATCGAGTAAGAAAAAACAGATCCTCTACAAACTGAAGTAAAGCAGCTTCTAAATAGCAACCGGATAAAAAATCCTATTTCGTCTTCACAGATACACAGCTTATATTATGTGCTTATACTATTATTTCTCCTGATGGCCATATGAACTGTTTACTGACATGCATGTAAAAGCGTCATCAGATAGCTTGAAACTCAGCTGCAAAAGGGCAGGTAAGAATTCTTCAGAAAATGTAATTTATTTTTTCCTCACAAATGAGGATGAGTCTTATCAAAGCTATATAAAAGATGATGCGACTAAAAATTGCTGACCTAATTCAAATGGAGAAGAAGGGAAGAGTAACTGACATCTGAGAAGCTATAGGGAGGGGAGGAGCCAAAATTCAAAAAAGCCAAAACCGTTGCACCGCAACACAATGAAAACAATACAACACTGTATAAATCCCAAGTCGTGGGACATGACCATTCCCTGTCTGAAATCTTTAGATTTCATGATATCTCCATCTTCACATGAAGTCCTTTGATGATGTCCATCATCGCTCCTTGAATCTGAAAGACAAAAAAAAGGCTCACAAAACTTACTACAATAAAACTGTAATGGCCACTTTACACGTCCCGATATCGTCGTTCAACTTCGATAAAAAGTCACTTGGTTCATGCGTTGGCCCTGATATCGTTCATGCGTTGTATGGTGTAAATGTACAATGCGAAGCAAGAACGATGCGAAAACGATATTGGGGAAGAATTGTGCAGGCTCTCCAACTGCCCGATATTGGATGGACGATCTGGCAGGATCGTTCTGTGTGACAGCCCAACACCGACTTGGATAGCAACTTCCCCTATTCACTCCCATGTTAAATGGTGGTTCCTGGGTCGCTCGTACATGGGGGCATAGACATCGCAGTTGTGTTGCCTGCCGATATCGCCCTGTGTAACATCTCCTATGCGATCTTGGATTTCAGCCAAAAAAGTGCGCGCTCCCGTGCCGTTGTATACAATATCGAAACGATGGTGCGACGTGTAAAGTGGCCATAACAGTTTAAAAGTCCAATCTTGTGGTTGGTGGCTTGTAGTCTGTAAGAGGAGTAAAAAAAAAGAAGTAAAAAAGAAAAACCCATCTTTGGATTGTGGAAGCCACAACATACAAATGGTTCCACCAATCCAATAATCCAAATGGGAAATGTTCTAAATTTGTTCACAGCTGGAAGTATGTGGAAGTACGCTCCCCGCCATTAGCTGAGTCCACCAGTAATGTCTTAGTTGGTGTAATGTCCTCCTTTGGCAGAAGCAGGACGAGTTCAGTGACAGGACAAAGGAAAACTCGAGATGAGCCTCCTTTTGTCACCTTGACTTCCACATTTCAAGTCTTTTCATTGTCGCTGGGCATGGTGATAAGGCCCATTGGCAAGTAGTTGCGTTGAGTCTCTTTGTCTTTCAGAAGGACAAGGTCACCTTTTTGGAGGTTAGGACTTGGTGTCTGCCATTTGTGATGGCTTTGAAGCAAACGCAAGTATTCCATCTTCCAATGGTGCCAAAAAACATTAGGCAGGTGTTGTACCTTCTTACACTGACGTCTGTAGATGTCTCTGTGGTCGAAGGTCCCAGAACAGATTGCAATAGCTATAATCTTCTGTGTAAAAAGTGCGGCTGGAGTAAGAATCAATGACGCATCATTGGTCCGGTGATACTGTACCGAATGGTCTAGCATTTATTGTGGCTGACACTTCCGTGAGATGCTAATGGCAATCATTTTTCCCAATGCCCACATTAACCGTTACTGACATGCATGTAGAAGAGTGTTGGTTAGCTTAAATCTGAGCTGCAAAAGGACATGTAAGAATTCTTCATAAAATGTAGTTTATTTCTACCTCAGAAATCTTGTGTAATTGACAGTAAAGCAGGTAGAAAAGGATGATTGTTATCATAGCTATGTATAAGATGATGCGTCTAAAATGGCTGACACAGCTCAAACGGAGAAGAATTGAGGAGTTACTGACATCTGCGAAGCTACAGGGAGGGGGAGGGGCCAACATTAAAAACAAGCCAAACCCATTGCACCGCAACACAATGAAACAATACAACAATGTATAAATCCCAAATCATGGGAAATTACAGATCCCTCCATTGTAGAAAACAACAAACTAGATCCTGCAGAAATCCATTGTATAGCAAAGGACAAAAAAGTTGCATTTCCACAACGTTTTTGCAAACAAATTGCTTCTGGATCCATTCTAGCAGGTGATTGACATGTGAACTCAGCCTAACCAGCACGTGTGCCATTCTGCTCCCTATAACACCAGAGTTGACATCTGCTGATGGACAGAGTGCTGGAGGATTTTTAGGTCATTCGTATAAATGTTCCACACAACCCCCTCAAACTCAAACTCTATATTATCAATATTAATTATTAATATTGGGTAGTAACTTTTAGGCAGAGAACTGTTCTAATAAAAAAGTCAACAAATTGAGGCAAAATCTTATGTAATGTACCGTATATACTCGTGTATAAGCCGACCCGTGTATAAGCCGACCCCCCTACTTTTGCCCCCAAAACCTGGGAAAACCTATTGACTCGTGTATAAGCCGAGGGTGGACCCCAGCACAGGAATACAGCCCCCAGCAGTGTGGTATACAGGCCTCCCCAGTGGTAGTATACAGCAGCCTCCCCAGTGGTAGTATACAGCAGCCCTAAAAGGTATATACAGCAGCCCTAAAAGGTATATACAGCAGCCCTAAAGGGTATATACAGCAGCCCCAGGGGTGTACACAGCAGCCCCAGGGGTGTACACAGCAGCCCCAGGGGTATATACACAGCAGCCCCAGGGGTATATACACAGCAGCCCCAGGGGTATATACACAGCAGCCCCAGGGGTATATACACAGCAGCCCCAGGGGTATATACACAGCAGCCCCAGGGGTATATACACAGCAGCCCCAGGGGTATATACACAGCAGCCCCAGGGGTATATACACAGCAGCCCCAGGGGTAGTACACAGCAGCCCCAGGGGTAGTACACAGCAGCCCCAGGGGTAGTACACAGCAGCCCCAGGGTAGTACACAGCAGCCCCAGGGGTAGTACACAGCAGCCCCAGGGGTAGTACACAGCAGCCCCAGGGGTATGTACACAGCAGCCCCAGGGGTATATACACAGCAGCCCCAGGGGTGTATACAGCAGCCCCAGGGGTAGTACACAGCAGCCCCAGGGGTATATACACAGCAGCCCCAGGGGTGTATACAGCAGCCCCAGGGGTATGTACACAGCAGCCCCAGGGGTATATACACAGCAGCCCCAGGGGTATATACACAGCAGCCCCAGGGGTATATACACAGCAGCCCCAGGGGTATATACACAGCAGCCCCAGGGCTATATACACAGCAGCCCCAGGGGTATATACACAGCAGCCCCAGGGGTGTATACAGCAGCCCCAGGGGTAGTACACAGCAGTCCCAGGGGTATATACACAGCAGCCCCAGGGGTAGTATACAGCAGCCCCAGGCCCCCCTCACTTTTTGGCGCCCCCACCTCAGGATGTCCCCCCCCCGCACGCAGCGCTGCGCTCATACATTACCAGCCTGTCAGCTGTCATCCTCCGGTGGCGGATCGCGGCTCCCGGCTCCGGCTTCCATCTTCTTCTGTGTCTTCCTGCATTGTGACCGGGGCTCATAGCGATGACGTCATCGCGACGCCGGCCGGTCATGTGACTTGCAGGAAGACACAGAAGAAGATGGAAGCCGGAGCCGGGAGCCGCGATCCGCCACCGGAGGATGACAGCTGACAGGCTGGTAATGTATGAGCGCAGCGCTGCGTGCGGGGGGGGGGACATCCTGAGGTGGGGGCGCCAAAAAGTGAGGGGGGCCTGGGGCTGCTGTATACTACCCCTTGAGATTTTTTTTTTTTTTAATTACCGTATATACTCGCGTATAAGCCGAGGGGAGACTTTTCAGCCCAATTTTTGGGCTGAAAAACTCGGCTTATACGCGAGTATATACGGTATATATGCAATGGTCTGGGAACTTGCTATCTACCTTATGGAGAGGAGTTTCCCTGCAACCATAAGAAGACAGTTAAGTAAGTAAGGAGATTTAAAGCCACATCCCTCCTCTAGGAAAAATGCAAATTTGCACTTCAGTGAGGAAGTGGATAAACTGCAGCACCATCTTTCAGTAGCTGCTCAAAGTCATAGTCGCTTTCTAACAAGCTTTTTAATATGACTAAGGATTTGTGCCATATCAGAACCCCAAAACTACAGAAGCTGCCTTTCGGGGTAACTGCCCCTCATCAGTGTAGTGTGTGGGATATTCTAATCTGGCTGTGTGAGTGGGCTAAAACGGGGTCTGGGAACCTACTATCTACCTTATGGAAAGGAGTTTTCCTGCAACCATAAGAAGACAGTTAAGTAGGTAAGGAGATTTAAAGCCACATCCCTCCTCTAGGAAATATGCAAATTTGCACTTCAGTAAGGAAGTGGATGAACTGGTGGATGGTGGCGCTGGAGTTCATCCACTTCCTTACTGAAGTGCAAATTTGCATATTTCCTAGAGGTGGGATGTGGCTTTAAATCTCCTTACCTACTTAACTGACTTATTATGGTTGCAGGAAAACTCCTCCTCTGCGTAAGGTAGACAGCAAGCTCCCCAAACCTCGTCTTAGCCCACTCACACAGCCAGATCAGAATATCCCACACACTACACTGATGACGGGCAGTTACCCTGAAACGCAGCGTCTGTAGTTTGGGGTTCTGATCTAGCACAAATCTCTAGCCATATTAAAAAGCTTGTTCGAAAGTGACTATGATTTTGAGGAGCTTCTTAAAGGTGGCGCTGGAGTTCATCCACTTCCTTACTGAAGTGCAAATTTGTATATGCAATGGGTAACATAGAATATGTAACGAGGCTTTTGTTTAATCTGAAAGCAACATAATGTAGAGACAATGACCCTGATTTCAACAATGTGTCATTTGTTGGACTGCTTGCTATAGTTATGAAAAAAATCCATTTTCTCAGCAGGAGTTTATCACATCTCTGTTTGGACAATATATCCCTGAGTAATATTAGTAATATATATTTTCTTAGATTAGTGATGTATCCCCTCAAAAATGTCCATGCAAAGTTGTTTTGCTTCATATAGTTTCATAAGAACTATGGCAGCAGGCAATGCATATGACTGGTCATTGATGACTACTTGAGGATTTTGCAATGAACAAAGTTCAATTTAATCAATAGTTCTTGGAATATTAATAATTTCCCCAATTGGATGTTAGAAAAATATGTTCCTGTGCTGAGGGTCTGATCATACCACATCTCTTGTGCTGAGGTAATCTTATATATGTGTCCCTGCTATGTACTGTGTAATGGATGTGTCTGACCGAACAGGTACATGGTCTGATCATACCACATTTCTTGTGCTGAGATAATCTTATATATGTGTCCTTGCTGTGTACTGTGTAATGGATGTGTCTGACCATACAGGGACATGGTCTGATCATACCACATCTCCTGTACTGAGATAATCTTATATATGTGTCCCTGCTATGTACTGTGTAAGGGAGTTGTCTGACCATACAGGGACAGGCTACATATTAAATAATGACTGGCATCACCTATGTGTAAATGTGCAAGCAAGAAAATACACTATAATCACAAAACGAGATCTGCTGCGACACTAAACACTGAATGAATGTGAATTAGCTACATGGCTATCAAATGAATAGCAGGGCTATGTATACAGCTTAGACAATGTGTATATGGCAAGGAGACTTAGCAAATACTGCTTTAGATTGGAAGAAAATTGAGAGACTTAGCTTAAGCATTGGCCACTGCTTTTTCCATCTAGGGGACTGGATAGGCGAGCTCTGGGCTCCATTCTCCCCTCCTTGCTGTGTTCTAGCATGCCCTGCTGGGCGTCCTCACTTCTGGTGCTTTGCCACCTCCTTTTTGAATTGTCTGCCCTCTCTGCTACTGTAATGCCTGGCTGGAATGTCAAATCACGTGATTGGCCCAATGCATTGTGAGTCTAATCACGTGATTGGCCCGGCTTCAATATGCGCATTGCGCATGTGCCGGGCCAATTACGTGATTAGGCCCACAATGCATCCAACCCGGAGCCCGCCTATCCAGTCTTCTAGATGGAGATTGTATGTAAATTATAAGGAATTTTTCTAATCGTTATAGGGCCCCTTTAGGTCAGACAGGGATGGTTAGGGAACAACTACCAAGGTGCAGGGACAGGTAGCGATAGGAGAGAGGGGTAGAGAGACTTGACAGGTTCCCTTTAAATACCTGTGCACACTTCATAAATGATATACTAATGTATTGCTGTAATGCTGACTATTAAATAATTTCTACCCAGTTAACAAGTAATTCTAATTTAAGGATTCATTTCAGAAATACTAAAAGACATTCTTAAATAAAACTAATAAAAATGAAGAATTAAAAACAGAAACCAATGCAAACCAAAAAGTAACAAACACCCCACTAGAGGGCCTCAGTGCTGCACACTGCAATCACTTCTCTTATATGGAGACTTGCTGCTGCATCTTTCTACATAACAGAAAATGATCTATTTCTGCTGGTGACCTCACTGGGAGATTGCAAGCAGGAAGCGATTCCAGACAGCATCTGGGGTCATTACAGGACCCTGGGCTGTCCAAGTAACAGACGGTGGTCCAGTGATTGCAACACGGGCCGCCCGATTATGGTGGAGAACAGCATGATCCTTGCCACGGGACTTTGCATTGTCCTGTCAGTGAATGACAGCGTGATCCAAAGGCTTAACATCATTGATCAGATAGCAGATCTGATCAGTATTATTAAGTAAACATCATCTGAGATGTGCGGGGGAGGATGCGAGCTCAGTGTGTGAGCTTACATCAGGGGGCGGGACACGGTCAATCACATATATGTACGTTCTTGGTTGTGAAGGGGTTGAAGTCAACTTTACAATGAATTTTGTTCTTGGGAAAACTGTTCCACAATCTCAGGTCAAACTTAATGGCAGTGATGTGATTGTGATGCCTTTATTCAACGAATAGGGGCAGTCTTGACAGTCACGCCATACAGATAATTTATTACCTATTCTGATCCATTATCAATATAAAAATAAATGATTAATACAATATTCTAATAGTGAACACAGAACTCTAAAGTTTGTATATAATAAAGGAACATATCGTTCAACGCTAGGACTCAATGTTAACCTTTGGCTAAACTAAATTTTTAGTAAATAAAAATGAAAATGAACAAAATTGGCAAGCAGAAACAATATAATAAAAAAATAAGCCAAACCAGGACAAGTCCGTGTATTGTGAATAAATATAGATGAAATAAGCTAAAAGTCGATAAAAGATGGAGACAAAAATATGTCCTTTAGTTTTAATTCTTTATTTAATACAATGCACTTACATGGACAGGACCTTTTATTTCTGAAAGATATTTTGCTTTGTCATTAAAGAGGTAAATTAAGTATAATACAGTCTTGATTTAAGAGGTTCTTTGTAAGGTTGGACTTTGTCTTAAATAAACCATCTTAATTATCATTTTCTTTGATGTTTGTCCTTCTGATTTTATCCTCGATATTTTATAAAAGTAACTTAACCTTCTTATGTCCCCAGGTGGGAAGTAAGAGAGGATGTCAATTGTTGAGGTGTGTGCACTTTCACCATCATAGATGGTCATCACTCAGTCTTTTGAATTAAAGTTTTTATTTACTGATGCCCGATCAATACAGAATATTTGGGGTCTAAGGTAATCTGTCACTATGTTTTAACTTCACCTTTTCGAGAGTAGCATGATCTACCGTCAGTGTCAGTGTTTAGAGGTGATCGGATCCATCCATGGAGAATTTAATTTAATTTTAGCAAAATTTCCTAAAATTCTCAGGTCCCAACACATTTGATCAGTTTGCAATTCAATTAGTGATGAGCCACTGTAATCGTTACTATCCGTTACTTGCACGGATAGTACGGTATTCGCGATACTCGTTTCTCGGCAAGTTTTTTGGATTTCACTCGTGATATTTGAGTGAGCTGAAAAGCATGTTTCCTGACTGACCTTCAGCCAATAAACATGCTGGGATTGCTTACCAGTCATAGTAATGCCATATTCTCCTTTGATAATGGCATTACAGTGATTGGCAGGCGGAGTACAACCAAAGAAAAAAAGACGCTCAAACCGAATAGCAATGAGGTCTGGGGGGGCTGTAAAAAGGCAGGGATGGCTGAGAACATGCTTAAACTGCATGGGAACAGTATATAGACATAATGTACACTGTCTCTATACTGATCTGTCATACAGCTGTGACAGAAACTAGTGAAGAGAGATAAACAGAACAGGTAGATTGGGTTTACCAGACTCCTGTTGCTGCTCCCTGGCTGCTCAGTGTCCCGCTTATTAAGCTGCTTGCATATTCACTACACTGTCAGGCAAACAGCCAATCAAATATGCTCACACACTGTGAGCACCTCTGTGATTGGCTGTTGCAATCAAAGTGTATTTCCACAATCTGGACAGTGCTTGTGCTTGGTTGCCATACACATTCGTGTATGGCAACCAACCTGCCATCATAGGGTGTTAAATAAATAAATAATTACAAAAAAAACATGGGGCTTAGCAGTATTTTTAATTCTAGCCAGTGAAAGCGGACAGCTATGAGCTGCCACACTCAGCTGCATAATATTGCCTTGGTTGAAAAAAAAAATGTTTGGGCATAGCGCCATTTCCAGACGCTTTACCAGGCTCTTCCAGCAGCCCTGTTTTTTGGGGGCGCGCTGGGTATTAAGGGGTTAACATCAGCTTTGTACTGCCAGGTGGTAATAAGCCCTGAGATTCTCAATGTTAGGCCAAGTTAGAGCCGACCATTAAGAATCTCAAATATACAGTAAAAAAAACACAACACAGAGAAAAATTATTTTTTTGAAAAAAAAACCCACAGACACTTAGTGACTCCATCTTTATTGCCCCCTCCCCATGCTTGTACCCCTCCATGATCCTCTTCTTTCTCTTCCTGGATAGACTCAGCTCTGCTACATCAGAGACCACAGGGACGATTACCACATCCGCTCCCATGGTCTCTGATAACTAAATGACAGTGCTGAGACTTGCGGTATAGTAAACAGTGAAGTCACCATTGCCATAGCAACAGCAGTTACTTTGGCAACAGTGACTATATGACAGTGCTGAGATCTGCACTTTACTATTGCGCAAGTGTCAGCGCTGTCATATGGCCACCATTGCCATAGTAACCTGTATCGCAACAGAAGTGTTTTGGCCTGCCGGTTAACCGCCTTAAATTCGATGTGCCGATACGATATAATTCCACTATGCACATGTTACAGCAACTGTGGCAGCAGCGATGAGCCCTGGTGCAGTATGTTATGATGTATAGTATGGGCCAACGCGATCCAGAGGTTGGGCAAATCACGCTGCTGCAGTGGTCTCAGATCAAGGACCTCTGCACCCTTCTGCAGAGTTTAGAAATGGCTACTAAGATGCTTAGAGCTCACGATGCCATTATCAGCCTGACTATTCCGGTCATCTACATGCTGAAGCACACTTTAACCAGTATTCAGAGTCAGGTAGTGGGAGGAGTGGGAGGAATTAGAGGCTTATGCGGAAGGGATAACAAGATTTCAAAGGTCCAGATGGTCTGCAGCACCAAGGCTGCTGGCATGGGAGGGTGGGGAGAGGGAATAATGAGGGCACATTGTAGCAGCCAAACTGTTGATGAAGGTGCAGGAGCCGAGGAAGAAATGGAAGACGAACAGGCAATGAGCATGGAAGACTCGGCAGATGAGGGAGATCTTGACCACATTTCTGTTGCGCGAGGTTGGGGGAGAGAGCAGAGGAAGCAAGTGTGATTGTTACCCTGCTACCACCAACACAACAAGGACTTGGTCTCCTGGATGCGTAAAACACATGAGTGCCTTCTTGCTGCACTTCCTGCAACATGATCCTCGGATTTTTAGAATTCGAAGTAATGCCGACTACTGGTTGCCACACTGTTAGATCCCTGGTACAAGAGTAAATTTGGCCAAATGCGTCCTGCCCAGGAAAGTGACGCTCGCAGGAGATTCAACAGAAGCTTTTAGACAATCTTAGTACTGCTTTTCCCCAAAACACCAGTGGTGCACATACTGAATATCGCAGTTCTACCTTTCCAACACAGGGAACGTCGAGTCGTCATCACTCAAACGTTAACAGTAACAGTGTACCTGGTAACAGCAGTTTTGTTGAATCGTTTCAAACCCTTTTTTAGACCATCCTTTGCAACTCCAGAAGAGAAAACACGTCTGACACATAGTGAACGCCTAGAGAGTATAGTACAGGAGTATATAAAGGTGAATATCAATGCATGACTGTGGAACTGGACCCTTGTGCATTTTGGGCTTCAAAACTGGAAAAATGACCTGAGCGCGCTACTCACGTGTGTAGTTTGATTGCTACACACCATGCCTGTAGCGAGATGTGCCGTTTTGATCCTTTTGGAGGATGTTCCTATCTCCAATGAGGCACCAATGGGCTTGCATGCCCACCAATTGCTAGGAGAATGGGGACGAGTAAGCCAGGTGACCGGTGGGTGTACACATCTCCAATGACGTGTCGCTAGACCATGCCCATCGGCACCGGAGCTTTCCGTCGGCATGACAACAAATGGAAACATGCAGCCAGTTTGCATTCCATGATTACCTGGCAGTAACCTGGCAGTTACCTGACAGGAACCTGGCATTTCCGGACAGAAATTAGGTAACCGGAACTTGAGGAGGTTTATTTTGAGATAAAAAGGCGCCTTAGAGAGGTGGCAACTGCATAACACAAGCCAACCTGTTACAACTGGATGGTAGGTTAGAAACACCCTCCATGGATTCCATTTCTAAGTTAAACTCTGGATACATTCACTAATAAGCTCCTTTTATCTATTTGCAGCACCATGGGATTTTAAACACCTATTTATCTGAGGGTTGCTCCCATTAAAACTATGAAAAGCCTCACTCCCCTGAAGATATATTGACCCATTGAAACGTGTTGGGAGATGATCTGCTAAACAGCAACATAGCTGTGGATGAGGTGACAGTGATTAATCCCATTCCAAAGATTAAAGCTATGATGGAGAGCAGCACATAGGAGGATCTCTTAGGCCATGTCCACAAACCTCCGCTGTAAGTATTTAGCGCTTCTCCGCTAAATACTTAGGTTTTTTCAGAGTAGCGGAGGTGCTTGTGTGCCGCCGCTTTCTGCGGACTCAGCCCATGGTTACCCGATGTGTAGGCTGCCTAGTGTCCGCTTTCCCAGAGTGGACAAGGAAACGCTGGTAGCCATGGGCTGTGTCCGCAGAAAGCGGCGGCACACACGCACCTCCGGTTCTCTGAAAAAAACCTGAGTATTTAGCGGAGAACCGCTAAATACTTACAGCGAACGTGTGTGGACATGGCCTGGCCTTACAAATACATGATGACATTAGTGATGAGCGAGTGTAATCGTTACTATTAGGTATTCGCGCTGATAGTACAATATTCGAGGTATGTTACTCATATCAAGATATGAGTTTCGCGAATACTGGACTATACATGCAAGTAGCGAATAGTAATGATTAGACTTGCTCAGCACTAGTAACATCAAGCATATTTGCATGTCTTAGTTTTTAAGAAAATTGTATGATATTAAATAATAAATATTATATTTTTGGTCTACTTCATTTGAATTTTTCCACCTCTGGCTAATTACTGCCATAATTTATGGTTTAGACCCTACTGCTATTGACAAATATTTTATGAACTATAGAAAGCGGATAGATGAAAAGTTTTCAGTTTCTGCCTGCACTCTTTACTTAACATGGTTTTGACTCATTATGCCCTTAGAGATGTGGAATAACTGGAATAAATGAATAAAGACCTGTGTTGCTAGGGTCCATAGGTCACCAGAATGCATTTTCTATTTGTTATTATGTAGCAATTATGAGAATCTATAATAATACAGATGGATCCTTCTGCAAATGGAGTCCCAAATAAAATGAAATTCATGTTTTAATGATGCATTATTTCTCCATGGAAGTCATTTTACTGTTCTTAATGCGGTAACCAGGTGTTTTGATGCTTATTCACTAGTAACATATTCTGCATTAATAACCATAGAAAAAACTTAATGAGCCCAATATAAATGTCCTTTGACAGGATGCATTGGTTTCCAAGCTCCTGACAGGAATTGTGGCGATGTAAGAAATGTTTTCCCCTAGGGATGTAATTTGATTTAATTTTTGCCAAATTAAATTAGTCAAAATAGGTTTACAATCCTCCGGGGGAAGGATGTGTTCTTGATAGGATGATGACTTATTTTAAAGGAAGTAACTTTTGAATAAATTACATCTTCCTCCGACAGACACAGGACTTCTCATTTTTAATTAATATCCAGGCTTAATGATCGACTGCAGAAAGTAGAAGAGTTCAATTCAAAGGATAAGAGTTTTATGCATAAAATACCCAGCTAAGTGTTTTTCTCTAATATTAAAGGCTGTAATATTACGGTATGTGTTTATATCTATCCATCTATCTGTCTATATATATATATATATATATATATATATACGCACATATTTATATCTATATTTAGATAGACAGATAGAGAGTTGAAAATATGGATGGCAGCAGTCCTTCATAGGAAATTATGTGGATTTTATTCACCCAGGACCGCATCATTTCAGCTATCCACTAGCCTTTGTCAAGCAGTAATGTATGAAGTGGTTACTGTTTGACAAAGGCTAGTGGATAGCCGAAACGTTGCAGTCCTGGGTGAATAAAATCCACATAATTTCCTATGAAGGACTGCTGCCATCCATATTTTCAAACTACAATTAAGACCTATGGATTCCTGGCAAGATGACTCTGCAACCGCTATATTGTTTTTATGCTGTTCTGTTTTTCAGTTTTTTTTATTACAAATATAAATATATATAAATATATACAGTGCGGGAAATAAGTATTTGATACTTGCTGATTTTGTAAGTTTGCCCACTGACAAAGACATCACCGGTCTATAATTTCAAGGGAAGGTTAATTTTAACAGTGAGAGACAGAATATCAAAAATGAAATCCAGAAAATCACATTGTCTAAATTATTATTATTATTATTATTAATTTATATAGCGCCATTATATTCCATGGCACTTTACATGTTAAAAAGGGCAGACTAGGACAAGTAACATAGTAACAATACAAGTAACAATAAATGTTTACAATTCAGTTGTACAGAAACAAGAGGGGAGAAATCCTGTCCACAAAGGCTCACAGTCTACGAGGGGAGGGTGGGGATACAGTAGGAGGGGGAAATTCCAGTCATGAGGCGGTGTGGTGGACCGGGTCTTATTGCAGGTGGTAGGCTTGGCGGAACAGGTGGGTCTTCAGGTTTCTTTTGAAGGTTCACAGGGTAGGAGAATGTCTGATGTGTTGGGGCAGTGAGTTCCAGAGTCTGGGTGAAGCACTGGAGAAATCCTGTATGCGGTTGTGCGAAGAGGAGATGAGGGGGGAGTAGAGGAGAAGCTCTTGGGAGGATCGCAGGTTGCGTGAGGGTAGGTAACGGGAGACCATGTCAGATATGTATGGAGGGGACTGGTTGTGAATG
This sequence comes from Allobates femoralis, assembly GCA_033576535.1. Lineage (NCBI taxonomy): Eukaryota > Metazoa > Chordata > Amphibia > Anura > Aromobatidae > Allobates > Allobates femoralis. The sequence goes on from JARQOC010000003.1 coordinate 818,210,406, forward strand.
GCTTTGTATGTCATGGTTAATGTTTTAAACCGGGATCTCTGGGAAGCAGGGAGCCAATGAAGGGCTTGGCAGAGGGGGGAGACAGGGGAGTAGAGGGGAGACAGATGGATTAGGCATTTGCATTTTGATTAGAGAAATAAGTATTTGATCCCCTAACAACCATTGGCCTTGTTCACACACACCTATGCGTTTTTTTTACCACTTAGAAACACTGATCAGGTTTGAAAGTGTTTTTGAAGTTTTTGGACTTAGTCATTTTTTCACCAAAAACGCATGTTAAAACGCATGCGTTAATGCATGGTGCCTATATGTGCCATTTAAAAACGCATGCGTTTCCTATAGGGCCCCATGTTAAAAAATTGCATGCGATTTTTTACAGCACCCAAACACGCTGCATGCAGCATTTTTTAGAATGGGGGAAAAAACGCAAGTGTAGCTAAAAAACGCATGTACACTTAAATGTACCATGCGTTAACGCATCTGCATTTTTGAGAAACAGCAAAATAACGCAGAGAGTACCAAAAACGCAGGTATGTGTGAGCAAGGCCATTAGGAGTTCTGGCTCCTAAAGACAAATTAATTCGTTACTTGAATTAAAGACAGCTGTCTTAGGGCCTTTCACACTTGCATTTTTCCTGATTTGGAAGATCATGAAAATCCGATTCTAATGGTGGGGTTACACGTCCCGATATCGCGGCGATATCGGAGGCAACGGCGCGGGAGCGCGCATTTTTTCAGCCCTTTTCCCGATATCGCATCGGCGGTTTACACCTGCGATATCGGAAACAACGTCCCTCCGATGTGTACGCCCACCAACCAGTAACGACCATTTAACATGGAGTTAATGGTAGCGTCGGCGTACACATCGGAGTTGGCTGTCACACGCTGCGATGCTGCTACAACGGCCATGCGATATCGGGAGTTGAATAGCTCTGCTATCAACTCGTATGTTTTGGCATCGTTCCAGCATCGCGTTGTACACTCAAACCGTTCAACTTGCACACGATATCGGTCCAACTCGCGACCATGTGACTTTTTACCGTAGTTGGGTCAGAGTTGGACGCGATATCGCGGCGTGTAAACCCACCATTACAGTATTTTACGCATTCACTTTAATTTTGTCAGTAGAATCCTGTTGCTTCATGTTTTCTCCTGAAATAATTAAAGAGAATGGGCAAAAAAATGAATCATGTAAGAATCAGGTTTTTCCTGATCTTCCAAATCAGGAAAAAAACGCAAGTGTGAAAGGCCCCTAACATTGTCACCTGTATAAAAGACTCCTGTCCACACATTCAATTAATCAGTCAGAGTCTAACCTCTACAACATGGGCAAGACCAAAGAGCTTTCTAAGTTTCACACTGCGGTCAGATCAGGTCAGGTTCGATCAGGTTTTGTGTTTCAAAACCAGAAGTGACTCCAAAACCTAGAACAGGTGTCATCTTTCAATTATAGTTTTTCTCTGCAAGTTCCTCTCCTGGTTTCTCTCCTGGTTTTGGCACACAAACCTGATCGAACCTGATCAGTGAAAAACCACAGTGTGAAACCAGCCTAAGCATGTCAGGGAAAAGATCTTAGACCTGCACAAGTCTGGAATGGGCTACAAACCGTAAGTAAGACAAAGCTGGGTGAGAAGGAAACAACTGTTGGTGCAATAGTAAGAAAATGGAAGAAATACAAAATGAGGGTCAGTCGACGTCGATCTGGGACTTCATGCAAAATCTCAACTCGTGGGGTGTCCAGAATCATGAGGAAGGGGAGAGATCAGCCTAAAACTACACTAGAGGAACTTGCTAATGATCTCAAGGCAGCTGGGACCACTGTCATCAAGAAAACCATTGGTAACACATTACGCCATAATGGATTAACATCTGGCAATGCCCACAAAGTCTCACTGCTCAAGAAGTCACATGTGCCGCCCATCTGATGTTTGCCAATGAACACCTTGGTGATTATGAGAGTCACTGGGAGAAGGTGCTGTGGTCAGATGAGACAAAAATTGAGCTCTTTGGCATGAACTCAACTTGCCATGTTTGGGGGAAGAGAAATGCTGCCTTTGACGCAAAGAACTTCATGCTCACAGTCAAGCATGGTGGTGTAAAAATTATGTTTTGGGGGAGTTTCTCTGCTAATTGCACAGGATTACTTCACCACATCAATAAGACAATGGATGGAGCCATGTACCATAAAATCCTGAGTGACAACCTCCTTTCCTTTGCCAGGACATTAATAATGGGTCATGGCTGGGTCTTTCAACACGACAATGACCCAAAATATACCACCAAGGCAACAAAGGAGTGACTCAAAAAGAAGCACATTAAGGTCATGGAGTGACCTAGCCAGTCTCCTGACCTTAATCCCATTGAAAACTTATGGAGGGAGATGAAGCTCCAAGTTGCCCAGCGACAGCCTCAAAACCTTAATGCTTTAGAAATGATATGCTAAGAAGAGTGGCTCAAAATTCCTCCTGACATTTACACAAACCTCATCATCAACTACAAGAAATGTCTGACCGCTGTGTTGACAACAAGGATTTTGCCACCAAGCATTGTCATGTTTGCCAGAGGGATCAAATATTTATTCCCCTCTAAAAAATTAACCTACCCTTAAAATTATAGACCGGTCATGTCTTTGTCAGTGGGCAAACTTATAAAATCAGTAGGGGATCAAACGCCTGATATATATCTATATATATATATATATATATATATATACACTGTATATAATATGGTGTACCTGGATGTTACAGGGCTGCCCTAACCAAACATGTTTCCAAAATAGTGCCGTCCAACAAGTGGATGTCCCAAATGTAACCTCCAAAAGTAAGATGACGCTTCACACAGTGTGATTGCCCAACACAGCCCTTTACTCTGTATGATGTACCCCAATAACCCTCAAAACAGTATAATGTCCACCACCAAGCCCTCCAAATAGCATGCAAATAGCATAATGACCCCTATAGAACCCTTCAAATAGCACAATGGCTCCCATATAGCCCGTCATATAGTATAATGACCCCTAGATGGCCCTTTATGAAGTATACAGATCTCATAGACCTCAATAGAGTACGGTGACCCCCCAAATAGCTCTCCAAATAGTAAAATGGCCCCCACAGAACCCTCCAAATAGTATAATGGACCCCATAAAGCCCTTCAAACAATAAAATGGCCCCACATGGCTCAATAGAGTACAAATGACCCCCACATAGTCCTCCAAAAATTATAGTATAATGGCCATCACATTGACCTTCAAATAATATAAAAGCCCCAACATAATCAAACAGTAAAATGGCCTCCATATAGCAATACATGTTTCATTTATTAACACTAAAGTAAGGATATTGTATGCCTAAAACAGTACTGTAGTAGAAGAAGAAACTAAAATAGTAAAAATGTGGAATGAATATTCTTTTTACACATCTTGTAACTTACCGTATATACTCGTGTATAAGCCGACCCGTGTATAAGCCGACCCCCCTACTTTTGCCCCAAAAACTGGGAAAACTTATTGACTCGCGTATAAGCCGAGGGTGGACTCCAGCACAGGTATACAACCCCCAGCAGTGAGGTATACAGCAGCCTCCCCAGTGGTAGTATACAGCAGCAGCCCCAGTGGTAGTATACAGCAGCCCCAGAGGTATATACAGCCCCAGAGGTATATGCAGCTCCAGAGGTATATGCAGCCCCATATGCAGCCCCAGAGGTATATGCAGCCCCAGAGGTATATGCAGCCCCATATGCAGCCCCAGAGGTATATGCAGCCCCATATGCAGCCCCAGAGGTATATGCAGCCCCAGAGGTATATGCAGCCCCATAGGTATATGCAGCCCAGAGGTATATGCAGCCCCATATGCAGCCCCATATGCAGCCCCAGATGCAGCCCCAGAGGTATATACAGCAGCAGCAGCCCCAGTGGTATATACATCAGCAGCCCCAGTGGTAGTATACAGCAGCCCCAGAGGTATATGCAGCCCCAGAGGTATATGCAGCCCCATAGGTATATGCAGCCCCAGAGGTATATGCAGCCCCAGAGGTATATGCAGCCCCAGATGCAGCCCCAGAGGTATATACAGCAGCAGCAGCCCCAGTGGTATATACATCAGCAGCCCCAGTGGTAGTATACAGCAGCCCCAGAGGTATATGCAGCCCCAGAGGTATATGCAGCCCCATATGCAGCCCCAGAGGTATATGCAGCCCCAGAGGTATATGCAGCTCCAGAGGTATATGCAGCCACATATACAGCCCCATATACAGCCCCATATGCAGCCCCAGATGCAGCCCCAGAGGTATATACAGCCCCAGAGGTATATGCAGCCCCAGAGGTATATGCAGCCCCATATACAGCCCCATATACAGCCCCAGATGCAGCCCCAGATGCAGCCCCAGATGCAGCCCCAGAGGTATATACAGCAGCAGCAGCCCCAGGGCTGTATACAGCCGCAGCCCCAGGGCTGTATACAGCAGCAGCCCCAGGGCTGTATACAGCCGCAGCCCCAGGGCTGTATACAGCCGCAGCCCCAGGGCTGTATACAGCCGCAGCCCCAGGGCTGTATACAGCCGCAGCCCCAGGGCTGTAAACAGCCGCAGCCCCAGGGCTGTATACAGCCGCAGCCCCGGAGGTATACAGGCCCCCCCATCAAGTTCCAGGGCCCCCCCACCTTGCGCGCAGCCTGTAAAGGAAAATCATACTTGCCAGAGTCCAGTCGCGCCGTCCGCAGCTGCCGACATGACGATCCCGGGCTCCATTCAGCGTCTTCCGGCTTCCGACTTCCTGTGTGCGCGGGCAATGACGTCATTGCCCGCGACTACAGGAAATGCGGAAGACGCTGAATGGAGCCCGGGATCGTCATGTCGGCAGCTGCGGACGGCGCGACTGGACTCTGGCAAGTATGATTTTCCTTTACAGGCTGCGCGCAAGGTGGGGGGGCCCTGGAACTTGATGGGGGGCCTGTATACCTCCGGGGCTGCTGCGGTATTTTTTAATTTTTTTTATATACTCGCATATAAGCCGAGGGGGGACTTTTCAGCCCAAATTTTGGGCTGAAAAACTCGGCTTATACGCGAGTATATACGGTAGTCACTTGTAGGCCGGTTTTGGTCAGTGAAGTCGGTATGCCGGTGGTGGTCCAATACAGTATGAGCAATTGATTTGTTCTGTTACATTTTCTTTACTTAAAGAGGTATTTTGAGAAATTATTCCCAAACTGATCATTTTCATATTATTGAACTGAAAGGATGTTCTTTTCTCTACATAATACGAAGAACAATTGTGAATTCATATAATCAAAACAGACTAAGTACCTTAGCGGCTAACGACACACCGAGCACTTGTCTTCTGCAGTTAAGGATTTGCCGCGGTTTTGTATTTCGCTGACAAAACTATTAAACTTCCCATTGTGATACCATTGTAAAATGACGTTCACTATAAATGAAAGAAACATTTTTGAGACCAAATATTAACATGTATTAGATTTGTTTAATATGATGTCACTCAATATTACATCAATTAAGACTAACTTTCATTGTGATCAAAACTGTATGACAAGTTCAAGGCAAGGTTTTTAAGTATCCTTTCGCATTTCCGTAGTTCCACCCGTATCCACCATTGTAAGCATATACAAGTGCATCTCAATGAGTGTTTATTTCTGTTAATGTTGATGATTATGGCTTACAGCCAATAAAAACCCAAAGGTCATTATCTCAGAAAATTAAAGTAGGTAGGATGAAGGGTTAAAAACTGTTCTGCAGTATGACACAATACGTTAAAGGGTGAATATAATATTGATTTATTAGTCAGTGCATTTCAGGGTTACCCGAAACTCCCTGAAACATGAAAATATGACATTGATTTGTCCTGAGGAAGGGGCCAGGGAGTCCTGAAACAAATATGAGAAGTACCGTATATACTCGTGTATAAGCCGACCCGTGTATAAGCCGACCCCCCTACTTTTGCCCCAAAAATCTGGAAAAACCTATTGACTCGTGTATAAGCCGAGGGTGGACCCAAGCACAGTTATACAGCCCCCAGCAGTGTGGTATACAGGCCCCCCAGTGGTAGTATAGAGCAGCCCCAGTGGTAGTATACAGATTCCCCAGCAGCCCCAGTGGTAGTATACAGATTCCCCAGCAGCCCCAGTGGTAGTATACAGGAGCCCCAGCAGCGCCAGTGGTAGTATACAGATTCCCCAGCAGCACCAGTGGTAGTATACAGGAGCCCCAGCAGCCCCAGTGGTAGTATACAGCAGCCCCAGTGGTAGTATACAGGAGCCCCAGCAGCCCCAGTGGTAGTATACAGGAGCCCCAGCAGCCCCAGTGGTAGTATACAGGAGCCCCAGCAGCCCCAGTGGTAGTATACAGCAGCCCCAGTGGTAGTATACAGGAGCCCCAGCAGCCCCAGTGGTAGTATACAGCAGCCCCAGTGGTATACAGCAGGCCCCCAGGGGTACATATAGCAGCCCCCAGGGGGTATCCAGCAGCCCCCTGGGGGTACCCAGCAGCCCCCTGGGGGTACCAACAGCCCCCTGGGGGTACCAACAGCCCCCAGGGGGTACCAACAGCCCTCATGGGGTACCCAGCAGCCCCCTGGGGGTACCAACAGCCCCCTGGGGGTACCATCAGCCCCCTGGGGGTACCAACAGCCCCCAGGGGGTACCAACAGCCCCCTGGGGGTACCAACAGCCCCCAAAAGCTGGCACTGTCCCCCCTTGTAAGGGCCCCCCCCGCTGCTTATACATTACCATCCCGGTGTTCTGATCGGCGCCGCTCCTCGGTGCTTCTTCTTCATCCTCCCGTCCTCGCTCGCTGCATCCAGGATCTCCGGCGGTCGCGCGATGACGTCATATCGCTGCGACAGCCGGAGAACCCGGATGGATGCAGCGAGCGCGGACGGGAGGATGAAGACGCAGCACCGAGGAGCGGCGCCGATCAGAACACCGGGATGGTAATGTATAAGCAGCGGGGGGGGCCCTTACAAGGGGGGACAGTGCCAGCTTTTGGGGGGGCCATATGCACTGCTTCCCCCTGCCGCTGATTGACAGGGGGAAGCAGTGCATATATAATGAGCGGCCCCACGTGACGGGGCCGCTCATACAGCAGCCCCCCCCGCCTCCTCCAGCCTCCACAGCCCCCAGGACACAGCCCCCCCGTATATGACTCATGTATAAGCCGAGGGGGGGACTTTTCAGCCCAAATTTTGGGCTGAAAAACTCAGCTTATACACGAGTATATACGGTATGTTTTTTTGACCACTGTAACATTATAGTAAAATATAATAAGAGATGATCAAAACATTGTATCTTCCCAAAAATTGTATCAATAAAAATGTCACCTTAAGACACAAAAAAATAAGTCGTCACATAGTCCCAGATCCCTAAAAACAAGAACATTACTGGTCTCCGAAAATCAACATTTTTTTTGACAAATTTCTGAATTTATTTTCACCAATTAAAAACAAACTTTTATTATATTCACCCTTTGATGTCTTGTGTAATACAATAGCATGGTTTTAACCCCTCGTCCCCCCACTTTATATGCACATGAGCCGTGAGCTACTCGGAGACCGGGCTAATTCTGCTTTGTATAGCAGAAGCGTATGGATGATCACAGCTTAAGTTTTTCTAATGGGACTAATCAGTGGCGTAACTTCAGGACCAGGGGCCCCGATGCGAAAGCTCCAAAGGGGCCCCAAATTATTGCAAATCTTTAATAGTATTTGTCTTTTTCTATAGACCAAAGGGGCTTGTATGGTCCCTCTAGGCTGCAGGGCCCAGGTGCGATCGCAACCCTTGCACCTATTGTAGTTACGCGCCTGGGACTAATAAATACAATAGAGAGAAACAAAAAAGGTTTAAAAAAATGGTAAGAAAAACAAAACAGAAAAGTTCAAATCACTCCCCTTTTGCCCCATTTAAAATTAAAAAAAATAAATAAAAAAATACACATATTCGGTGTCACCGCATTCAAAAATATCCAATCTATCTAATTATAAAAAAAATTATATGATTGCTAAATGGCAAATATTAGGAGTACGTTTTTTTGACCACTGTAACATTATAGTAACATAGTAACATAGTAACATAGTTTTTAAGGTTGAAGGAAGAATTTAAGTCCATCTAGTTCAACCCATAGCCTAACGTGTTGATCCAGAGGAAGGCAAAAAAAAAACCATGTGGCAACACTAAGCTCCACATTGGGGGAAAAAATTCCTTCCTGACTCCACATACGGCAATCAGACTAATTCCCTGGATCAACGCCCTATCAAAGGATCTAATATATATAACTGGTAATATTATAGTTTTCAAGAAAGGCATCCAGGCCCTTCTTAAATGTTAGTAGTGACTCACTCCTTACAACAGCATGTGGCAGAGAGTTCCATAGTCTCACTGCTCTTACCGTAAAGAATCCGCGTCTGTGATTATGATTAAACCTTCTTTCCTCCAGACGTAGAGGATGCCCCCTTGTCCCAGTCTCAGGCCTAAGAGTAAAGAGATCATTAGAAAGTTCTCTGTACTGTCTCCTCATATATTTATACATTATTACATAACCTGTCTTAGTATTGCAGACCCCTCAGTCCTCTAATGACTTTGGTCGCTCTTCTCTGGACCCGCTCTAGTTCAGCTATGTCTTTCTTATACACCGGAGACCAGAATTGTACACAGTATTCTAAGTGTGGTCGCACTAGTGACTTGTATAGAGGTAAAATTATGTATTCCTCATGAGCATCTATGCCTCTTTTAATGCATCCCATTATTTTATTTGCCTTTGCAGCAGCTGCCTGACACTGGTCACTGAATGTGAGTTTGTCATCTACCCATACACCCAGGTCTTTTTCATTGATAGTTTTGCCCAGTGTTTTACAATTAAGCACATAATTATACCTTTTGTTTCCTCTGCCCAAGTGCATGACTTTACATTTATCCCCATTAAAGCGCATTTGCCATTTATCAGCCCAAGCTTCTAGTTTACATAAATCCTCCTGTAATATAAAATTGTCCTCCTCTGTATTGATTACCCTACAGAGTTTAGTGTCATCTGCAAATATTGAGATTCTACTCTGTATGCCCCCTACAAGGTCATAAATAAATATATTAAAAAGAAGCGGGCCTCAACATTGACCCCTGTGGTAACCCCTGTTAACTGTGACCCATTCTGAGTGTGTTCCATTAATGACCACCCTTTGTTTCCTATTGCTAAGCCAGTTTTTAACCCACTTACACATATTTTCCTCTATCCCCATTGCTCTCATTTTATGTATCAACCTTTTGTGTGGCACCGTATCAAAAGCTTTTGAAAAGTCTATATACACCACATCCACTGCATTTCTTTGGCCCAGTCCAGAACTTCCGTCTTCATAGAAGCTTATCAGATTAGTTTGACAGGAACGGTCCCTCGTAAAACCATGTTGATATTGGGTCATGAGGTTATTTTTCTTCAGATACTTCAGTATAGCATCTCTTAGAAAACCCTCTTGGATTTTACCCACAGTAGAGGTTAAGCTTACTGGCCTATAATTTCCAAGTACAGTTTTTGTTCCCTTTTTGAATATTGGCACCACATTTGCTATACGCCAGTCCTGTGGTACAGACCCTGTTGTTATGGAATCTTTAAAGATTAAAAATAATAGTCTATCTATGACAGTACTTAATTCCTGCAGCACTCTGGGGTGTACCCCATCTGGGCCCGGGGATTTGTCAATTTTAGTGATTTTTAGACGATGCCGTACTTCCTCTTGGGTTAAGCAGGTGACATTTAATTGGTAGTTTTTGTTATCACTGATCATATTGTCTGTCATGGGATTTTCTTGTGTAAATACTGTTGAAAAAAAGTCATTTAGCATATTGGCTTTTTTCTCATCCTCATCCACCATTTTACCCAGATTATTTTTAAAGGGGCCAACACCATCATTTTTTAGTTTCTTAATATTTATGTAGTTAAAAAATATTTTGGGATTACTTTTACTTTCTCTGGCAATGAGTCTCTCTGTCTCAATCTTTGCTGCCTTGATTTGCTTTTTACAGATGTTATTTAATTTTCTGTATTTATTTAATGCCTCATCACTACCTACTTGCTTTAATTCTCTAAATGCTTTCTTTTTGTCATTTATTGCGCCCCTTACAGCCTTATTTAGCCATAGTGGTTTCCTCCTATTTCTAGCATGCTTATTCCCATAGGGTATATATTGTGCACAGGCCCTATTCAGATACTAATAAATGTCTCCCATTTGCTTTGTGTACTTTTATGTCTCAGGACATCGTCCCAGTTTATTGCACTAAGATCATCTCTCAACCATTGGAAATTTGCCTTCCTGAAGTTTAGTGTCCTTGTAGCCCTTTTTAAAATACAATAAGAAATGATCAAAGCATTGTATCTTCCCAAAAATGGTATCAATAAAAATGTCACCTGAAGACACAAAAAATAAGTCATCACACAGCCCCAGATCCCTAAAAATGAGAACATTACTGGTTTCAGAAAATCAACATTTTTTTTGACAAATTTCTGAATTTATTTTCACCTATTAAAAACAAATTATTATTATATTTAGCTTTTGATGTATTGTGTAATATAATAACATGGTTTTTAACCCTTCATCCTCCCCACTCTATATGCACATGACGCGCCCCAGGGCCGTGGAGTACTCGGAGACCGGGCTAATGGTTCTGTGCTGGGTGAGTCATGGAAGTGAGGGCCCGGCTCCGTGGCCCCAGGTGTCAAGTTAAAAGTACTGGGGGGAGTGATTTAGGGATAGTTGTCGTGATGCCACCCGTTGTATGCGGCTATTAGTGGACGCTGCTGCTGTTGGGACCTATAGGGATGATGGGAGTGCAGATGTAATGGTGTCACTCTTCCCGGGTGGAGCAATTCCACAGGGCAACCAGGAAAGTCTATGGCGGTTGTAGGCTGTTGGGGGGTGCAAGCCGAGGGCGCGGAGGAAGCAACAGACACACAGGTTGAAGTTTCCATTACCTTTACTGGTATAGTAGCAGGTTTGGTCCAGGGTACTGTCCACAAGAGATGTTAGGAATCCGGGTGGCATGGAAACAAGTTGGGGATCTCCTCACCCGGTGAGTTCTGAGGCCTCCCTGCTGCGCTGCTTTTGCTGGGCCTTGGCTGCCTGTAGCTAAGCTCCAAACCTCTCCTCCTGTGAAAGCCTCTCACCCATATGGCAGGCAGCTCGAGTCCTTCTCGGGTACCACTCCTCTGGCTACTGTCCCTGAGCTCTCTGATGTTGCTTTGCATTCTGGGCTTTGGTGTGGATGGGAGATTTGGAAATCTCCCGCCCTCCGATTTTGGCTGCTGGGCCTGGAATACCCTCAAAACTCTGTACTACGGTGTCCGCTGCTGGCGTTCTGCACTGGGATGAGCTCGGCAACCGGTTCCACTCTCCAGACCTGTTTCTCCACTTTCTCAGACCCTCTCCTATGGGTCAATCACACACTCACATTGGCTAGTTTCCGTCCTGGACGAGCCTTACTCTGCTCCAGTCGACGGGACCTCTTCACAGTCTTACTAGGAACTGAACTGTCTAACCCTGTCCCCAGGCCAAAATGTATAAGGGACCTCCCTTGAACTTGGGTTTCAGAGCTCCCCCTTGTGGTCTGGAGTCGAGAAGGTGTTGTTTGTTGTGGTCTTACCTAGTGTGGATACCTCTCCTTGCTTTCAAGCACGACATGACCGCCCAAGGGAGGCAAGGCCATTGTGGCAACTGGACTCTGGGGTGCCACACCATGCTGGGGGACTGCAGCAGCCGTGATATGCTTTTATAGTGGTTGTGACTCTCACAACCACACAAGGTCAAGCCTTTAACACCTATTTAGGTCATATTTTATCTCTCAGACCCCTCATCTCCCTACTTTAATTTTCTGAGATAATGACCTTTGGGTTTACATTGGCTGTAAGCCATAATCATCAACATTTACAGAAATAAACACATGAAATAGATCACTCTGTGTGTAATGACTCTATATAATATATGTGTTTCACTTTATGTATTGAATGACTGAAATAAATGAACTTTTTGATGATATTCTAATTCATTGAGAAAAACTTGTGATCTGATGACACATGACAAAATACCATGCAAAAACGTACGAAGCCTAGGGTTCGGCTATTCCTTCTTGTAGAAGAAGCCAAGAGTAGGGAATCTTAAAGGGGTTTTCTGGTTTGGGAACCATGGCTAATGCACTGCTTTGTATAGCAGAAGCGTATGGATGATCGCGGCTTACGTATTTCTAATGGAACCAATCAGTGCCATAACTTCAGGCCCAGGGGCCCCGATGCAAAAGCTCCAACAGGGCCCCCAATTAATGCAAATCTTTAATAGTATTTGTCTTTTCTATAGGCCAAAGGGACTTTTAGGGCCCCCCTAGGCTGCAGGGCCCGGGTGCGATTGCAACCCCTGCACCTATTGTAGTTACGCCCCTGGGACTAATAAATACAATAAAGAGAAACAAAAAAGGTTTAAAAAAAATGGTAAGAAAAACAAAACAGAAAAGTTCAAATCACTCCCCTTTTGCCCCATTGAAAAAAAAAAAAATACACATATTTGGTGTCACCGCATTCAAAAATATCCAATCTATCTCATTATAAAAAAAAATTATATGATTGCTAAATGGCAAACATGAGAAGTATGTTTTTTTGAGCACTGTAACATTGTAGATAAGAGATGATCAAAACATTGTATCTTCCCAAAAATGGTGTCAATAAAAATGTCACCTTAAGACACAAAATATAAGTCATCACACAGCCCCAGATCCCTAAAAATGAGAACATTTCTGGTCTCAAAAAAGCAACATTTTTTATGACAAATTTCTGAATTTATTTTCACCAATTAAAAACAAACTATTATTATTATTAATATAGCACCATTAATTCCATGGTGCTGTACATGAGAAGAGTTACATACAAAATGATAGATATAGTTTACAGTAAACAAATGAACAATGACAGAACAATGGCAGGCTAGTATAGAAGGGTAGAGGACCCTGTCCTTGAGGGCTGACATTCTACAGGATAATGGGGGGAGATAGAAGTTTATTATTGTCCCACTCATACTGACCTGGAGAATCATTTTGCCGGGTCAGTTTTTCCATATAGTGAATGCAGCAAATAAAAATCACAATAAAACCTTTTTCTGCAGTTTCACTGATCATTGAATTTTTCACCTCTTACTTATGACCTCAACCTCTTATTTATGGAGTCTGCCAAGTTACCAAGTTTCCATTTGTTGTATTTTAGCGTTGAAGGTTTCTCTATGCTACGTTTTTTCTTCCTCTCTAAGCAGAAAGCAGACAGACCACATAATAAGTGATGGGGCCTTTCTTTCCATTTTCATCAATTTGTAATCGGGTCAAGCTTTGGCATGAGTTCTATTTTTCTGATCCTAACATGAAACAGAATAATAAAACTTTTAAATAATTTTGAGCAGAGCCAATAAACCCTTAAAGAGGTCCTGTCACCCCCCTGGTGCTTTCCAAACTTAAAGCACCCCTGAATGCAGCGTGTCTGCTGCATTCAGAGAAGGGGTCCCCCATGTCTCTAGCCCCCCTGTAAGCTAATAAAAACACTTTATAAAGTGTACAGATAAGCAGTCCGGAGGGACTTCTCAGTAATGAGTCCTAGCTGCTCCCTGGTGTTCTGTTTGCCTCCAGCCCTCTCTGTGCCACCTCCAGCCCACTCAGTAATGCCTCCTTTATGTGTCTCCCCTCCTCGGCCGCTCATGCTGCTCTGTGTCTGAAGTCATGCAGAGCGAGTAATGGGCAGGGGCGTGTCTGCTGCATTCAGAGAAGGGGACCCCCATGTCTCTAGCCCCCCTGTAAGCTGTTAAAAAGACTTCATAAAGTGTACAGATAAGGAGTTCGGAGGGACTTATGCAGTAATGAGTCCTAGCTGCTCCCTGGTGTTCTGTTTGCCACCAGCCCTCTCTGTTCCACCTCCAGCCCTCTCTGTGCCACCTCCAGCCCATTCTGTGCCGCCTCCTTTATGTGTCTCCCCTCCTCGGCCGTCCTTGACATACAATCACAGACCCGTGAAGCACACGCAGGTACGAAACGGCCATTGTCTGTTTATCGTCCGGTGTCTCCTAAACCTGAGCTCTTTCCCTGTACTGCCATGTCTTGCTTGCATGTCAAGGACTTTTAAAATGATAAAATAATGCATGACGTTTTATGGAGACAGGTGCTACAGGACCTTCTTTTCTCCATTGCACTTGGTTTGCCCTGGAGCTCGGGCTTCCCTGGTTGAGAAACGTTTTCCATGTCTTATGGACTCAGGATTCCTCTAAAAAGGTGGTTTGTGGATTCAAGCCAAAGATGGTGATAAGTGTAAGAGGATGTTTCTTCTTTTAGTTGGAAAACTATTTTTCTGAATCTACATGGATGAAAATGACAAAAAAAACACATATGGGTAAATAAGGATTGTTGTAAAATGTGTGTAGAATTAAATTCTGCTCAAATCTATTCTCTCCTCAATACAGCATACTATTAATTCATAGTGAATCCATCAACACTTCATGAGCTGTTGGAGAATCAGACACATCATGTACAAGTTACTGAGAAAATATTCCTTAGAAACTATTCATGAAAGCTTTCATGTCAAAAAAAATTTGGTGCAACTTTGTGCAAAAAGTTTGTGACTTTCTGCATTTTCACATCAGTTTCTAGCTCCGCCAAAATGGGTGGGGGCAGAACAAAGGAAGAACAGGGAAAGGATGGGGTGTAGCTGAAGCAGAAAAGGGAATGATAGGGTGAGGCTGGGAAAGAACAGGGAATGATAGGGTGAGGCAGGGAAAGAACAGGGAATGATAGGGTGAGGCTGGGAAAGAACAGGGAAGGACAGGGTGTGGCTGGGGCATGAAGCCATAGCTCATTATGAACTGTTTGTATGCCAGAAATATTACTGCAGTCCATGATGGAGTAAGCATTCTGGCATGGTGCAAAGAGGTGCACACCACTCCTCAGATGCTCCAGATTTATGAAGAGGTGTTCATATCTTTATGAATGAGGACTATTTGACTCCCCTATGGTCCTTCCATTAAAACCAGTGAGAATATGTCTGGTTTTGATGAATCAGAGGCAATGTTTCTAAAACAGAGAGGGTCGCTTCACCCTGAGTTCTGGAACGTTTGGCTACATTGCACTAGGGCTAGAGGTAGTGCAGTGCAAACACAACCAAACTCATTGGAGCATAAATGAAACGATGTGCGATAACACCGCCATTACAGTGCATGGGCATGCGCATCCAAACTCAACCCGGAAGCGCGAGTCTGAAGAGGGGGTGCATAAGTGCACATGCGCTACTCCACGCGCATGGCGCATTTCCGGTGCGCGCTCACACACCCCCTCTTTACACTTGTGCTTCCAGGTTGCGTTTGGATGTGCTCGCCCATACACTATAATGGCGGCGTTAACACACATCGTTTCATTTGCACTCCGAAGCGCTTGGCTGCATTTGCACTGCACTACCTCCTGCGCTAGTGCAATGTAGCCAAATGCACTAGAGCGCAGGTGTGAACTAGGCCATAGACTTGTAAACTCTGTGGAAGCCATACGTAATAGAGAATATGGAATAGGGTATCATTTAATGTTTCCACACCATTCCATATAACTCCAATAAAAAAGAATATGGGATATACCGTATATACTCGTGTATAAGCCGACCCGTGTATAAGCCGACCCCCCTACTTTTGCCCCAAAAATCTGGAAAAACCTATTGACTCGTGTATAAGCCGAGGGTGGACCCCAGCACAGGTATACAGCCCTCAGCAGTGTGGTATACAGGCCCCCCCCCAGTGGTATACAGGCCTCCCCAGTGGTAGTATACAGCAGCCCCAGTGGTAGTATACAGCAGCCCCAGTGGTAGTATATAGCAGCCCCAGCAGCCCCAGTGGTAGTATATAGCAGCCCCAGCAGCCCCAGTGGTAGTATACAGCAGCCCCAGCAGCCCCAGTGGTAGTATATAGCATCCCCAGCAACCCCAGTGTTAGTATATAGCAGCCCCAGCAGCCCCAGTGGTAGTATACAGCAGCCCCAGCAGCCCCAGTGGTAGTATATAGCATCCCCAGCAGCCCCAGTGGTAGTATATAGCAGCCCCAGCAGCCCCAGTGGTAGTATACAGCAGCCCCAGCAGCCCCAGTGGTAGTATATAGCATCTCCAGCAGCCCCAGTGGTAGTATATAGCAGCCCCAGCGGTAGTATACAGCAGCCCCAGTAATCCAGGCCCCCCCAGCCTTGCTCCGGTAACCTGTAAAGTAAAATATACTTATCGATGTCCCGCTGCCGTCCGCGGCCCGCCGCGCGCCGACATCCCGATCCTCCATCTTCATGCGTCTTCTTCCGGCTTCCTGTGTTCGGCGCCGGCAATGACGTCATTGCCTGCGACGAACAGAGGAAACCGGAAGAAGACGCAAGAAGATGGAGGATCGGGATGTCGGCAGCGGCGGGTGCGGACGGCAGCTGGACAGTGATAAGTATATCTTACTTTACAGGTTACCGGAGCAAGGCTGGGGGGCCCTGGATTACTGAGGCTGCTGGGGCTGCCGTATTGACTCGCGTATAAGCCGAGGGGGGTACTTTTCAGCCCAATTTTTGGGCTGAAAAACTCGGCTTATACGCGAGTATATACGGTACATTACTGAATTTTCCAATAGTATAGGTAACATTTTATAATAAACAGTAGCTAAACCATCTAGCCATGATAATGAGGATGAAGATGAGGGTGGTTATTATTATATAACAGATACACACAGCAAATAAGAACATTATGATGGATTTTTTATTAAATCACTAGTTGGACACTTCCCAAGCGTTATTATTATTATTATAATTACCATTATATTTTCATTTGTTTTAATATAGACACTTAACTTTTTTCCTTTGAACTCTCGATTGTACAGTTGGTAAACTTGCTTTCATTATTATCTGAATGACTTGGTAGAGAGCTGGATTTACATTAAAGTAGCAGATTGGATCTGTTGACAATAAGTCAATGATTCCTTCTGACTTGACTTTAATAGTCCTGAAAAGGTGATTATAGGATTGTAGAATATAGAGATGAATGACCTGAGTTTTATTAAAAAGATCGATGGAGGCAATGTGGAAAGACAATTATTTCATAGTTATGGCAGCTGATGACTTCCATGATTGCTTATATGTGCCATTCTAACAAATTACATAATCATAACCATACAGCAAAGATATAAAGAGACAGGAGGAAAAAAATCAAACTATTCAAGAACAGAATGAGAATGCAGAGTCATCTATCTATAGACATGAGTGCTTGAGAAAGGCTATTGTCAGCCGAAACATTGCACCACATGGACTAAATAGGTAGACCGATATGAGGCAGAAGAATTACATATATATGGCTCTGGAAAAAATTGTGAGTCCATTACAAAATTTTCAATTTCTCTGATTTTTCTCTTTATTGGTATATTTTTGTGTAAAATGACATTGTTCTTTTATTCTATAAACTACTGGCAACACGTCTCCAAAATTCAAAATGTCACGTGACCCCATAAGACCACTCCACTTGGGCTTTTGATATCACAAAATACTCCAATAAATGCATGATACAATGTCAGTGACCCAATCTAGTGAAATATTTTTGTATTTCTGTATTAATTCCATGTGAGATATTGATACAAAATTATAATAAAATTCTATTTATTGAAATCACAGACTTGTGCGGTGAATAATACTATAGCAAAAAATGATAATATAATAAATAAATAAATGTCAGCGCATCATTTCCCAAAAGATGAACACCTAAAAATGAAAAAAGAAAGGAAAAGGAAAAATAATTAGTTTCATTCTCAGACATAGAATTATTTTCTTTCCTTATTTAAAAAACATAAATAAGTAGACAAACATGTCACACAAGCAAGGCATATAAGGTTCGAATACCAGGTATGCTGTAAATCATTGCAATAAGTGACTGGTTATAAAGTCTACATTGACACTTTTTGGCCTCAGTGTATAAAGTTTCATTATCCACTGGAGTTCTTTCTTTTTTAAGATACGAACTCGATCCCCCCCTCTCCTCAAGACCGGAACTGTATCTATAATGCAAAAACACAATAGTTTCTCTGCATGGGAGTTTTCTGCAAAATGCTTAGAGACTTGCAAGTCCATTCATTTCTTCCTTATGGTTTTCCAGTGATGATTTATGCTAGTCTTAAAATCACACGTTGAACAAGGAACTGAAAGAATGGTTCCCGGCACTACGTTCAGGAGGTCACTTTCATCACGCATTCAGGCAACATTGCCCTACTGGGATCGGAGGTAGATGGTTATCTCACCCAAAGACAGAGCACAGATAGCACAGAACAGCACTTGAAAATAATAGTGGGGAGGCACTCACTGGGTTGTCCTGCTTCTTTATTAGTGGAACCATCCAGGTACGAAATGGCGCTGTAGTCCCATGTCTCCTGCACCACCTTCCCCCCCCCAGCCCCACTGACACCTTTTGTGTGCATGTTCAACTAATAAAGAAGCTGGATGACCTGTTGAGTGCCTCCCCGCTATTGCTTTCAAGTGTTGAAAATCACACGTGGTCCCACCGACATACCATAAGGAAAAAGGGCATTGTAGTAAGTACCGTATATACTCGTGTATAAGCCGACCCGTGTATATGCCGACCCCCCTACTTTTGCCCCCAAAACCTGGGAAAACCTATTGACTCGTGTATAAGCCGAGGGTGGACCCCAGCACAGGTATACAGCCCCCAGCAGTGTGGTATATAGGCCCCCCAGTGGTAGTATACAGCAGCCTCCCCAGTGGTATGCAGGCCCCAGCAGTATATACAGCAGCCCCAGTGGTATAGAGCAGCCCTTAGGTAGTACACAGCAGCCCCAGAGGTATATACAGCAGCCCCAGGGGTATACACAGCAGCCCCAGGGGTATACACAGCAGCCCCAGGGGTATACACAGCAGCCCCAGGGGTGTACACAGCAGCCCCAGGGTAGTACACAGCAGCCCCAGGGGTAGTACACAGCAGCCCTAGGGGTAGTACACAGCAGCCCCAGGGGTAGTACACAGCAGCCCCAGGGGTAGTACACAGCAGCCCCAGGGTAGTACATATCAGCCCCAGGGGTATATACAGCAGCCCCAGGGGTGTACACAGCAGCCCCAGGGGTATATACAGCAGCCCCAGGGGTAGTACACAGCAGCCCCAGGGGTATACACAGCAGCCCCAGGGGTATACACAGCAGCCCCAGGGGTAGTACACAGCAGCCCCAGGTGTAGTACACAGCAGCCCCAGGGGTAGTACACAGAAGCCCCAGGGGTGTACACAGCAGCCCCAGGGGTATACACAGCAGCCCCAGGGGTATACACAGCAGCCCCAGGGGTAGTACACAGCAGCCCCAAGGGTAGTACACATCAGCCCCAGGGGTATATACAGCAGCCCCAGGGGTGTACACAGCAGCCCCAGGGGTATATACAGCAGCCCCAGGGGTAGTACACAGCAGCCCCAGGGGTATATACAGCAGCCCCAGTGGTGTACACAGCAGCTCCAGGGGTATATACAGCATCCCCAGTGTTTTTGTATTATGGTGGCAATGGCTTTACTTTCCTCACAGTAAGTTGTTACCAAAGGAATATGATCCACATTTCTAGTCTCTTTCTTCTTGTGGCTCAGTGGTTAGCACTCTACGGTGGCTCAGTGGTTGGCACTGTAGGGTGGCTCAGTGGTTAGCACTGCAGCCTTGCAGTGCTGGGTTCAATCCCCACCAAGGCAACTCCTGCAAGGAGTTTGCATGTTCTCCACAAAAATTGTGTGGGTTTCTTCCGGACACTCTGGTTTCCTCCCACATTTCAAAGATATGCTGAAAGGATCTTTAGATTGTGAGCAGCAATAAGGATTGTGTTGCAAATGTACGTAAAGTGCTATGGAATTTATAGCGCTATATAAATATATTTTTAGTAATCATGTGAAGCATCTCATTTCTATCTAGACCGTCTACTCTTACTTTTTGATTACTTGTTTCAATAACTTTTTTGGATAACCACTTTCTGAGGGTTTTTTCATCATTTTTGCCATAGTTATTTTGTGAAACCTCCACTTTCAACTCTCTTAACTCTCCCTAATTGTCCATATGGGATACCTTCCAGTGTTTATTTGGGATGTTGGCTACTAAACAGCAACAAATCACTCTTATCTGTAGCTTTTGAATACAATTGTGTAGTTAGTTTTTTCCATCAAGTGTCACATTATTATCAAGAAACTGCACATTTGTATAAGAGTGTACAAGGATGACTTTAATTGTATCATTGATGGAATTCATGAATCTTTGGAAATCCAAAAGTATATTTTCTGTCCAGTCTAAATGAGGAAGATGTCGTCTATGTATCTCCACCATGCGGCAACATAGCTAAAGTGGTGGGACACATAGAAAAACCTTTCCTCAAGGACACACATCACAATATTTGCGTACGCGGGTGCCATGTTCGCGCCCATAGCAGTCCAGTGTAATTGCAAATAAAAATCATCTCCAGACATGAAATAATTTCTTGTCAAAACTAGATCCAAGAATCGCATAATAAACTTTGTAATCTCATCAGAAAAATTCATCTCATTTTGAAGCTTTTTATTTACTGCCTCTAAACCACATTTGTGCTCAATGGAAGTATATAGCGAAGTCACAAAAAGATATATATTCAAAGGTAGGAAAAACAACTTTACTAAATTACATATAACAAGTCACATTTAGGGTTAAAAAAATATTAGATGGGTACACAGAAAATGGTGACATGGCACAGCTGGAGAAGATATATACAGCAAGGATGGTAGGATTGGTTACATTATCGACTGGGTATATACTAAATATATATTTTCAGTAATTGAATACAATTACACCAGAAAACGTGTTGAATAGTATAACAGAATATAGAATATAGGTGAATAGTCCATGACTAGTAGCAGTATACAAACCTGTAGTGGTGCCCGAGGCAGTAGTCATGGGTGACCGTTGCTTTTCTGCACCCCAACATGCTGCAGTAAATTCAGAGCTCCATGTGTCTGTATGTTGGTGGTACTGCTTGGAGTATCTTCAGGCTGCCCTATTAGGCTAGGGCCAGATCAATGTTTTAGCCACACCCAGTGGGTCACGTTAAAAACATAGGATTTGGCAGCAATAACGCGGTGCTAAAGCCATGTTTGCACCGCATTAACGCTGCTAATGTTACCCTATGCAGACGTGGCCCCTAACACGGCTGTAACACCGCCAGCAAAGACGCTTTCCGAAGATTTCACTCAGATGCCGGCGTTGGAGCCACGGTAAGGCCCGCCTCCCCATAGGTTAACATTAGCAGTGTTATCTCGGTGCTAACATGGCGTTAGCACCGTGTTATTTCTGGACTGTTATATGTGACACAGAGGCACAATCATTGCAGTTGCTGGCAACAGCACAACACTAGTGAACATTTCTAGTGAACAGCATGACTTTAGGGGTCACTCCAAACTTGTAGAGACTATCGTAAAGGAGCCCTTGCTAGCTATTACCCGACTAAACGCAACACTAGTCTGCTAGAATCCACCGTCTGTTCATCGCTGTTCCCAGAGTCCAGCACACTATTGCTGCCTTGCAGCTAATTCATTGCTTTTGGATCTGCAGTTAGTTCCTTTTGCTGAATCTTGCTGCTTCTGTATCCCCAGCTATACACCATACCAACGTCACCAGGGAATGCCTTTCCTTGTCCTTTCTCTTTTGCTTCCAGTCCTCAACTGCACTAGAACAAGGTAATCTCTCTTTATCCTGCCCCTGCTTGCCTCCACTTATGGGCTAATCCCAGCATTAACTCTATCTGCCTCTGCAACCTGTTGCTGGGCAAACCTAACCTTTCACCTTCATTCAATTATTCACAGCATGCATTACTTTACTACTTACATATTACATTAGTAATCACTATATTTTAAACATTACCAACACTGCTACATCTATGCATCGCTCTACACCTTATTATACCTACAAACAGTAGCATACAATATACCTTTCATTAATTACTTATCGTACATAGCACAAAAACACATCACATATTTGCAACAAAACCATTGATGTGTTCAGGGGGGTACATGACTAGAAGTCTACCTTCCTACAAAAATGAAGTGGGTATAAAGTATCAAATATATGTCTGTAAATTGAGATTCTGGTTTGGCTTATATCCTAAGTCATATGGAAAGGCTCAACTCATCTTCCTCTCTATAGAGGTAATTTGCATATCTATTTCCCCAGAGGAGCACTGTAAGTTGTTTAGGTCTCCTTATACTAGCCAGACATGACATGTCACTCCACAGTGAAACACCTTACCCCTTAGATCCCAGTCTTAGCCTCTCACCTAGCTAAATTAGATTTCATACTTTGCACTTATAAGAGAGAACACAAAGAATCACTGTGTCAGTAAATCGAGAGTCTAGTTTGCCTAACAACCTAAGTGTTATGACAAGGCTCATTAAAGGGTTGATATTGACTTTTAAGGCCACGTCACACCTGTCGACATCGCCCCTGCATCGCCTAATGTAAAGGGGCGATGTTGGCGCCTCTGAGTGGTCGCCTGGTTTCACATCAGTGATATGGTTTAAATAGCACCGGACTTCGAGGAATAGCGCTTCCTTAAGAGGCACAATAATTTCTTCCAAGAGTTCTTTAATTCATTTAAAAGTTAATAATTCCATATATTGCAGTACAGTACCTGCATTATATGGAATTATTGACTTTTAAATGAATTAAAGAACTCTTGGAAGAAATTATTGTGCCTCTTAAGGAAGCGCTATTCCTCAAAGTCCGGTGCTATTTAAACCATATACCGACGAACCAGGCTCCCTTGAGAAGACCTGATCCCTCCGGAGAGGAAGGCTGCAAGCCTAAGAGAAAACCTTATACTATATGAACAAAAGACACCAAAAAGGTGAGCATTTTATGATCATTACCACCTAGACCAAGATCAAATAATCTCTACACTTAGATCTGCGCCGGCTCTTTTTCTCTATTATCCCCCTTTAGAGATTAACTGGTTATTCACATCAGTGATGTGAAACCAGGCGGCTGATCTGGGGCGATGTGTCTACATTGTACTGCATTGCCGCTGGGGTTTTGAGAGACTCCGGTGGCGATGCCGTCTGTCAGATCGCCGGCACATTGCTGGAGGTGTCACCCCATGTAAATGGGGGATGGTGACGCTGGCGGGGCGCCAAAAATGTGCGCGCTCCCGCCAGTTGCTGCTGACATCTTCAGCACTGTCGACAGGTGTGACGGCACCCTTAGGAATGCTATTTTCAATAGACAATTCAAGTCCTCTTCCTCTCCGAAGAGGCTGTTTGCTTATTTAAGGGTATGCACTCTTCTCCCACTGGAATGGGGCTAAGGCCCTAAAATCTATCTGTGTGCATCATATTTTTCCTGTTATCTTTTTTCTTTCATTCCTTCTTTACTTTTTTATTTCTGTCCTACTTTACTTTCTTTCTTTCCCTCCTTTTTTCATTCTTCCTTTTCTTTCATTCCTTCCATTTGTCCTTTTCTTTCTTTCTCCTTATCTAACTAGATACCTCATCTATCCAGCTGTATGTTTATCTGCCTTATAACTCCATGGTTATGTACCAAATATCTATCTGCTTCAATTTTTTCCTTCCTTCCTTCCTTCCTTCCTTCCTTCCTTCCTTTCTTCTTTCTTTTCTCACTTTTCTCTGTCCTTTGATTCTTTCTTTTCCTATTTTCTTTCTTTCATTCCCTTTACCCTTCTCTTTAATTTTTTTCTTCATATCTAGCTAGCTGTCTCATCTGTTTATATATAAATATGTTTGTCTACATCATATCTATATGATTATCTTTCTTTCTTTCTTTCTTTCTTTCTTTCTTTCTTTCTCCTTTCTTTCCTTCCTTCTTGATGACTTCCTTTCCTTTCTTCTTTTTGTCATTCTCTTTTCTTTCTTTCCTTCCCTTTTTTCTTCTGTTTCAGTATTTCTTTCTATCCATCTCTCTTTCCTTTTCCTTTATAGCAACCAAAGAGTTATATATAATTATAGCGCCTAGACGTCATTTTCTACAGGATCCCATCCTGACACGTATCCTTCAAGATTTTATCACCTTTCATCAATCCTAGGTATGAAATGCATGAGTCTCTCCTAATAGCAGATAATGGATGTTTTAATGAATTGCGCTTAGTGAACTAAAACTTGGGCAAATATCCATGGCAGCCGGAAGATATGTCCCAGTGACAGGGATTGGAGTCTTTTCTGTATTTAGCCCTAAAATTGTGCCGTAATAATTTTAATTACTGCACTTTATATTTATATTGAGTAGTGATAAGAAGTATTTTCTTAGGATTTATAAGGGTTAAATGCAAAACTCAAACTGCAAAAAAACTTATTCAGAAAATGCCATTTGTAAGATTTAATATATCTCTAATGTTCTTCCTATATGTGTCAAAAATCCAGCATCCTCCAGTAGAAGAATTGCCATCACTGATTTGATGATCTTGAAAATATAATTTATTATGATTTATAAGACAATTTTGCTTCATTTTTATAGCTGTAAAGAAAAGACGGTATAAAATTCTAATAATCGCCGTTCTTAATGTACCCTTTCTTTTGTTTCATATGTATCATTTCATCATGTTCATTTCGTTAATAAATATGACAATATTCCTTCCTTTAAAATGATCCGCGATGATTTCCAAAGAGAGAGAAGCACTAAAAGAATATAAAAGAGAATATAAAGCCGCTCCCCGCTGTGTCTCACACTGCCCTGCTGGGAAATCACAAATAACATTTTTCTGATAGGGAGTGTTATTAAAAGTAACTATAATCCTTTTAGGTCGACGTCTCATAAAATCATACAATTAAATCTACAAATGACAAGTTCGCTTTCTGCCGCCTATTGCCAAATTCAAGAGTAATTGCCTCAGGCCAGAGCGATGGTATTCTTACATCCGTCTCTCAGGTTGATGATGTTTTCTTATAGACATTATCCCCAACGGCTTCTATACTTACACTCTAAATATGCAACATTATTAGCGGATAATGAAGTGATTAATAAGATCTGTTAGTTTTCTATCTATCTATCTATCTATCTATCTATCTATCTATCTGTCTATCTATCTAATGAAAACATGAGCAGCACAGAGCTTACATGAGGGTGCCAGTAAGCAAACCTCTTCATTTCAAGGTTTCCAATCTAATATATAAAGCTGAATGTGTGTATGTGTGTATTGTATGTGTGTATATCCGGGATTGGCATCTACAACGTCGCAACTACAGCCACAAAATTTTGCACAGTCACACGTCTGGACCCCGGGAGCGTCATAGGCTATGTTGTGAGGCGAGTTTTAACCCCGCGCATTCCAATTCACCAAACAATTTTGGCCCTATCTATATGATGGAGAGAAAGTGACAGCTACCAGTTGACAGTTGTGAATGAGAGGGGCTTAATGACAGCACCAAAGACTAACAGCACATACCAGCATATAGTCACTAAGGTGGGGCCCTGACAGGAACATTCACCACGCACGGGGACATGTATACACACCACATCGCACACAAAGAGTAACAGCTAAGGTGGAAGCCCCAACATTGATACTCACCACGCACCAACACAAACACACACCACAAAGAAACACACACAACACATAGACACACACCACACAGACAACCCCCCACAGGGACAACAACCCTATAGGGACACATGCACTCACCCCACAGGGACACACACATCCACAGGGACATACACCCATACACACCCCATAGGACATAGGACACACACACACACACCCCACAGGAACACACAGACCCCATAGAGATGGACACACACCACAGAGACACCCCTCCCCCCACAAGGACACACACCACAGGGACAACCCTCCCCCCAAAAAATACACACACCACAGGGACCCCCCCACAGGTACACACGCACACCACTGGGAAACACACACCCAGGACCACACACCCCAGGGAAACACCAACAACAGACACAGGCACAACGCCTCACACAACTCGTCTCATACACTAAAGTTCTTTATTTCCAAAAATAAATTGATTAAACGCCAATGTGCAACAACATGTGCTGTCTTTTATGTGTATGTGTGAGGTAAATATATTGCCAAGCCAGGGGGGGGTTTACTGTTGGCTGGAGATTTATCAGGCTGGATGAAGGCGAAGTGCCGAAACACGCTAGCCCAATGTACTGTGCCGAATAAAGGCATAAGATAATTATGACGAGTGCTGCAGCATTTTCAAATCTATTTCTATCAAACTAGACCAGTATCAAGACTGCAGCACTCTGTTTTAATTATACCTTATGGCCTCAGGGCAATGGTGTGACAGACGTTCAGTCCTAAGACTCTTTGCCTGGAAGAAGTTTAGGACCAAACGTCTCACACCTCTGCCCGAAGGCCAAAAAAGGCTTTACATTGAACGGATGCTGCAGTCTGTTACTGGTCTGTATGAGTGGGCGAACCACTCTGGCGAATTGTTCTACCTATGGGAAAAGTGCTATTCCTATTCCATACTTCTATCTATTACTTCCTATCTATCTAGCCTTCTTCAAGCATTGACGTGCGAACGTACAGTCCGACAATAAACAACATAACTTGAACTGAGGAAGTGCTGCTTTCTTTTTAGCATTTCTATGCAGAATTGGTAGAGCTTTGCACCCAACTGAGAAGTTGTCTGTTTGTTTTTGTTTTATTATATCATACTATCACTATCATCATTATCTATCTATCTGTCTATCTACAGTCTATAAAGTTGCGGCACTCGAATCCTTCCTGTGCAGTTTCCTTTTATCAGCATGAAAACGCAACATTTCGTAGTTTACTTCCTCCAGCACCTTGGCTAAAAAGGCCAGCGTTTTTATACATTCCCATATTCTTATTAATCAAAACGTTTACAGTAATTACAAGATCACATAAATGTTTTCATGTCAGTACATACGCTGTTATTAACTTCGTGTTTATAAAGTGCTTACATAATAACATCAATGCATTCATTCATATAATATTCCTGTCAGCATATTATGGGTAATAACCGTATCAGCATTATAGCCAAGGTTGTAGGAAGTGTACACTACCCGAAACGTCGCGTTGTTGTCCATGCTGCAATAAAAGGAACTTTGCACAAGACCAGTGCGCTTGTGAATGTTGTATAAACCATTTTTTGGACGGCTTGTAGTGCGAGCACATATAATGAGGAGTGCTGCTCCAAACCTAAGTTCTATCTATCTATCTATCATTATCATCTATCTATCTATCTATCTATCCTTCTCTTCTAATCATGACGAATCCTGCACTGAATCCCTGCTCTTGTCCTCCTGCCATCTAGTGGTGACACACTCATCTAGACACTGGGACGATGAGGTGCTAAGTACAGATAGCCAGCATCCACTATTAGACAAAACGAAAAACTGCACACTCTAAGACATAGTGTGAATGTCTAGCGCGGTGCTGAAACAAAGAACAGAAAATTCACTGCAGCACTCATTTACTACCAAATGTACACATCTATAAGGGTAACATATGAGAAGAATTAAAATCTTGTGTTTTTTTCAAAATCAATTCTGGGGTTCTTTGTACTAGATGTGCAGACCCAGAAAAAAAAAAGATATTGAGTTTTGAAAAACTAAGTTTTTAATTTCCTCAATACACTGTAGCATGTGCATTATTGTAGTAGCTGAGTGCTGCAGAGAATTTTTTCTGGTTCTTGTTCAGCGTCACAGCAACAGTTACCTATGTCTTGAAGTGTGCATTTTTTGTATCTATCATGGCCTTGTCACACACATTTGCTTTTTGCAGTTTTTGAGAAAAATGACAAGTCAAAGGATTCTAATCTTTCAGACACAAAGGACATTTTATGCATCTAAAAAGCATAGTTTAGGTATGCTAAAAACGCAAGTTGTGAACAAAGCCTATCTATCTCCATCTATCTGTAATATCATCTGTGTCTCAATTATTAATCTATTTTATATATATCCATCTTTCTATATATCTGTCAAGCAACTTTCAACTACCGTCTGCACTAGTCTGAACCTCCCACTCCCAACTCCAAGACTTCTCCCGAGCTGCACTAATTCTCTGGAATACGCTACTCCAAGAAATTAGGACTATACACGCTTACACAGTTTTAATGCTCCCTAAAAACACATCTTTTTAAGGTGGCCTATCACTACTCCCTAATCGCAGTCCATTATAAATAGCCTATTCACTATTTCTCTAAACATTATTTTCCGTCAAAATCCACCAAATCCAATTACAACGATTGTATGGTGATGACTCATGCAGCTTTTATCATATTTCATCTCTTAAGGGCAGCAGGATCATCATTGTAAAAAAAAAGTACTTTTGTCACCGCCTTCATTGTAGATTGCAAGCTTTTATGAGCAGGTCATCATTATTTTTGCTTTAAATTTTTGTAAACACACCTGACCCTTAAAGTTTTGCCTTGAATTGGCATTATCGGGGACTACCACTGCAGTGAAAGCTAAAGCGACAAACACAGATTGCAATTGTCACGGTGATAATCACAGACAAAGGGGTTACGCAGCAGGATGGCAGTGATGGGCACAAGATAATCACGTGTACTAGCCTAACCCTCAGACTGGGGGTCCTAGCTAACCCTGTTCCTAGAAGTACCTCTAAAGGTGAGGATGTCTGTGTTGCCAAACCTTTGCCCTGCTCTTGGCCAGCCCTAAGGTAATAACCCTCTCATCTCCACCCAGGGACGGGATAAGCACAGCAACTCCAGACAGATAACAATAAACAATCACCAAAGCTACTAAGCAAGGCTTCAGCAAAACAACACAATGTGTATTCACACCACAAGGTCTTTGCAGAGAATGAACTCTATCAGTGACAACAGCTAATGGTCACAGGACCACTTAAAGGCTGCGGGACTGGTAAAACCACACCAGCTGATTCACTCAGCAACTGATACTGCAAAGCTACAAAAGTTAACCCTCAATAGACCAAAGGAAGTTAACTCCATGTTACTATTACAGAGCAATTCGCAGGGACTTCAGATCAGTCTGCATTTGACATAGAGCAATTCACAGAGACTGCAGAACAGTCTACACATGACAGCAGGGTCTTCCATAACTGAAGGAAACCTGTCAGAAAGAATTGGTAAATCAGAAGGCTCTGTTATATGGTCTGAACTTGTTTGGGGGTCTGGTATAATTGTTGTCTATTTACGGGTCACATTGTTCTAAATTTATCTAGGGTTCTGACCTGAGGTCTGAATGAATTGAGTAGTTTGGGCTGGAGTATGTAAGTTTGTACACACCCACACACACAAACCCTGCAGTTTTTTTTACTTAGGAAGATGTATGAGTGATGCAATGTCATGGTCATACGCCGTGATGCAATTCTAAATCCATTCCTGATAGCGGCACATAATAGAAAATAAAAGTGTACACCTATGAGGACTTTTCACTGTGAAAAAACTGAACCATGTGAGCTTAGCTAAAGAGGCGGGAGTCAGCACTGTCTGAGGTCTGCATGCAATGCAAAAAGTGCAAATGCACATATTAAATCCTAACTATACTTAAAAGGGGTTGTCCTGGTTTTTATTAAAGTCTGTCTGTATATCTAGGCTGCAAAATGCTAACAGTTTGTAATCTACACCCTGTTATCATTTTGCATGGTTATCTAGATATCAGCATTCTGTTTGTGGAGGAGCTGCTCACCCCTGTCTAGGGGTGTGGTGTTTTGGAGCTTTGTTGTAACATCACAACTGGACATTACGTCCAGACTCCTACATGCTCACCCCAGTCTCCAGCATGCCCACACATAGCATGCTGGAGACTGGGTCAGAGGCGGGAGTCAGCGCTGTCTGAGGTCTGCATGCAATACAAAAAGTGCAAATGCACATATTAAATCCTAACTATAGTTAAAAGGGGTTGTCCTGGCTTTTTGTAAAGTCTGTCTGTATATCTAGGCTGCAAAATGCTAACAGTTTGTAATTTACACCCTGTTATCATTTTGCATGGTTATCTAGGTATCAGCATTCTGCTTGTGGAGGAGCTGCTCACTCCTGTCTAGGGGTGTGGTGCTTTGGAGCTTTGTTGTAACATCACAACTGGACATTACGTCCAGACTCCTACATGCTCACCCCAGTCTCCAGCATGCCCACACCAGTCTCAAACATACACGTCCTGTCTCCAATATCACCTCCTCCACCTTCACAACAGTTAATTCTTTTTTTATGTGGCTGCGCTGTCACTGGAGCAATCTTCTGCATCACTGCATCAGCCACCCCTCTGTGAAGGATATGGCCACGCTGACACCACATCACTAAAACAGAGTTGTTTGCTGTGGCAGTGATTCAGAGAGGATCACTTCAGTGACAGTGCGGGCACAGTGAAGAAGGATAAACCGTTCTGAAGGTGGAGGTGGTCATATTGGAGATGGGGCGAGCATGCTGGAGACTGGGACGTTCATGCTGGAGACTGGGGCATAACGTCCAGTTGTGACATTAGAGCCAGGCTCCAAAACAACACACCTCTAGGAGTGAGCAGCTCCATTACATGCAGAATGGTGCTATGTAGGTAATCATGCAAAATCTTTAAAGGGTGTAAAATGCAAACTGCGAGCATTTTGCAGCCAGATACACATACAGATTTTATAAAAAGCCCTTTAATGTAAAATTAGATTTTTAGCAAATAATTGATCAATTATTTGAGCCACCCTGCCAACATCACGGCAAATCTCAATAGGGTGATCCTACACTACTTTTTTAAAGTTACATTGTGCCAAGCTGCCTCCTAAAGGCAGAACCATGTAATGCAACACATACCTAGAACATATCAGAACCGCTCCCATGGCACTGAACATACAAATACGGATAAAGGGAGGTCATACTTGAACATGTGAGCTTGGTTGACTCTGGATGTGTGCAACTATGTCTCTGCTCCTATAAGTGTATAAATGTAAAGATAAGAGGATGATCAATGGCTGTAGTCACTGGCCTTGGAAAGCTGATAGTTTATTTCCAACTGCTGGGGGCGAGTGAAGCCCAATTCTAAATTTTGCTAGCTTACCACATCATTAGTACGTGTGCTCTTCACAGCTGGAACTCCACCAGGAGAAATATCATCTTGTTAGACCGCAATTAAATATATTTTACAGTTTAAGATCTGATACATATTTTGCTCTTCACATAAAATATTAAAAATGTATACGACTTCTGTTTCAGATATGTTCTTCAGCTTGCGATGAAGCTAAATATATTTATTTTGTATGCAACGAGCACGGTTACAATGTCGCCACAACTTCATTGCCGCTGTTGTGATGGAAGCTACGTTGTCAATGATATGTAAGTTGATTCTGCTCAGTCCGGATAAGTCACGGCAAGGATCCGCACCGCATTGCGAAATCGAAATTCATCTTCTCCCCGATGTCCCATCACTGTGAAAAATAGCTGTTTTAAACTAGGACAACAACAAAATTCACAGCAGTTGACTTGTACTTTCATTTTAGCACTTAATGTACTACTGGGATCTGAACTTGCCTGGAACCCAAGATGTAGAACATTCATATGTGCCAGCATTTAAAATCTAACCACTGTTTTTGACAGTTTTACGTTTCTAAGATCGACATTGTGTATTTTCTATTTTTAACATGCAAAAATGTTCAGAAACAGATAAAAAATAGATTTATTTTCAATCAAAAATGAAATAGTTCATTCAAGGTGCAAGATTTACAGTGAATTAGGGTAAAATGTCGAAACCATATTTGAATTCCAAATAATTGCTTCATTGATTATGCTAAAATTATCATTAGTTTAATAATCTCAATGCCTATTCCAGTCTTTTCCTCATGAGAAAATAAAGATTAAATTAATGTGAAGTATTAAAGAAGTGTAAGAATGGCAAGCTGTGACAAGAGTGAGAATAACCTGGCACATAAGAGAGAGAATGAGCTAGATGGGAAGAATATGAGTAACATCTATGTAAGTGTAGATGATGAGGAAGTGTGAGAATGACCTGGATGTGAAAAGTGTGAAATGACCTGAATGTGAGAATGAGACCTGGTGTGAGAAGTGTGAGTATGACCAGGTGTGAGAAGTGTGAGAATGACCTGGATGTGAAAGTGTGACAATGACCTGGGTGAGATGTGAGAAGTGTGATCAATGACCTGGGTGTGAGAAGGTGAGAATGACCTGGATGTGAGAAGTGTGAGCAATGACTGGGTGGAGAAGTGTGAGAATGACTGGATGTGGGGAAGTGTGAAATGACCTGGTGTAGAAGTGAGACTGACCTGATGTAAGAAGTGTGAGTATGACCTGGATGTGAGAAGTGTGAGTATGACCTGGATGTGAGAAACCCTGTGTGAGTAGTATGATCCTGGATGTGAGAAGTGTGAGTAATGACCTGGGTGTGAGAAGTGTGAGTATGACCTGGGTGTGAGAAGTGTGAGTATGACCAGATGGAGACTGTGAGATATGTGTGAGTATGATACCTAGATGTGAGAATGTGAGAATGACCTGGGTGTGAGAAGTGTGAGAATGACAGGAGTGTGAGAAGTGTGGAGAATGACTGGATGTGAGATGTGTGAGAATGACCTTGGGTGGAGAAGTGTGAGAATGACCTTGATCTGAGAAGTGTGAGAATGACCTGGATGTGAGAAGTGTTAGAATGACTTTGCTTAGTAAAATGGCCTGCTGCCAAAATATTATAAGAGTAAAAGGCCTGCAAAAGGTCACAAAAAACTTTACTGCTCAACTATGTGACAAGCCCTGCTGCTCCCCACAGGCAAAGCAGAAAAGGCAAAGCACTTCACTGATCAGCTCTGCCATGGTCAACCCTCCTCCATAGCTAGAAAATTACAAAGCATTGAAAGTTGCAGGGACAGGAAGCTACCAAGTAGCTAAGAGAAGGCGGGGACATGACAGAAGCTGATCACTGCAGTGCTCTGCCTCTGCTCCCAGCCTCATTCAGTGTTGGCCAAAAGTAATGACACCCCTGCAATTCTGTCAGATAATACTCAGTTTCTTCCTGAAAATGATTGCAATCACAAATTCTTTGGTATTATTATCTTCATTTAATTTGTCTTCAATGAAAAAACACAAAAGACAATGAAGCAAAAAGCAAAACATTGATAATTTCACACAAAACTCAAAAATGGACCAGACAAAGTATTGGCACCCTCAGCCTAATACTTGGTTGCACAACCTTTAGCCAAAATAACTGCGATCAACCGCTTCCGGTAACCATCAATGAGTTTCTTACAATGCTCTGCTGGAATTTTAGACATTCTTCTTTGGCAAACTGCTCCAGGTCCCTGATATTTGAAGGGTGCCTTCTCCAAACTGCATTTTTAGATCTCTCCACAGGTGTTCTATGGGATTCAGGGTCTGGACTCATTGCTGGCCACCTTAGAAGTCTCCAGTGCTTTCTCTCAAACCATTTTCTAGTGCTTTTTGAAGTGTGTTTTGGGTCTTTGTCCTGCTGGAAGACCCATGACCTCTGAGGGAGACCCAGCTTTCTCACACTGGCCCTACATTATGCTGCAAAATTTGTTGGTAGTTTCAGACTTCATAATGCCATGCACACGGTCAAGCAGTCCAGTGCCAGAGGCAGCAAAGCAACCCCAAAACATCAGGGAACCTCCGCCATGTTTGACTGTAGGGACCATGTTCTTTTCTTTGAATGCCTCTTTTTTTTCTCCTGTAAACTCTATGTTGATCCTTTGCCCAAAAAGAGAGAACATTCTTCCAAAATGTTTTAGCCTTTCTCAGGTTTGAAGGTTTTATTTGGAAGAACTCGGGCTCCTGGCCTTTTTAAAATGTACTCGGGGTGCATATGAATGTTTGGGGTCTTCTTTATCCACCATCCGCACAATCTTGCGTTGAAATCTCTCGTCAATTTTTCTTTTCTGTCCACATCTAGGGAGGTTAGCCACAGTGCCATGGGCATTAAACTTCTTGATGACACTGCACATGGTAGACACAGGAACATTCAGGTCTTTGGAGATGGACTCGTAGCCTTGAGATTGCTCCTGCTTCCTCACAATTTGGTTTCTCAAGTCCTCAGACAGTTCTTTGGTCTTCTTTCTTTTCTCCATGCTCAATGTGGTACACACAAGGACACAGGACAGAGCTTGAGTCAACTTTAATCCATGTCAACTGGCTGCAAGTGTGATTTAGTTATCGCCAACACCTGTTAGGTGCCACAGGTAAGTTACAGGTGCTGTTAATTACACAAATTAGAGAAGCATCACATGATTTTTCTAACAGTGCCAATACATTTGTCCACCCCCTTTTTTATGTTTGGTGTGGAATTATATCCAATTTGGCTCTAGGACAATTCTTTTTGTGTTTTTTCATTGAAGACAAATTAAATGAAGATGATAATACCAAAGAATTTGTGATTGCAATCATTTTCAAGAAGAAACTGAGTACTTTTGGCCAACACTGTACATGTCATTACACATTATGCAGCATCATATCATTGTACAGCTGAGGATCACAGTGTGTATTTGTATCTGCTTTGTGCCGTAATAATAATAATATTAATAATAATCTTCATTTATATAGTGCCAACCTATTCCGCAGCATTTTACAATTCAGAGATTCATATACAATCATAAGTAACTGTCATCAGAAAATACAATAATTAAAGCAAAATAATGGCAGCCCTCCTCATAAGAGCTTACAATCTAAAAATGAGATTGGGGTGATACAAAATACAGGGGCTCATTTACAATGATGGTATAGTCAACTTGAGGAAATGAGGAACAGATAAGAGCAGCATAAGTGGCCACCAACCATTATTTGTAATGCATTTACGACTAGTGAAGTGGATAGGCTATGTACACCATTGCTATTTCAAAACAGAAGACCCCTGTCACATAGGATAGTATATTAGGGGATGGATTGTAGTATGAGCATCGGGTCGGTGGCCACACCTCCTGCCATGCCCCTCCCTATACAGAAGAGTGAGGGGGCTAGAATGTAGGATGATCCTGCAGTTCCCAGGGTCCACGCCCCCAACACACCTGCTGTTCTCTGCTGCTGCATGAAGCTGTCAGGCTGAAATTTTATGTCCCCTGAGCGGTGGTCAGTGTAAAAGAGCAGGTATGATTTTATTGATTTATAAATGATTTATAGATCCTAGAACTTCAGTGTACAGCTGTAGATTTTATTACAACCACTATAAAAGCATATCACGGCTACTGCAGCCCCCATCGTGGTGCATATAAAGTACGGAGGATGAAGGTATAAAAACCATGCTGCCATATTCCATGAGACATCAAAGAGTGAATATCATATTGATTTATTAGTCAACCCTTTTCAGGGCTCCTTAAAATGCCCTGAAACTTGGCAATTGGATATTGATTTGTCCTGAGGAAGGGGCCAGGGAGACCTGAAACGCATTGACTTATAAATCAATATTATGTTCACCCTTTGATGCCTTGTGGAATACGGCAGCACAGTGTTTAACCCTTCATCCTCCCTACTCTATATGCACCACGTCGGGGTCTGCAGCAGCCGTGATCTGCTTTTGTAGTGGTTGTAATAAAGTACAGTATACAGCTGCACACTGAAACACAAAAGGGAAAACATGATCTAGCAAAACGGCTATGAATATCCCTGGCAAGGCAAATACATAAAGATAATGAAAAGTTGAGTGCGGAAAAGAGACATTGCAAGGACTGCTTATGAATGTATGAAGAAATGGAGAAAATTAGCTCATGTTTTGGCCAATTCATGAGAGCCAAGGTGTTCTCCTGTATCGGGTACTTAACCTTAATGTCTCAATATGTGATTACAACCTGCATGTATGGGTAGTTAGAAACCTAGCTCCAACAAGATGGTGTACATAGCATGAGTTTCTACACTTTTTTTTATATATTATTAAGGAGTTTTGCTTAGTGTGCAGCTGTATACTTTATTATAAATGTGTTCTTTCACCTAGCACCTTTACACACTAGTGTTGCTAGTCAGTCTTTCCTATATTATTTATAGTTGTTGGGACCCTGAGGAAGAGGCCAGGGGGCCCTGAAGCGTTTTGATTAATAAATTAATATATCAATATAATTATATTCACAATAATTATATATTTGATGTCCCCTGTGGAATATGGCAGCAGTTTTTAACCCTTCATCCTCCCTACTCTATATGCACCAAGCTGGGGACTGCAGCAGCCGTGATTTGCTTTTATAGAGTTTGTGACTCTCACAACGACACAAGGTGAAGCCTCTGATGCCTATTTAGGTCATATTTTGTCTCTAAGGCCCTTCATCCTCCCTACTTTAATTTTCTGAGATGAAGATCTGTGGGCTTTCATTGGCTGTAAGCCATAATCATCAACATTAACATAAATGAGCACTTGAAATAGATCCCTCTGTGTGTTATGACTCTATAGAATATATGCGTTTCACTTTATGTATTGAATTACTGAAATAAATAAACTTTTTGATGATATTCTAATTCATGAAGATGCTCCTGTAAGTCAATCAATGTAAAATATTCTGCAAATGAACAGACATGATGGTATAACAAACCATCGGCCGCACCCTCATTTGCATATCAAATAAAAGTTGATCTTTAAATAAGTATTATGTTAAGCTATTCTTGCTTAGAAGAATATAGGTCATTGGGTAAGAATGTGCTGCCCACTGATTTATCCTGAGGATCTATTGGAAGTCCATACAATTGAAAAAAATGAAAAAGGAATGGATTCCCAAGATTCTTAAAATGTTAACGATTTTATTGATGATCCATTAAAAATAATATGCTTGTGTTGGGCAGAACAACCACGCTAAGCTGCCTTCACATTTGCGTATGTGAACGCAGCTTATGCTGCATTCCCATACGCATTCAAACGCATGCGCACTGCGTTCCTATGTTTAACATAGGAACGCATAGTGCCTGCGTTTGGCAGCGTTTGCTGCGTTCGGGTGCGGATGCGGACCATATCTGCTCCTTCCGGTGTCCCGCGTCCGCACCTGGGACGCAGCATGTCGCGTCCCTGGTGCGGACAACAGTGTGTGATCTGTACGCAGGCATCCGCCTGCGCACAGATCACATATAGGAGTGACCTATGTGACCGCCGTGCGCTCCATTATAAACATAGGGGCCGCGGTCTGCATGCAGATGCTTGCAGATGTATCTGCAAAACGCTGCAGATGCATCTGCAAGTCTGAAGGCAGCCTTACATATTATTTTTAATGGATCATCAATAAAATAGTTATAATTTTAAGAATCTTGGGAACCCATTCCTTTTTCATTTTTTCGTATTCTTGCTTGGTACGATTTCAATAGCGGCTAGGTACTCTATATACAGTAGATGTTTAGGTGACTTAATTGCCATTTTGAGGATGACATACTCCCTAAAAGTTCCTAGACTTTATACATAACTGCTTTAAAATCCATTAGTAATATTAGTCAATGCGAACGCATAATTGAGTACTTCTGTAACAATGTTCAACTCCTTCTGGGAATTGAAGGGAATGCGTCATCAGAGTATATTCTATTTTTTAATCCTAGGCACCTTCACATTAGGCTGTACTGCTGACAGAGACTAGGCATAGGAAGACCAAGATGTGGCTGAAAGCTCTGTCCTAGACTGTTAGATGTAAGGTTTTGGCATATGTTGAGTGTAATGCCAATGTCTCTGTGCTTTGCTACTTGCCTGCAGCAGGAATGCCAGCTTACTCACCCCCTCTGCAGTGCTGCATGCCTCATCTCCATCTCGCTGCATGTATGCTGCTGTTTCTTCCTGCTCCAGGTGCTTGTGCATGCCTCACAAGTCTCATGGGAATGCACCTAGGGCCATGCTCCTTTCATTTAAAGGACAAGCGTGTTATTTCCAGAAGTTCCCCTCAGCGTCACACTGGGTATATAAGGCATCTTCCCACTAGGGGAGGTGCCTGATCAACACCTTTAATTAGTTTAGTTGTGGAGCCCACTGGGACAGGTTACTCAGTACCGGACCAGGGTATTACGGGGGTTACCACGGTGGTCTTGGTCCGGACCCTGTCCCAAGCTCACAAGTAAAGGGGGCTATTTACAGGATTTGTTGTGACGCCACCCACGGGTTGTGGTCAATGGGGGACCACCGCTGCTGCTGTCCGCTACCAGGAGGATGGATGGTGCTGCAGACGGATGGATGAGCCCGCCGTGGGTAGGGGCTGCTCCTGACAGGGTGTAATATGGATATACAGTTCTGCATGCAGGGAATCACACACGGGAGACTGAGGCAGGGTTCACTGGGTTTTGCTAGCAGTTCTATCTTAGTACAAGCAGTTCTTTTGCGCAGGTAACTCCGATCAGTCACTCTGCAGCCAGGTTTCCTTCTGAGACCCTTCCCTCTCTGATACCTTCCAGGCTTTCCTCTATGCTTCTCTTCCCCATGGGCTGTATGGTAGCAACTCGGTGCCTTGTTTGGCTTCCTCCGGTGTGCGTAGGTAGGTGGCAAGCCTGGGTCCTATGTGATGCTGAACCTCCAACCCGTGTGTTAGGAACTCTGACCTGGAATCAGGGTCCTCAGTCGGTGCTTCCAGGATCCGGCATATGGCTGCAGTCCCCTCAGAGCCGACTCTCTAGTCTCAGCCTAGCCTTAGGTGTCCCTATGTTGTGGGGGATCACTGGGCCCTTTTCTACCCGTGTGACTACCGTGTACTCCAGGGGATCCCTCCTGCCAGTCGTCCTCTGTCGTCATCCTCGGACCCAGCTGCACTGGTCCAGTCTCTGTCTTTCCCTTCCTTTGAGCTTCAGGCTGTGGAGCGGGATTTCTCTCCAGGAACTATGTCTTGCAGGATTCCGCTCCTCCAGGGAGCCCAAAACCTTCAGGGCAGTCACTCTTTGTCTTTGCTGCTCAGCTCACTCTGGCCTACTAACTGATTACTTCCTGTTTTCCCCTTTTGTACCCGGTCTGTCACCTTGACTACGTCTCACCCCCTTGTGACTGGCCCTACCACCCTTGCCCGCCTAAAGTCCCGGGCTCCGGGTTGGGTCTTGTGTCCGTGGGTGTGTTGTGAAGGTGGTTTGTGCAAAACCTGTCACTATCTGCCTGGCTGCAGTTCCTACCTAAGGCTACCGTGGTTGCAGGGGCGCCACATAGTCTTTTTCCTGCTAGCTATTTGTTAGGTCACCTTGTACTTTGCCTGCCCTGTGTCCTGTTGTGCCCTGTAACAATCTACTCCTGCATCCATGTCTGCCCCTGCCATTCCAGAGACTGTATACCCACACCAGTAACTGTACTTTACCCTGTAACAATCTACTCCGGCTTCCTTGTCTGCATCTGCTATTCCAGAGACTGTACCTGAGTCCATCCTTGCCCTGGAGGTCAGCTACCACAGCTCACTTTGTGGTTTAGTGGATCCACTCCCGGATGCTTGCTCTACTGATGAGCATTACTTACAGATGTCACAATGTCACAATGACCTTACGATGCTCCTACGTAAATATGTCTTGATCTCAGTCAAACACTCTAGGATGGGACTTTGGGCCACCTATTGACTCAAGAGCTCTTTACTCATGCATATTGTAAGGTCAAAATAAAGCCGTCATGACATATACTGTGACCTTTTGACTCTCATTGTAGGGAGGGAATTTGGTAGTGACTAACTCCCGGAACATTTGAATGCACGCACAGTGTAGTCCTGGGTTTAGTCAGGGTCATAAATTCTGGCTTAGTATGAAGATGTCCAGAGTTTTGGTGGAAGAAGACAATGAACAATAGTATTGAATGATCAAGGCAGCAATCTCTGTGAGCGATGCTCAGCAGGGGTGTAACTACAATAGGTGCATGGGTTGCGATTGCACCCGGGCCCTGCAGCCTAGGGGGGCCCCAAACGTCCATTTGGCCTATAGAAAAAGACTAATGCTACTAAAGATTTGCAATAATTGGGGGCCCGTAGGAGTTTTCGCATCGGGGCCCCGAGGCCTGAAGTTACACCACTGGTGCTCAGTAATGGGACGGCACACCCAACAGCACTAACAAAGTTTCTTCAAATCTTCAATCTATTATCATTGCAACAGTCTTACATGTTAAGTGTAAGATGTGTTTTGGCTGTAACAATTTCAGCCTTCTTCAAAATGTTACATTGTGTAAATTCTATGTAACATTTTGAAGAAGGCTGAAATTGTTACAGCCGAAACGCATCTTACACTTAACATGTAAGACTATTGCAATGATAAAGATTTGAAGAAACTTTATGTAGTGCCAGTATCATCTTCTGAATGAGCAATAATAGTGACAGGAGAGGAGTCAAGTATTACTATATCCTTTTTTTAACCTTTTGACCTTTTGATGGTTCTGTTTGGCTCTTTAAGATGGCGGTCAGCTGTTCACTATTTTGCTGTATTGGCATAAAACAAATTACAAATAAATCTTCATTCTAGAGAATGCAGATTTATTTTTAAATATATGTTGAATTCAATGTCTTCAATTTTACTTAATTACCAATTAAAAAATTGGAATACTTCAAATTTTAATATAGTGAATTAATAATAAAAAATTTAACCCTATGGAATAGGACATTTTCTGGTGATATATTCCCTTTAAGGCTTATGATACACCAAGCCTTCTCGGATTAGCCGTACCTTAAATCCATTAGCAATGTATAGATTCCACATCGGTACCTTGACACTATATGAAATAAAAAAAAATACATATTTTGATTACATTTTTCTTGCTCAGTGTGAATCCTTTGTTTCCTGTCAAATAACCACATCTTGATAAAAACTTTACATCTCGGGTTGCATATTTTTTCAGCTAACCCACATGGCAGTTATTTCAGCTAGGAAATGAAAGATGTGATCTGTGAAAATGGCTACTTTCATGCCTGGTTTTTCTCGGTTAATATAAGCTGAGAATTTCTAGTTTCAGGATAAGTACAAAGATATCATCTGTATTTACACTTCCTTATCTTAGAAATTAAAAAATAAAGTTGATACATAAGTAAACAGCAAAGTAAAGGAATAACTTATTCTGAACCTCCATAGCTTAGCCAAGACCTATAGCAGAATACCGCAGTCATGATGGAGCTTATTTAACTGTAACTAAAGAATCAACTTTTATTACGTTCTCCAGTGTACACAATTTACTTATGTTACTTACATGGTGTCAATGTATTCCGCACACGGCAGTGCACATCATTCATAACAGTTCTTCCTATTTGGGCTCGAATTTCAATTTCCCTATCAGAGACACACACTGGGACCAAATTTATTGGAAGTCTTAGGGTGCCGTCACACCTGGCGACAGCACCGCCAATGTCTTAGGTGATGTATGGGCGTGGCTTATCGGCGCCGATATCGCCACTGCGTCGCCTAATGTAAAGGGGCGATGTCGGCGCCTCTGAGTGCTCGCCTGGTTTCACATCAGTGATGTGAAACCAGGCAGCCGATCTGGGGCGATGTGTACACATCGCCCCATGTAAACGGCCGCTGGCGACCTAACAGATGATGGGAGCCATAGGCTCCCATTGTACTGCATCGCCACTGGGGTTTTGAGACACCCCGTCGGCGGTTCCGCCTGTCAGCTCACCGGGGCATCACCGGAGGTGTCTCCCCATGTAAACAGGGGGCGGCGATGGTGGCAGGGCACCAAAAATGTGCACCCTACCGCCAGTCGCCGCCAACATCTCCGGTGCCGTCGCCAGGTGTGACGGCACCCCAAGAGTTTATCTTCAACATATTTGTGAAATACAGAAGGAAGAAAAGGGAAGAATTTAAAGGGAACCAACCAGCAGGATTTAGGGCTATAAAATGAAGCCAGTTTCTTACAGTCACTATGATGCTAAATGCAATCATAGCTTTACTTGAATAATTCTGTTTGATTGCAGAGAAAAGTGTTACAAAACTCATAGAAAAGAGGGCAGCAGATGATTGATGTGTGCAGCACTAAGTCACTATTTCACATGCCCTAGGGGGCATGTCATTTTCTGCCGGAGCCTGCAGAAACAGGTACGCAACCGGATGCATATTAACACAAAGTAGCAAGTATTTGGGAAGAGTAAAGGAAATTATGCATAATTTTCTAAATATTATAAAATATAGTTCTGTAAATTATGATATGCATTTGCATCTACAGTCCTCTGTAGTCTGATGCCACTAAACAAAATCCTGAGTGACCAATTGTCTCCAGAAGTCAATTAATTAGTAAATTGAGTCCACCTGTCAGTAATTTATTCTCACTACAGGTGTTCTGTGAAGGCCTCAGTGGTTTGTTTGACAAAAATAGGGATTAAGCAGGCTGTCAGGCTAGTGATGGCTTGGTAGCAAGGTCAGTGTGCTTCTGAGCTGACAGTCAAGTTGGAGGTCCCTAGGCTAGTCTCTCTTCTCAATTTTATTGCCGAAGGTGGGGATGTCTCGTTCTCATACCTAGCTATGCTCCTAATTGCGATTCACATACCGGTAGATGTCCCTTACCCCCCCTTCCCCAAGAAGTGAAGGAAAAAGAGAGCAAGAAAACACACAGAGAATTAAGGCAAAGCAGTACATATAAAAAGACTCCAGGAACTTCTCCAGAGAGTAGCTTATTGTAAAAGGGGCAATGTCTCTGCTTCCCAGGAACAAGCTCAAATACCTAAGTAAGAATCCAAGTTCTATTTCCAGCATGTATCGGGGTCCGGAGGTGGGTAGATATAGCAGAAGGGGAGAAAATCACAAGCTGCAGCTGGAATGAAGACCTAGTATACTCAGCCAGCTGGAAAGAGGTCCTTAACCCTTTCATCATAGAAAAGAATGTACATCAGCAAACACAACAGCTAAGTTAACTCAATAGAACGCTTGTGTACTATTAAATGCTGGGATCTCCTGACCCCAGGTTCTGAGGCAACATTAGAATGTGGCACACCCATGACTCAGTCTCATGAAAACTATTGAATACACCACAGACGTAAAGACGTTTTGTAAATGTATAACGCAGTGTTAAATTATAAAACACAAAGCCCAAGCACTGTTTAATTCATCATCCAACAATGGAAGATGTATGGCACAGGTAAAAATTTACTAAAACATGACCCCACCTCAATTGACATGCAAAGCAAGGAGAGAACCAAGTAAAGAAGTACCCAAGAGGCCATTGTCTCTTTGGACGAGCTGCAGCAATCCACAGATCAGATGGGAGAATCTGTCCACAGGACAGCCATTAGTTATATGCTCCATAAATCTGCCCTTTATGGAACAACATGTAAAGGGAGAGACATTTTTGAAAGCCATAAAAAGTCCTATTTGCAGTTTACAAAAGCCATGTGAGGACTCAGTGAAAATATGGAATAAGGTGCTTTGGTCTGATGAGACCAAAGTAGATCTTTTTGGGCTAAATGCAAAATACTAGGTATGAGGGAAAATCAATTCTGCACATCACCCTAAAAAACATCATCCTCACTGTGAAATATGGTGGTGGTAGCATCAAGCTGTGGGGATGCTCTTCTTCAGCAGGGACAGGGAAGCTAGTTGGAGTTGATGGGAAGATGAATGGAGCTAAATATTGGGCAATCCTGAAGGAAAAGCTGTTAGAGGCTGCAAATGACTTGAGACTGGGGAGTAGATTCTTCTTCCAGCTGGATATCAACCTTAAAGATACTACCAGAACTAGAATGAATGGTTTAGATCAGGGGTCTCAAACTCGGCTGGGTTGGTGGGCCGCACATAGAAAAACATTTATAGCTGGGGGTCGCATCTCTTGTAGGACTAAGTGATATTTTTAGTAATACCAGAATTTTTTGCTCAATGTAGTAAAGTACAAATCCTGATCCCCTTCTTGTAGTAATGTCTCCACCCTGTAGTAATGTCCTTTTCTACTGATGTCCCCCATCCTGATCCCCTTTTCTAGTGATGATCCCTATCCTGATCCCTTTTTCTAGTGATGATACCTATCCTGATCCCTTTTTCTAGTGATGTCCACCATCCTGATCCCTTTTTCTAGTGATGTCCCCCATCGATCATGATCCCCTTTTGTAGTGATGTGCCCATACTGATCTCCTTTTGTAGTGATGTCCCCCATCCTGATCCCCTTTTCTAGTGATTTCCCCCTTCCTGATCTCCTTTTCTAGTGATGTCCCTCATCCCATTCCCCTTTAGTAGTGATGTCCCCCATCTTGATCCCCTTTAGTGATGATGTCCCCCATCCCGATCTCCTTTTATAGTGATGTCTCCCATCCTGATCCCCTTTTATAGTGATGTCCCCCATCCTAATCTACTTTTATAGTGATGCCCCCCCATCCTGTTTTACCTTCGTTTTACACACTTAAATACACACTTTATCACACTCACACACACCCTCACACACAAACCGACACACAACCCCCCCCAC
Organism: Allobates femoralis; assembly: GCA_033576535.1. Taxonomy (NCBI): domain Eukaryota; kingdom Metazoa; phylum Chordata; class Amphibia; order Anura; family Aromobatidae; genus Allobates; species Allobates femoralis. The sequence continues at coordinate 818,254,648 of JARQOC010000003.1, forward strand.
ACACATACTCTCACACACACTCTCACACTCATACACTCTCATACACACACTGAAACTCGCACACACTTTCTTACAACCACATCCTCACTCACACACTCACCCTCACACACACCCTCTCACACACACTCACTTTAATGATGCATCGCTCCAGTGCAGGGGGCCGCCGCGGTCCCCGCTGTGCTGACTTCCAGCCTCCACTGTGCTATGACTTCCTCCAGCCGCTGCTCAGACAAGCTCTGTTGCTTATCAAGATCAATGCAATCTGCCAGCCAGAGACCTGCAGGTGATGTCATATTCTGCCTTCAGCTGCGGGCCTCTCATTGCCTGGAAGCTTGCATTGATCTTGCTGAGTGGCAGAGCTTGTTAGTGCCGCGGACAGAAGTCATCTCACAGCGGGGACTGCAGCGGCCCCCTGCACTGGGGCAATGCATCATTAAGTTATCCAAGGTGCCGTGGGCCGCATAGTGAAGCCCCAGGGGCCGCATGCGGCCCTCGGGCCGCGAGTTTGAGACCCCTGGTTTAGATCAAAGCATATTTAGACCTAAACCTCATTTTTATCTGTGACAAGACTTGAAAATTGCTGTTCACAGAGGCCTCCATCCAATCACACTGACCTACTGCTGTTTTGCAAAAAAGAATGGTAAAAAAATTTCAGCCTCTAAGATGACATCACCAGTAAGATTTTCAGCAGTAATTCCAGCAAAAAATGGTCCTACAAAATATTGACTCATGCGGGTTGAATAAAAATGCACATTGCGATTTTCTGCTTTATATTTTTTAAATATTTAGAAAACCATGGGTCATTTCCTTTACGCTTTACTAATATGTGCTACTATGTGTTGGTATATAGGTCACATGTGTAGCGAACGAGGGTAATGGAGCAAGAAGGAATTAAGGGCAAAGGCGACTGGGAGGCTAGTCTGACTCAGATCGTAGGGTCCTTGACTAGCTCTTTTCCCGAAGGTACCTCTGAAGGTGAGAAGGTTCGAGCCACCACAGTATGCCTCAAATTCTCAACTTACCCTCGGCTAAGCCCCTACCACCACTCAGGGACCAGGAAAAGAACACCACTCCAAAGGAAGGGAATGACAGCAGCTGCAACAGCACGTCTGCACAGCACAGGACCTAGGTTAGAATAAACTGAATCCGTGACATCTGGTGGAGGGAAACAGAACAACTTAAGGCTGAGGGGGTGGAGAGCAGAAAGATCAGACACACCCCTTCACCTTTACCTCCACCTGCAGGGCCGCAGAGCAAACTAAAGAAACTAAATTAAATAGTACCAGCATTAACATTCCAGAACTAAAAGGCAGTCGATACGTGACAATATCATATATTATATCAATCACATATATTTAAGTTTGGAGGTCTAATGTGAAAAAATATGGAACTGTTCACAGGGCATGAATACTTTTTCAAGTCACAGAAATCCATAGAAACGTATTATGACTAAGACCCATTAAAGGCTTGAAACGATGTCAATACTATGTTTTAAACTCTGAAAATAAATTTGAAGATTTTATTATGAGTGACCTAGACACCTTTTTTAAGGATTTCTAAGTTTACCTGCATTCCTTGCAGGTAGTAACCTGCTCAGTCAGTGTGAAGTGTTGCACTCTGGGAATCAATGCCGGTGAGTGGTTATTTGGACTGTGTTTTTCATTAAGTAGCAGTCACACAACACATCTGATAGTACTATCTGCACATTTTGTATGAAGCCCCCAAAAATTATCCCCTTTAAGCTCTCCGAAAAGTATTTCCATACAGAAACACAATAGAGCAGCACATACTGTCATGGCCGAAAGTATTGGACACCCTGCAATTCTGTCAGATAATACTCAGTTTCTTCCGGAAAATGATTGCAATCACAAATTCTTTGGTATTATTATCTTCATTTAATTTGTCTTCAATGAAAAAGCGCACAAAAGAATTGTACCTAAAGCCAAATTGGATATAATTCCACACCAAACATAAAAAAGGGGGGAGCAAATAGTATTGGCACTGTTAGAAAAATCATGTGATGCTTCTCTAATTTGTGTAATTAACAGCCTGTAATTTACCTGTGTGCACTTAACAAGTGTTGGCAATAACTAAATCACACTTGCAGCCAGTTGACATGGATTAAAGTTGACTCAAACCTCTGTCCAATGCCTTGTGTGTACCACATTGAGCCATGGAGAAAAAGAAGACCAAAGAACTGTTGATGACTTAGAAACCAAATTGTGAGAAGTATGAGCAATCTCAAGGCTACAAGTCCATCTCCAAAGACCTGAATGTTCCTGTGTTCTACTGTGCGCAGTGTCATCAGATACGTTTGAAGCCCATGGCACTGTGGCTAACCTCCCTAGATGTGGACGGGAAAAGAAAAATTGACGAGAGATTTCAACGCAAGATTGTGCGGATGGTGGATTAAGAACCCCGACCAAAATCCAAACACGTTCAAGCTGCCCTGCAGTCCGAGGGTACAACAATTGTCAACAGCGTACTATCGTCGGCGTCTGAATGAAAAGGGACTGTACGGTAGGATACCCAGGAAGACCCCACTTCTTACCCCGAGACATAAAAAAAACCAGGCTGGAGCTTGCCAAAACTTACCTGAGAAAGCCTACAACGTTTTGGAAGAATGTTCTCTGCTCAGATGAGACAAAAGTAGAGCTTTTTGGGCAAAGGCATCAACATAGAGTTTACATGAGAAAAAAAGAGGCATTCAGAGAAAAGAACACGGTCCCTACAGTCAAACATGGTGGAGGTTCCCTGATGTTTTGGGGTTGCTTTGCTGCTCTGGCACTGGGCTGCTTGTCCGTGTGCATGGCATTATGAAGTCTGAAGACTACCAACAAATTTTGCAGCATAATGTAGGGCCCAATGTGAGAAAGCTGGGTCTCCCTCAGAGGTCATGGGTCTTCCAGCAGGAGAATGACCCAAAACACACTTCAAAAGCACTAGAAAATGGTTTGAGAGAAAGCACTGGAGACTTCTAAGGTGGCCAGCAATGAGTCCATACCTGAATCCCATAGAACTCCCGTGGAGAGATCTAAAAATCGCAGTTTGAAGAAGGCACCCTTCAAATATCAGGGACCTGGAGTAGTTTGGCAAAGAATGGTCTAAAATTCCAGCAGAGCATTGTAAGAAACTCATTGATGGTTACCGGAAGAGGTTGATTGCAGTTATTTTGGCTAAAGGTTGTGCAACCAAGTATTAGGCTGAGGGTGCCAATACTTTTGTCTGGCCCATTTTTGGAGTTTTGTATGAAATGATCAATGTTTTGCAATTTGCTTCATTCTCTTTTGTGTTTTTTTATTGAAGACAAATTAAATGAAGATAATAATACCAAAGAATTTGTGATTGCAATTATTTCCAGGAAGAAACTGAGTATTATCTGACAGAATTGCAGGGGTGTCAATACTTTTGGCCACAACTGTATAATACCTGTCGCTGGGCCCTTGTGTGTCTTAGGGAGCGTGCACACAATCAGTATATGCAGCGTTTTGGATGCAGCGTCTTGCCGTTGCATCCAAAACGCTGCGTAGTACAGTAAAAGCATAGTGAATGGGATTTCAAGAAATGCTTAACCCGCCCGAAGCGTGTTTGGAGCTGCGGTGCGGGTTGGCGCCATTCCGTTCCTCCGCAGCATGTTTATTTCATGCTGCAGAGTCGCAAGTGGCTCCCATCGGGTGACTTCAGGGAGAAGCCGCCCCACACCCGCCGCACATGGTGAGTACAGGGCGGCTGCGGTCTCCCTGAGGCCACCCGCGGCTTCACTCAGGTCCGTAGGAGGAGCGCCCAACACGCAGCTCCTCCGGACCGTGAGCACATACCCTTAGGCCCTCTTCTCAGAGCTCCGCTATGTTTCCAAGACCAACAGCTCATTGTTTCTCCAGATACATTTCTGCATTTTACAGTAAGGTTTTTTTTCTTGGCAGTTAATCCAATTCAGTTTTTTTTTTCTCTTCAATTTCACCTCCCCGAGTGCCAAATCCTAATATAATATAATATTCCCCATAATGAAGTTTACAGTGACATTAGTATTAGTGTAATTTTATAGTCGATATGGTCTTGAAAATCATTTATGCCTGCTGTGTTTTTACGATAGACGTTGGGATGTCACCATCTGTGTAATGAAATCTTGCCTCTATAATGGCATGGTAACAATGCATTTTCTTTTTAACTTTTTTCTTCAAGTTTTGCTCATTACCAGCTTTTTTATTTCAAAATGTGCTTTAGCTTGATCAAGTTCCATAAAAATAATGGAAATAATATAAAAATGTCAGGCTAAAAAATTGGCCATAAGAATATTACTATGTAGGGACTTTTTACTCTAAATATTTCTCCTGCCATGACTTTACGCTGTTTCTCCTCTCACTGATTCTATTAGGCTTCCTTCATGCACACTCATGGGTGGGGTGGTGCGTGGTGGAGGGTTATCGATTTCACTACAGAATACACCCATAAAACTGTTCTTTGGAGCATGCCAATTTTTGTAACATATTCAATATCTGGATTATTTTTATGTTTTTACTCTGCTAAAATCATAACAAGAAAAAATATAATTGGCCACAAAATAGAAGACTCTACTGAAAAGATCAGAAAACGTATAAGAATATAAAGCAAGCAATGAAGGTATATAATAAAAAATCATTATTGAAATATATTTATGTAAACAAGTGAAAGGGGACGTAAAACAGGAATTTGACCAAATGGAACGCCCATGTGAAGATCAAACAAGCCGGGCTTTGTTGTTGGCGGAAGCAAGGTCTGCCACAAAAATTTAATGGAACCAATTAGGAGGAATATATAGCCTATACTGGTATGTGGTATAAGTGCTCTTACCCTGAGGTTTTTTAGCTGCATTAACACAATGAAAATGCCAACATTTGATTCCATTAACGCTCGGGTTAAACATAGCATTTCAAACGCGCTTGCATTGCGTTTACCATACAAGTCTATGGGTGCGTTAACGCTATCAAACACTGGTGTATTCATTGCGCTAATGCAGCTGAAAAACCCATTCCGTTCAAACGCAATGAAAACGTGATGTGAACCTAGCCTAAGCAAATTGACATTGGATATTTTTTGTTGAAATTTGCCTTACCTTTCTTGAAAAATTTGAATTTAAATTTAGATTAAAATTAGCTGGAAGTGCTCTGGTCAATGCACTTCCAACTCTTCCCAACTCTTCCCACCGCTTATTTCCTGCTCGGCACTAGAGTTGAGTAAACCTTTGGAAGATCAGGTTTTGACGATGCAGTCAAAATTTTTGGTGCACTGTTTGTGGCCCTGAACTTGACCAGAACCACCCAGTATGAGCCAGCCATAACTAAATCACTTCCAGGGTGGAACTGCAAGGTTTTTTAAATTAAATTATTAAATTATTTTTAGACACATATTACACGCAAAAACTGTGCTTTTAAGCCCAATGTGAGATGATCAAACACTGCACATGGTTTCCACTGGGTCAAGCAGCAACTGTATCTGACCACAGCGATCCTCTCTCCTATCCTTTTCAAATATAAAGCAGCCGAACTCCAACCCTGAATGGGTTTGCTCAAGATCGGAGAGTTCGCCTAACCGAACCGTGAAAAGTTCACTGATCTCTACAAAGCATCTTACTTCAACTGATGATTGACATGTCAGTTCAGGAAATGTCATCTGCCTCCACATCTCCTGCATTAGCTCTCTCTGCTTGGGCGACACAGTCTCATCTCTGGACTTGTGCCAGTCTGTTGTACTTTGCCAGAGATTGTAATGGCCCTAGTAAAAGATTTTGGCCTGGGGAGCCACATAATGTTTCTTAGATTGAAATGTCAATCACAGACAAGAGGGAGTTGCTAGACAGGCAATAAGCAAATGATTGCTGGAGAGTAGGACACTGAGACATCCATGACACTTCAGGTTAATTTGTAAGTAAGTCTGAAGCCAGACAAATAAGGAATTGTGTGGCCGCCAAACCAGAGGGACACAATCTTCCCAGGGGAATCATGGATGACTTCCAACATACACCTCAAAAGGTCCCGCAGAGGGTCCGCAGGTCCAGGACAGGAGCCTTCCACAGAGGATCCGTGGGAACCAGCTGAGGGCTCTGCGTGCAGGACTGCTAAGGAGAGAGAGAGCGCAGTTAGGGACAGATGAAAGGAACAGCAGGCACACTACCGAGAGTCCTAAGTGAGTCATCCCGGTTGCCTGGTTACCACCCAGGCCAGCATGACCCATAAGGGTATATCACCTGTTTGCCTGCACTACCAACCTGCCAGTAAACCTGTTCAGAGATAAAGACTGTGTCATGTACTTCATTTGTCTGCGCCTGATGAGCCGCATACTTGCTGAGAGGACAAGTGACTGTGGTTTGTGGTAAGCCGCCTCCCTGTGTAAAATCCCTATTCAGCCATCATTGCCCGGGGATCCCGCTCCACCTATGGGGAGCATTACTAACAAAGCTGCCTCATCATCATCTCGGAGGTCTGCAAGCAGTGTCAATATCATTACAGGATACCATAGGTGGCATCACAAACTCTTTATATTTTATCTTTATTTTTATTTAACCCCCTTTTTCAGTGACCACCAGGGCCATGGGCCCGGGCACAGGCCACCTGTGACATTCCCGTGAAACTACAGGCCAGGACCGGGTACTCCACGGCCCTGGGGTGGGTCAATAGCAGTACAGATTTCCACTAGAAAGAGCATTATATCACACAACCATTATTAGCTTAGTGTATAAATTTCTCCTTACAGGTTGCCATTAAATTGATAATTTAAAGAGGACTGGCACACCTACAGGTTCAGGTGCTAGCTGGAAAAAAACTATATATATAAGAATGTGATCCGCTGCACACTAAACACAATATATGACATAATGAAGTGTTTGACTAACATATAAGAAACTAATGCAAGTTTTGAAGATGAAAATTGACATTGCAGAAACTGCTCCAGGAAACATGAAAAATGAGAATCTTAGTTAATGCATTGGCCATTGCATGTTAAGCCCGATAACCTGCGCCAAGGGTTCTCATGTATATCGGGTCCCTGTTTCCCTTACCTTATGCCTCTGTCTGTGGTGCAAATGCTTGTGAGGACACTAGCCTCTGAGTGCAATTTAAAACCTACGTGTATGGGTGTGGTATGAGGTTGAACTACAATAAGATGGTGGAAAAAACGGCTAATCTTGACTAGGCTATCGGGGAAAGGGTGCTCAGTCAAAAACAGCAATATAATAATTTAAAGAAGACTGGCACACCTACAGGTTCAGATGCTAGCTGGAAAAAAACTATATGTATTAGAAAGTGATCCGCTGCACACTAAACACAATATATGACATAATGAAGTGTTTGACTAACATATAAGAAACTAATGCAAATTTTGAAGATGAAAATTGACATTGCAGAAACTGCTTCAGGAAACGACATGAAAAATGAGAATCTTAGTTAATGCATTGGCCATTGCATGTTAAGCCCGATAACCATACGCCAAGGTGTTCTCATGTATATCGGGTCCCTGTCTCCCTTACCTTATACCTCTGTCTGTGGTACAAATGCTTATGAGGACACTAGTCTCTGAGTGCAATTTAAAATCTACGTGTATGGGTGTGGTATGAGGTTGGACTACAACAAGATGGTGGAAAAAACATGACTAATCTTGACTAGGCTATCGGGAAAGGGTGCTCACTCAAAAACAGCAATATAATAATTTAAAGAAGACTGGCACACCTACAGGTTCAGGTGCTAGCTGGAAAAAAACTAGCACCTGAACCCATTAAATTGAATTAACAACAGAAATGAATTAGCTAGGCTTGTTTATCAATTGCTTGCTGCAATTTACTCTAGTATACTTTGATCTCGGGCCAACATACGGTACTTATTATTATTAATATAATTATAGTTTTTAAGTTTAAAATATATATATATAAGTCCAACGAGTTCAACCTATAGACTAACATGTTGATCCAGAGGAAGGTAAAACCCCATGTTGCAGAATGTACTATAGTCTAAGTGCTCTTACAGTAAAAAAAATTTCGACAATGATTAAGATTAAATCTTTCCTCTAGATGTAAATCATGTCCTTATGTCCCTGTGGTGGGCCTAGCTGTTAAAAAATTATTATTAGAATCATCTCTGTACTGTCCATTCATATACAGTCATATGAAAATGTTTGGGCACCCCTCTTAATTTTACTCTTTTTTTTTTTTGTTTAAAATAGTTTTTTTGCAACAGCTATTTCAGTGTGATATATGTAATAACTGATGGACACAGTAATATTTCAGGTTTGAAATGAGGTTTATTGTACTAACCGACAATGTGAAATATGCATTATTTCAAAATTTGACAGGTGCCAAAGTATGGGCACCCTTCTGATTTTCATGATTTGAATACTCCTAACTACTTTTTACTGACTTACTGAAGCACTAAATTGGTTTGGTAACCTCATTGAGCTTTGTACTTCATAGCCCAATGTATCCAATCATGAGAAAAGCTATTTCAGGTGTCCACTTGCAAGTTGTTCTCCTAGTTGCATCTTCTCTGAGGAGTGGCATCATGGGCTCCTCAAAACAGCTCTCAAATGATCTGAAAAAAAAAGATTGTTCAACATAGTTGTTCAGGGGAAGGATACAAAAAGTTGTCTCAGTCCAGCGCTGAAGATATTGATGGAAGCTGATACTGTTTGATTCGCAATACCTCATTTATGAAAGGCAATTATGTACCCGGGCTGTCCAGTGGGGGAGGGCGGTTGAGGAGGGAGGGTTAGAGGGGTGTTAGGTAATTGTTTGGGGAGTGAAACTGTTTAAAATGGTGAATTGTTGTTGTTGTGATGACTGATGGATTGTTTCTAATAAAAACATTTGATCTAAAAAAAAAAGTTGTCTCAGAGATTTAACCTGTCAGTTTCCACTGTGAGGAACATAGTAAGGAAATGGAAGACCACAGGGACAGTTCTTGTAAAGGCCAGAAGTGGCAGGCCAACAAAAATATCAGAAAGGCAGAGAAGAAGAATGGTGAGAACAGTGAAGAACAATCCACAGACCACCTCCAAAGACCTGCAGCATCATCTTGCTGCAGATGGTGTCACTGTGCATCGGTCAACAATACAGCGCACACTGCACAAGGAGAAGCTGTATGGGAGAGTGATGCAAGAGAAGTAGTTTCTGCATGCACGCCACAAACAGAGTCGCCTGAGGTATGCAAAAGCACATTTGGACAAGCCAGTTTCATTTTGGAAGAAGGTCCTGTGGATTGATGAAATAAAGATTGAGTTGTTTGGTCATACAACAAAGCATTATGCATGTGCCACAAAAAACACAGGATTCCAAGAAAAACACTTGCTACCCACTGTCAAATTTGGGGGAGGGTCCATCATGCTTTGGGGCTGTGTGGCCAATGACGGCACCAGGAATCTTGTTAAAGTTGAGGGTCGCATGGATTCCACTCAGTATCAGCAGATTCTTGAGAATAATGTTCAAGAATCAGTGTCAAAGTTGAAGTTACGCCGGGGATGGATCTTTCAGCAAGACAATGATCCAAAACACCGCTCCAAATCTACTCAGGCATTCATGCAGAGGAACAATTACAATGTTCTGGAATGGCCATCCCAGTCCCCAGACCTGAATATCATTGAACATCTGTGGGATGTTTTGAAGCGGGCTGTCCATGCTCGGCGACCATCAAACTTAACTGAACTGGAATTGTTTTGTAAAGAGGAATGGTCAAAAATACCTTCATTCAGGATCCAGGAACTCATTAACAGCTACAGGAAGCGACTAGAGGCTGTTATTTTTGCAAAAGGTGGATCTACTAAATATTAATGTCATCTTTCTGTTGAGATGCCCATACTTTTGCACCTGTCAATTTTTGAAATAATGCATATTTCACATTTTCAGTTAGTACAATAAACCTCATTTCAATCCTGAAATATTACTGTGTCCATCAGTTATTACATATATCACACTGAAATAGCTATTGCAAAAAAACGATTTTTTTAACAAAAAAAAGAGTAAGATTAAAAGGGGTGCCCAAACTTTTTCAGATGACTGTATTATAATAAGACTGCTCCATTTTTCCAATGTGAATAACCCAAGTTTAATAACTGATCTTGCGATTGCAGTCCAATATTTCCTTTAATTAGTTTGGTTGCTATTTTCTGCACCTTCTAAACTTCAGCTATGTTCTTCTTAAACACCAATGACCAAATTTGTACACAGTGTTTTAAGTGTGGTTGCACTATTGAATTGTATAGAAGCAAAACTATGTTCTCAGGCTGCCGCAGGGATGAGCAAGCTGTTCTGTGTTTGTTTAAACTATTACTTTTATTATTAAATGGTGCTATAATGTCTAGTGTTGAGCGAGCATGCTCGGCACTACTCGGTACTCGCACGAATATCACTGTACTCGGGCGACTCGCCGAGCACCGAGTAATCTCGCGATACTCGTGCTGTGCTCGTGGTCGTCATCTCTCCATGTTGGCGCTCTTTTGAGAGCCAGCCCACGTGCAGGGATTGGCTGACAGACCACTGCAATGCCACAGCCCTGTTAGTTGTGGCATAGCAGTGATTGGCCGCCCTGCACAGCGTCACCGAGCCTTTATAACTCCCGGCGCACTGTGCTCGGCACACAGCCATCCAGACAGTGAGTGTAGGGAGAGTGTCTGCTGCTGATTAGGGACAGATTTGCGGCCCTCATAGGTAGATCCGGATCAGGGCTGCAAACTGCTGCTGACCACAACAGTCCTTCTCAGGACTAATCTAGGAGGACATAGGCAGGGTGATCCAGATCGGAGTCCAAGATTTCCAGTGACCAGAACAGTCCTTCTCAGGACTAATCTAGGAGGATATAGACAGGGTGATACAGATTGGTATCCAAGCTTTTCAGTGACCATTAGAGTCACCACACTCTTGTACTTAGTACCTTAATACAGGTTAGGGACTAAAATCCTCTCTTCAAACCATTACAGTCACCAGACAGGTGTACGTACTACCTTAATACAGGTTAGGGAACTAAAATCCTAACTCTTGTCATCAAAACAGTCACCAGACAGGTGTACGTACTACCTTAATACAGGTTAGGGACTAAAATCGTCTCCTGAAACCATTACAGTCACCAGACAGGTGTACGTACTACCTTAATACAGGTTAGGGACTAAAATCCTCTCTTCAAACCATTACAGTCACCAGACAGGTGTACGTACTACCTTAATACAGGTTAGGGAACTAAAATCCTAACTCTTGTCATCAAAACAGTCACAAGACAGTGTACGTACTACCTTAATACAGGTTAGGGACTAAAATTGTCTCCTGAAACCATTACAGTCACCAGACAGGTTTACGTACTACCTTAATACAGGTTAGGGACTAAAATCCTCTCTTGAAACCATTACAGTCACCAGACAGGTGTACGTACTACCTTTATACAGGTTAGGGAACTAAAATCCTAACTCTTGTCATCTCAACAGTCACCACACTGTTGTACGTCATACCCTTTATACAGGTTAGGGAACTAAAATCCTAACTCTTGTCATCTCAACAGTCACCACACTGTTGTACGTCATACGTTTATACAGGTTAGGGAACTAAAATCCTAACTCTTGTCATCTCAACAGTCACCACACTGTTGTACGTCATACGTTTATACAGGTTAGGGAATTAAAATCCTAACTCTTGTCATCTCAACAGTCACCACACTGTTGTACGTCATACCCTTTATACAGGTTAGGGAACTAAAATCCTAACTCTTGTCATCTCAACAGTCACCACACTGTTGTACGTCATACGTTTATACAGGTTAGGGAACTAAAATCCTAACTCTTGTCATCTCAACAGTCACCACACTGTTGTACGTCATACCCTTTATACAGGTTAGGGAACTAAAATCCTAACTCTTGTCATCTCAACAGTCACCACACTGTTGTACGTCATACGTTTATACAGGTTAGGGAACTAAAATCCTAACTCTTGTCATCTCAACAGTCACCACAACTGTTGTACGTCATACGTTTATTCAGGTTAGGGAACTAAAATCCTAACTCTTGTCATCTCAACAGTCACCACACTGTTGTACGTCATACCCTTTATACAGGTTAGGGAACTAAAATCCTAACTCTTGTCATCTCAACAGTCACCACACTGTTGTACGTCATACGTTTATACAGGTTAGGGAACTAAAATCCTAACTCTTGTCATCTCAACAGTCACCACACTGTTGTACGTCATACCCTTTATACAGGTTAGGGAACTAAAATCCTAACTCTTGTCATCTCAACAGTCACCACACTGTTGTACGTCATACGTTTATACAGGTTAGGGAACTAAAATCCTAACTCTTGTCACCTCAACAGTCACCACACTGTTGTACATCATACGTTTATACAGGTTAGGGAACTAAAATCCTAACTCTTGTCATCTCAACAGTCACCACACTGTTGTACGTCATACGTTTATACAGGTTAGGGAACTAAAATCCTAACTCTTGTCATCTCAACAGTCACCACATTGTTGTACGTCATACCCTTTATACAGGTTAGGGAACTAAAATCCTAACTCTTGTCATCTCAACAGTCACCACACTGTTGTACGTCATACCTTTCTACAGGTTAGGGAACTAAAATCCTAATCTCCTGTGACCTCCACAGTCACCAGACAGTTGTCGCTCTATACAGGCAAAATGCGCAAAGGCGTTGGCAAGGGCGTTGGCAAGGAACAAGGAAGTGGACGTGATGGTGGTGCAGGCAGAGGCCGAGGTCGTGTGCAAGCACTCATTTCGCAACAACAAAGGGCCACATCTCCTCACTCGCACGTCCTGTCCCAAATTCTTGGGGCCCGCAGCAGTACACCACTGTTGAACCAAGACCAGTGTCAACAGGTTGTTACTTGGATAGCGGATAATGCTTCAAGTCAGATGGGCACCTCCACAAACACCCTGTCTTCCGCACGGTCAACTGTCAGTAGCCGTGATACTGCACCGCACATTTCCCAACCTGATCCTCCTTCCTACCACCTGGCCGAGTACACGTCCACGGACATTTCAGATCCCACACTAGGACACTCGGAAGAGCTGTTCACGTATCCATTCGCAGAATCTGGCCTGTCGCCACCTCCTCTTGAAGTGGGTCATGAGGAGATGGTATGTACAGATGCCCAAATATTTGAGCAGCCGCGTTATGGCGAACGGAACGTTGTCAAAGTGTCTCAACAAGGGGTGGACGATGATGAGACACAATTGCCAGGGAGTCAGGAGGAGGATCAGGGTGCGGAAGAGGAAGACGACTTGGTGGATGATCCAGTAGCTGACCCTACATGGCAGGAGGATATGCAGAGCGAGGACAGCAGTGCACAGGGGGAGGGAGGCGTAGCATCCCAACAGCCAGTACGAAGCAGGGTTGCGTCCGCAGGCAGAAGGCAGGCAACCGTTCCCCGGAACAACAACACGACTCAAGGTGCCTGTGCAAATGTTCGGTCTTCCCGAGTCTGGGATTTTTTTAAGTTGGCTCCAGAAGACTCTAAAAAGTCCATTTGCCACACCTGCCATGCCACTATCAGCAGGGGTACGAAAACTAGCAGCCTGACCACCACCAGCATGATCAGGCACATGTCAGCCAAGCACCCGACTTTGTGGGAAGTACCACAGAGTCGAGGAGCGGTGCGTGCTTATGTCACTGCTACGTCTTCGGCTGTTGTGCATGCAAGCCAATCCCCTGTCCATGCTGGCCGCGAACAAGCCTCCGGTCCAGCACCTGAAGTTGCTGAAGCACAAATTACACCACCTTGTCCCAGTGCAGCGTTCAATTATCCATTCAGCAAACATTTGAACGCAGGCGCAAATACGCTGCCAATGCCCCACATGCCACAGTCCTCAATGCTCACATTTCGCGACTCATAGCGCTAGAAATGTTGCCTTTCCGTCTGGTGGAGACGGACGCATTCCGCGACCTGATGGCGGCTGCTGTCCCACGTTACTCGGTCCCCAGCCGACACTATTTCTCCAGATGTGCCGTCCCCGCATTGCATAACCACGTGTCCAACAGCATCACACGTGCCCTGAACAATGCTGTTTCAGCCAAAGTCCACCTAACCACTGATACGTGCACAAGTGCTTGTGGGCAAGGCCGCTACATCTCCTTGACGGCACACTGGATTAATATTGTGGAGGCTGGGACCCAGTCTGAGCGAGGGACGGAACACGTCCTTCCCACACCAAGGATAGCAGGCCCTACCTCTGTCATGGTTTCACCGACACTCTACAGCTCCGGAATGTCATGCTCTTCAGCCTCCTTCTCCTCCACCTGTGCATCCTCATCCACTGTACCCTCCACACCAGTCCCAAGCTGGAAGCACTGCAGCACTGCCTCTGCAAAGCGGCAACAGGCTGTGCTGAAGCTAGTCTGCATAGGTGACAAACCCCACAATGCAGAAGAGATGTGGACAGCTCTGAAACAGCAGGCAGATCACTGGCTCACACCTCTGAACCTAAAGCCAGGAAAGGTCGTGTGTGACAATGGCCGGAACCTGGTGGCAGCTTTGAGGCGAGGGCAGCTGACGCATGTTCCATGCGTGGCCCATGTGCTCAACCTGGTGGTTCAGAGGTTTGTGAAGTCATACCCGGAGGTGTCTGACCTGCTGGTAAAAGTTCGGCGTCTGTCAGCACATTTTCGCAAGTCACCTGCTGCTTCAGCCGGCCTTGCCAGCTTTCAGCGCCGTTTGCGTCTTCCGTCCCACAGACTGGTGTGTGATGTCCCCACGCGTTGGAATTCAACGCTGCACATGTTGGTCAGGATATGTGAGCAGAAGAGGGCAGTTGTGGACTACCTGCATCACCTAAGCCGTCGGGAAATGGGTCAAACTCCACACATAACACCTGAGGAGTGGAGATGGATGTCGGACCTATGCACCGTTCTCCAAAACTTTGAGGACTCCACCAAGATGGTGAGCGGCGATGACGCCATTATTAGCGTCACCATACCACTACTCTGCCTTCTAAAACGGTCTCTGCTGAAAATAAAAGAGGATGCATTGCAGGCCGAGCGCGATGACTTAGAGCAAGAAACTGTAGTGGGTGTGGGTGAAAACACACAGCCCAGGCTCATGTCATCACAACGTGTAGTGGAGGACTATGACGAGGAGGAGGAGGAGGATGAAGACATGGAGCAACTCTCAGGCCAAATTGGGGATATGACATGCACACCAGTCATAACCTCGATTAAGCGTGGCTGGCCAGAGGACAGGGGAGATGAGGAGGAGGAGGAGGACAGCATGTTCAGTCATCGTGTTGGTCTGGATACTGAAGTGATGGCTGTTAAGAGTCTTGCGCACATGGCTGACTTTATGGTAAGCTGCCTGTCTCGTGACCCTCGCGTTCAGAACATCTTGGCCGACAATCAGTACTGGTTGGCAACACTCTTAGACCCACGCTACAAGGAGAACTTGATGTCTCTTATTCCTGAGGCGGAGAGGTCAGCCAAAATGCTGCAGTTCCAGAGGGCCATAGTCACGGAAGTTGTGAAATCCTTCCCCTCACAAAACACTAGTGGCATAGGTCAGGATTCGATGGACAACCAAGGCGTACGGCCGAGAGGGGCACAAGTCCAATCCGCCAGAGGCAGGGGAACTGTATTTACGATGTGGGACAGTTTTCTCAGCCCTCACGTACCACAGCCCCTGAGGTGCGGGGTAGTGCCACCAGAAATGCTAAGTTTGGGCAGATGCTGAAGAAGTACCTTGCAGATCGAACAACTGTACTGCGAGATTCATCGGTGCCTTTCAATTATTGGGTCTCCAAGCTCGACACGTGGCATGAATTGGCTCTCTACGCCTTGGAAGTCCTGGCCTGCCCTGCCGCTAGCGTTTTATCAGAGCGTGTTTTCAGTGCAGCAGGTGGAATAATCACTGATAAACGCACCCGCCTGTCAACTGAAAATGCGGACAGGCTCACTCTGATCAAGATGAACAAGGGTTGGATTGGGCCAGACTTCACCACACCACCAGCAAATGACAACTGAATTTAATTTTGTTATTTGAATTTGACATGTACCTCCACTCACTCATGGGTACACACTTCCGTACTTTGGCTAATCGCTGGACTGCTACTCCTTCTCCTCATGTGACACCATGATGAGCGTTAGAATAGTTATGCTCTTGTTTGAGGTATACCCGCAGTGGTAAATTTTTTAGCCCATTCTGTTAGAATGGGCATTACAACGACAGGAGACCCGCTCCTTTTCAATGGGGAAAATGTTTTTAGGCACTCCTACACGTCTCTATCCAGGGACAAAGAGGAGCCTCCCAATTTTTGGCTGCCCTGACAAAAGGGCTATACTACAATACACCCTGTTTTATTAACAGGCCCTCCTGCACGTCTCAATCCAGGGACAAAGAGGAGCCTCCCAATTTTTGGCTGCCCTGACAAAAGGGCTATACTACAATACACCCAGTTCTTAATAGGCCCTCCTGCACGTCTCTATCCAGGGACAAAGAGGAGCCTCCCAATTTTTGGCTGCCCTGACCAAAGGGCTATACTAAAATACACCCACTTGAGGGTTACAGGCCCTACTACATGTCTGTAAGCATGGGTCATTGTTGAACCTCCCAATTTTTGGCTGCCCTGACCAAAGCGCTATACTATAATACACCCACTCGAGGGTTACAGGCCCTACTGCACGTCTCTATCCAGGGACAAAGAGGAGCCTCCCAATTTTTGGCTGCCCTGACCAAGGGGCTATACTAAAATACACCCACTTGAGGGTTACAGGCCCTCCTGCACGTCTCTATCCAGGGACAAAGAGGAGCCTCCCAATTTTTGGCTGCCCTGACCAAAGGGCTATACTAAAATACACCCACTTGAGGGTTACAGGCCCTACTACATGTCTGTAAGCATGGGTCATTGTTGAACCTCCCAATTTTTGGCTGCCCTGACCAAAGGGCTATACTATAATACACCCACTTGAGGGTTACAGGCCCTACTGCACGTCTCTATCCAGGGACAAAGAGGAGCCTCCCAATTTTTGGCTGCCCTGACCAAAGGGCTATACTAAAATACACCCACTTGAGGGTTACAGGCCCTCCTGCACATCTCTATCCAGGGACAAAGAGGAGCCTCCCAATTTTTGGCTGCCCTGACCAAAGGGCTATACTAAAATACACCCACTTGAGGGTTACAGGCCCTACTACATGTCTGTAAGCATGCGTCATTGTTGAACCTCCCAATTTTTGGCTGCCCTGACCAAAGGGCTATACTTTAATACACCCACTTGAGGGTTACAGGCCCTACTACATGTCTGTAAGCATGGGTCATTGTTGAACCTCCCAATTTTTGGCTGCCCTGACCAAAGGGCTATACTATAGTACACCCACTTGAGGGTTACAGGCCCTACTACATGTCTGTAAGCATGGGTCATTGTTGAACCTCCCAATTTTTGGCTGCCCTGACCAAAGGGCTATACTATAATACACCCACTTGAGGGTTACAGGCCCTACTGCACGTCTCTATCCAGGGACAAAGAGGAGCCTCCCAATTTTTGGCTGCCCTGACCAAAGGGCTATACTAAAATACACCCACTTGAGGGTTACAGGCCCTCCTGCACATCTCTATCCAGGGACAAAGAGGAGCCTCCCAATTTTTGGCTGCCCTGACCAAAGGGCTATACTAAAATACACCCACTTGAGGGTTACAGGCCCTACTACATGTCTGTAAGCATGGGTCATTGTTGAACCTCCCAATTTTTGGCTGCCCTGACCAAAGGGCTATACTTTAATACACCCACTTGAGGGTTACAGGCCCTACTACATGTCTGTAAGCATGGGTCATTGTTGAACCTCCCAATTTTTGGCTGCCCTGACCAAAGGGCTATACTAAAATACACCCACTTGAGGGTTACAGGCCCTACTACATGTCTGTAAGCATGGGTCATTGTTGAACCTCCCAATTATTGGCTGGCCTGAACAAAGGGCTATACTAAAATACACCCACTTGAGGGTTACAGGCCCTACTACATGTCTGTAAGCATGGGTCATTGTTGAACCTCCCAATTTTTGGCTGCCCTGACCAAAGGGCTATACTAAAATACACCCACTTGAGGGTTACAGGCCTACTGCATGTCTGTAAGCATGGGTCATTGTTGAACCTCCCAATTTTTGGCTGCCCTGACCAAAGGGCTATACTAAAATACACCCACTTGAGGGTTACAGGCCCTACTACATGTCTGTAAGCATGGGTCATTGTTGAACCTCCCAATTTTTGGCTGCCCTGACAAAAGGGCTATACTACAATACACACCTGTTCTTCTTAACAGGCCCTCCTGCACGACTCAATCCAGGGACAAAGAGGAGCCTCCCAATTTTTGGCTGCCCTGACAAAAGGGCTATACTACAATACACCCAGTTCTTAACAGGCCCTCCTGCACGTCTCTATCCAGGGACAAAGAGGAGCCTCCCAATTTTTGGCTGCCCTGACCAAAGGGCTATACTAAAATACACCCACTTGAGGGTTACAGGCCCTACTACATGTCTGTAAGCATGGGTCATTGTTGAACCTCCCAATTTTTGGCTGCCCTGACCAAAGGGCTATACTATAATACACCTACTTGAGGGTTACAGGCCCTACTGCACGTCTCTATCCAGGGACAAAGAGGAGCCTCCCAATTTTTGGCTGCCCTGACCAAAGGGCTATACTAAAATACACCCACTTTAGGGTTACAGGCCCTCCTGCACATCTCTATCCAGGGACAAAGAGGAGCCTCCCAATTTTTGGCTGCCCTGACCAAAGGGCTATACTAAAATACACCCACTTTAGGGTTACAGGCCCTCCTGCACATCTCTATCCAGGGACAAAGAGGAGCCTCCCAATTTTTGGCTGCCCTGACCAAAGGGCTATACTAACATACACCCAGTTCTTGTTTACAGGCCATCCTGCATGTCTGTATCCAGGGGCATTGGTGAACCTCCCAATTTTTGACTGCCCTTGCAAAGAAAGATACTACAATAGACCCAGTTCCTCAAAATGGGCACTTTATTTCTATCCATAGGATAACATTGGGCTCGTTACTCGGGCCGAGTACACGAGTATCTCGGGATGCTCGGCCCGAGCTTCGAGCTCCCGAGCATTTTAGTACTCGCTCATCACTAATAATGTCTCAAGCGGGTGCCCACTCCCACTAGAGACCTTCCACCCACTCAGCCTTATATAGTAAGATCTATGGGTAGCGCTACCCATAGGTCTTACTGTAAATGGCTTCAGGACCTCGGACAGTGCACATACTATAGCAATAGCTATGGTATGCGCGCAGCTTTCAGAGGAGCTCAGCACCTTCATTGATAAAACTGTACAGCAGCTGACAGGAGTCAGTTGCTGTACATTAGTGATTCCAGCATTATATGCCCACCTGAGTGGGTGGAAGGTCTCTAGGGGGAGTAGGCACCCCCTAGAGACATTATAGCACCATTTAATAATAAAAATAACAGTTTAAACAAACACAGAACAATTTGCTTATCCCGTTGCTCAGGATCCAGTTCCTTCATTGCGGATGTTAAAACTGCTCCGAAAACTGCAGCCTGCATGATTTTTCACGCAGGCTGCAGAGCCGGAGGCAGTAACCGGATTGCTTGTGAAGCAATCCGGTTTTTATCATAGGCTCCTATGAGGAGTGTTTCCTGATCCGGTTTTGAGCTTTTTAAAAGCACAAAACCGGATCAGTTTTTAAAAAAAAAAAAAAAAAAACGGATGTGTGACCCTAGCCTCATTATGAGCCTGTGTAAGGAAAAGCAGCTCTATGTAACTCCCTTTTAGTCAGGTCAATCAAGGAATCGACCGAGGATAAGTAAATGAAGACCTGACTTCTCTATTGTTAGATTATTGAGGTGCTCTCAGTGAGGGTGGTTTATATATCCCAGTTCCAGCACAAGGATTATATAGTTGTGCTCAAAAGCTCAAAAGATTCATACCCCGGCAGATTTTTAACTTTATTAGCCTTTTTTCAGAAAATTCAAATGATAACACAAAATCTTTTTTTCCTCTTATGGTTATTTGCTGAGTGAAGTCATTTATTGTCAAACTGCTGTATTTTCTCTTTTAAGGTACTGTCACACGCCGCGATATGGCTTCCATATCGCTGGCGATTTGATGTGAGTGAGCCCGTTTCGGGCACTTTTTCTGATCGCTGTGGAACTGTCACACATAGTGATCTCGCGTACGATTTTCGGTGATCCTGTGTTCCGGAAATCGCAAGCAAAAGACCGGAAGCGATCTTCCCTTCACACATCGCCACATCACATGCCACAATCGTAGCATTGATTTGGGTATACTGTTCTGATAGGGGCGTGCTAAAGTGGGTTTCACAGCGCCCTTATCACTGCGATTGGTGGACAGAACTGCGTTCCCATTGGTTAGCCCTGCTTGAACGCACGGGTCATCAAATAAGGTGCCTCGGACATGGGCAGACAATTGGAATGCAGTATCACCCACCAATCACCGCAGATGTGGTGCAAAAAAAACAACATCCAAGCACGCCTACGGCATTTATTTCAGGATCGCTGTGTATGTTACTATTGCCCTGTCACACGGCACGATCCACTGAAATCGCCTGGTGGATATCGCCTGATTTCACTGTAGTGCAGGGCAATCAGACTACGCTCCACCAGCAATTACTCATCGTAGAATTGCCTAGTCGCACGCTACTACGCACATGCGATGTGGTTTTCACATCGCCGAATTTGGCAATTGTCAGCGATCTCGCCGGTGATATGGTGAAGTATGTCGGTACCTTTACAGTTGATGTGAATTTCCTGATGAAGAAGTAGGGTTACAATTTGAAACGCATAGAATATACCACCATATGTTACAACGATCGCTTTGAACTGGATTATTTGGCAGCAGTGCGGATTTGAAACAATTTTTTCCTGATACCCTGCATATTGTGATTTATTGGGCAGCAATCTCTATTGTTCCTTCCTCTACCCCATTTAAATACTCTAAATCCAAATATTTAATTATTCGCTCATCACTAATGAATATGCCTCCAGGAAATGCATGTGCAACATTTTATACTTCGGCTCATGTCTTCGGATTTACCTTGCTATTTTGGTAATCTTTTGTACCGTGTACAGTTTTAGGTCTTAAAAAAGCTAAGGTTTGCAAAAAAATCGCCCAAAAATTCTGTAAGGAAGTAGAAAAATATATTTGAATCTGAGAACTCCAGTGGTTAATACCTTTTAATGGCTATGTGAAAATATGGTAAATAACAATGAGCTTTCGAGACAGCTCAGGTCTCCTTTTCAAGCCAAATAATGACACATTCTTAACACACACAAACATATATACATATACAGGGTTGAATAAGTAGGGCATAGTGTTCTGTATTAGGGGGAAGAAGAGAAACAGCATATGAGCAGTAAATACCAGAGTTCAAAGATAACACATAGGATAGGTTATTGTCCTTTCATTGGTGTCCAAGATTTGAAGTTTTTTCAATTGATGTAAAAAGCCATGAATCCATGCAACACATTCATTCCTGTTCTGAATGTGTCAAAGGTCAACAAAAGTTTATAGGGAAAGAAAGACCAAGCTTCTTTGATTCGCACTGCCGGTGAAATGAGTTGGAAAAACCACAGTTTTTAGTGCAATGGTGGTTTAAATTCATACGTGTTTCAGAGCCACATTGAGGCTCCTTCCTCAGGGAACCCACAGAGTCTGTGGGTTCCCTGAGGAAGGAGCCTGGAAGTGGGTTTGAAATGCATAGGCATTAAAACCATCATTGCACTGAAATCTTTGGTTTTTCCAACTCATTTCACCGGCAGCTTAGATCCAGGAAGCTCTGTCTTTTCTTCCCTGTATCTGGTTCTGACAGCCCTGAGCAGGTGAAATGTGCATCCTGCAGCAGCCTTCATGCCATTACACCAGTTGAGGGTCACACAACTGCCCCAGGTAAGCAGCAACAAGTGTAATCTCTACACATACCATTGGGATAAAACCCTCTTGTGCTTTCTCTCCTCTTTTATAGTTTAAGTTTCAACATAAATTTACATTCCCGGACTTTTCTGATTCTTTGAGATTTTAAGTTACTTTCCAAGACTATTATTTTCATATCCAATATTGTGTGATCAGTGCTACAGATGAGTGTAGGCACAGGCAGATCTGTGCTTTCTTTTATTGTGTGGCAATGAGAGTTCATCCTAGTTCTGAGTTGTTTTCCCGTCTCCCCAACATAGAGCTTCCCACTTTTTTAGTTAGCCATTAAAAGGCATCAATCACTGAGGACTCTCAGATTCTAGAATATTTTTCTATCCGCTGGCTAACACTGTACAAACATTTTCTACCTACCCAAAAAGTAAGGAAGTAGAGTGGTGCAAAAGTTGACTTCATTAAGGAAGGACATGAAACCAGAGGTTGGAAACAACCCCAAAAAATACATATTCTGATCAATGGACTTGACCTAATTTTACCATTTCGCCTCTAATGTTTTGGGAGGACTAAGAACTAAATTAAATTGTCTTCAGCTCCATATGGAAATGCACAAATGATTTGATTCCAAGTTTAAAAAGTAAGCAACCTCTCATGAATTCTGACTCCTAACCATTTATTCTCTGTGTAGCAGGTGGCTTGTCTTGTAATTTCTCTATTTATATACCCCAAAGACAGTTTGAGTGGTGCAATATGTAACCATAATATTTTAATGGTGCTAGCTGTATGAGGCTTTCAATTTACAAGTTGGCTGATTCCTTCCCCGAGAGTTTAGGCATGGACACCGGGCAGTAATGGCATTAGATGGACAGCTTGCTTTCCACTTTAAGTTGATATTTTTTCTGCAGGAGGCTTTTATTAGGTGCCAAAAATGTTATATTGCCAATTGTTGCCACTACCCCCTTTTGTATTCAAGCACACCTGTTCATCATTATGTGCCAAAGGAATGAAAGAGATTAGTTTATAGGCACAATTAGCTGCCAAGAAGTTAGACTATATTGCAATACTAATTTAGAGAACAAGTACAAGCAATGTGTGCGGAGAAGAGGTGTTACATAACTGACAGCAAAATGAATTTGCCGTACTCTCTGATTTATAATCAGTTGATAAACAGTAACTCTGCTTTCAAGACCGGCCATACGCACTGGTAACAGGTTTTATGTATTTATACGCTATTCTTTATAACTTACATCTAGTTTTATAGGAGCAATTTTAGGCTTCCTAACATACCTGGATGTAATCTTAGTGAGTATATTGGGTAAGATATCAATTTTATCACCAGCATTAGAACTGACCATAGCCCTAGTAAAATGAACAAGACCATTGTTGGCTTGCGAAGGGAAAATAAAGAAAGGAGGAGGAAAGAGAGTACAGGAGAAAGAAAGAAAGAAAGAAAGAAAGAAAAGAGAAAAGAAAGAAAGAAAGAAAGAAAGAAAGAAAGAAGAAGAAAGAAAGAAAGAAAGAAAGAAGGAAGGTAAGAAAGAAAAACGCAAGAGAGGAAGAAAAAAAGGAAATGTAATCAGAAAAGAGACAGAAAAGAAGAAAGACAGAAAAACTAGAGAGAAAGAAACAAGCAAAATATTGGGTAAGATATCAGTTTTATCACAAGCTTTAAAACTGACCATAGCCCTAGTAAAATGAATAAGCCCTTTGCTTGCGAAGAGAAAATAAAGAAAGGAAGAGGAAAGAAAGAAAGAAAGAAAGAAAGAAAGAAAGAAAGAAAAAGAAAGAAAGAAAGAAAGAAAAAGAAAGAAAGAAAGAAAGAAAGAAGAAAATGAAATAAAAAAAGAGACAGAAAAGATGTACAGTAAGGCTGGCTTCACACCACGGTGTGATCCGGTCCGGGTCTGTCCGGGATGACCCGGACAGCCCTGGACCGGATCAGCACACAGAACCGGAGGGCCAAATGTGCCCTCCGGTCCAGTGTGCTGCCGGACGCAGCTGCAGCTGCTAATGATTCAGGACCGCGGCTCGCAGGGAGCTAGCCGTGGTCCTGAAATCGCAGCGGCGTGCAGCCGCCAGTGTCCGGTTCCCGGATCCTCCCGGTCCTGGGCAATCCGGCTCCATAGGCTCCCATGTTATTGAGCGCCAGATTGCCCCGGATCCGGGAGGATCTGGGAGAATTCGGGGGAATCCAGGATCCGGCAAATTGGGGAGATTTTTCTCCCCGGACACAAAAATGTTGCAAGCAACATTTTTATGTCTGGAGAGAATAATCCGTATTCTCCCGGATTCCACTGCAGTGATGAAACTGGATGGCAGAGACCTGCCATCCGGCCCCATAGGCTGCTATGGGGACAAAAAACGGTCCGGGGCTGTCTGGTTTACACTGGACAACCCCGGACTGGATCACACTGTGGTGTGAAGCCAGCCTAAGACAGAAAAAATAGAGCGAAGTAAACAAGCAAAAAAACAAATAGAGAAGAAAAGCAATAATAAACGAAACACAAAACAATAAAAAAATAAAGAAGTAAACATAGAGAAAGAAAGAAAGAAAGAAAGAAAGAA
The DNA here is from genome assembly GCA_033576535.1 of Allobates femoralis. NCBI lineage: Eukaryota > Metazoa > Chordata > Amphibia > Anura > Aromobatidae > Allobates > Allobates femoralis. The sequence continues at coordinate 818,279,079 of JARQOC010000003.1, forward strand.
AAGAAAGAAAGAAAGAAAGAAAGAAAAGAAAGAAAGAAAGAAAAGAAAGAAAGAAAAATAAAACAAACCCACCCATTGTTAACCTACAAAGTAAAAATAAGGAAAGAAGAAGGAAAAAAAGTACAGAAGAAAGAAAAGAAATATGAAACACAGGAAGGAAACAAGAAATGAAAAAGAGAGAGATAAAGAAAAGAGGGATGAACATTAGGTGAGGTAGAAAGGGAAAAAAGAACAGAAGAATGAAAGGAAGAGAAAGAATCTAGAACTCAGCAGGCCTGGAGGAGAGAAAATAAGAGGCAGTCCGTATAGCCAGATGAATGGACATTAAGCTTACATTGTCAAAAAGGATTTTACAGCCATTCTGACATGAGCTCTCAAAGTAAGTACACCTGTCTTTTTTGGTTTAAAAGATCTGGTTTAAAGAAAAAAAATCATGCATAGTAAAAAAGATTAATAGGCTCCAGGTCTATCAATCATTTCAATATGAGCACCCTAAATAAATGAGTAAGGTTCCCCACTCCCACCCTATGCACTTCACTGTTCAATGACCTCTCCATGATTTTATCTATTTCCTTAATATTTATCTAACCATCAACCTAATATCGACCAATTAAGTTCTCATTATTCTATTATCTAACACCACTGAGGCCAAATGAAATGGCTTTCTGAAACCGGGGTATTGATGAAAATGAGCTTGTTTGGGATTTAGGTTTCCTAATGAATATACTGTACAGAGATCTGAAGGCAAATCTCAAGCCTCAATTAGGTAGAAGAGAAGTCATGCAGTGACTTCATTAAGTGTCATTAAGAATGATAAAAATATTGCTCCTAGGAAAAGTACACTTAAAATAGTGCATTAGAACATTGTGTCATTCGGGTCTTATTAAGATGTTGACAAACAGATATTTATAAAATACTGAGGTAATAATCCTCATGCTACAGATGTAACCAGGGATAATTTTTCAGTAATTTGAAAAGTTTTCTACCACATATAAGAAACTTTTTCTTACACAAGAAAAATGCTTATTTCTTCTACTTATTAGCTGAGATGAGCAAACCCCTGAGTGTTCGAATTCGGTTTGGTTCACCGAATGAAGGGTGTTCAACAAATTGTTTGATTACCCATCTGAACCCATCAAAATCAATGAAAGGCAACATGAAATACATAGAAAACACCTTAAAAGGTGTGCAAAAGCTGCCAAACACACACAGATCATCAACCAGTCTCCTGCTGCTTATTTGCTTGCTTGCTTGCTTGCTTCCGAGTCTATTCTCACTCTCACCTACTTCTGGTTCTGCCTATGAAGCTTCATTCATATTCACTTGCCTGACTGCCAACAGCCAATTACAGATGCTCATGCTCTGTGAGAGCATCTGTGATTGGCTGTTACAATTAGACTGCATTTCCACAATCTGGATGGTGTCTGTGCTTAGTTGTCATACACCAGGGGTGGGGAATTCGAAGCCTCAAGGACCACCAACAGGTCATATTTTCAGGATTTCCTTAGTATTGAACATGGGTTGGAATCCTCACCAGTGCAGGTGATTCAATTATCACCTGTGCAATACTAAGGAGATCCTGAAAACATAAGCTGTTGGCGGTCCTTGAGGCCTGAAGTTACCAACCCCCGTCATACACATTAGTGTATGGCAACCAACCCGGTGTCATATTGTGTAAAAAAAAAATTATGAAAAAAAAAATCACGTTGGGTTTTGCCCTATTTTTAATTGCAAGCCCAGGGATAACTAGACAGCTGAAGGCTGGTATTCTCAATGGGGTGAGGGCCCATTATTATTGCCCCCCCATGCTATAGAATAGCAGCTTGCAGCCACCCTAGCGATTGATGCATTCAAAAGAAGCACCTATTTCTAGCGCTTTAAATGGCTCTTGCAGTTGCCATGTAGCGGTGGCTAACTGGGTAATAAGGGGTTAATGCCAACTTTGTATTGGAAGTTGGCATTAAACTCAAAATTCCTAATGTCGGGTAAATGATACATCCATCCATTAAGAATTTCTTGTAAATAGTAAAGAAAACCACACAGACAGAAACCATTAATTAGAAATAAAAACACAAACTCATATCTGGACTCCATCTTTATTATTTCCTCATACCCATTGTAGATCCTCTGTGACATCTTCTTGATTGCAGACTGCAGTACAAAACACAGCGTCCTGTCAGCGCAGCCTCCAAACATTGAATGAATCAGCCACCAGGTACGTTGTGGTAAGGTGTGACTCCTGAGGTCACCCAAGGACAGCTCAGATAACCATGCTACCGGCTATGCTTTACAGACACCATGGTTACCTGAACAGTGACCTCACAAGTCACAGCTTACCGGATTGGAGCTGGTGGATAATTCTTTAATGTTGAAAGGCTGTGGTGACAGGACGCTGTGTTCTTCACCGCAGCCTGCAATCAAAAAGATGTTGCAGAGGATCAAGGATGAATATGAGAGTAGTAAAATTGGAGTCTAGATATGTATTTGTGTTTTCTACTTCTAATAAAATGTTTTCTCTCTGTGATGTCTTATTTACTATTCACCAAGGTAGAGAAAGACCCAGCATATACAAATGTGCACATTGAAATAATATTAAAAAATTACAACTTTATTACATATATACTAAGTACACAAAAAACATAATTTAAAAGCAGTTAAAACAATGTGGGTCAAGACCCCATAGCAAATAATGGCCATATGTTATTTTTTTTATATACATTGCTTTAACATAAGTGAAGAACAGATGGCATTGCATGCTGGTGACCCTCTGCAATAATAAAGGTTTCCTCTCCAATAAAGAATTAATAACATTTTTTTTAAAAAATGCATAAAAATTCCCTTAGGGTACCTTTACACGCCGCAATTTTTGGTGGCGATATGAGGCGATCTAACGTGCACGTGCACGTTTTTCATGGTCGCCTCAGATCGCCGATGGCGCTTTTACACACTGCAATTTCGCCCTCAACCTAAGGTGATGTGTCGCCCTGGAAATCACCACACCAACAGTGGGAAACATCCGGTCAACTCCCTCGCCGCTTCACACACCGTAATACCCAAAGGAATGTGGGTGTACATGTTCATCGCGGCGAGAACATAGGCGTGCCAAATAGTTTTACCCCGCGCCCCAAACACGCTGATTGGCCTGCCTGCGCTGGAAGGCTGGCTAATACCTGACGCCATTGTCTCAGAATTTGTGATGAATAGATGCTCGTGTCGTAGAAAGTGTCTGCTGCGACACACTTTTGAGCCGCTCAAGGTTTTGTGCAGGACAGTGGCTTACACTACACAATGGCAATGTGTGCGTCTGTAGCTGATGGTGGGAACATACAAAACACACTATGCTCATGTGCCTATATTGGTCCATGCCATGGCACAGCTGCCGTGGAAGAACTGAACTATGCGTGTGTACACATGTTTGTCAGTGTGTACTGGAGTGTACCTACATCCCCCACCAACACCATTGCTTGCTCCATGTGTGTAGACAGGTTCCCCTGTGCCCCAAACACATCATAACAGATCTGAACACATAGTCACGGCATACAGTGTGGGCCAAAGGGCTGGAGTTGTGTACTGTACAGTAGCAGACAATGCTGCACGGACACATCTACACCATTTTAGGGATCACTGCATATAGGATGGCAGCAAGCCACTCCAGATGGCATCACACATCTCGGGGATCAGGCAGCTCAGCAGGGACAGTGATACACATGAAGTGTACTGCAGGTCAGTCCTTGAACGACCTGTTGCCAGGAACCGCAAAGTTACAGCCAAACGCTCCTCAAGTGGCACATCTCGACGCATCAATGTGTCAATGGCCACATGCGTTCCAACAGGAATGTGAAAGAGTCCTAGGACACATGGAGATAGTTCCTGAAATCATGAGGACTCCGATCCTCCATCTCACGGACCAGCCGCATGTGGTTCTGGGTCTCCCGATGCAGAAGCCAATCCCGATCCCACACACGCCGTGGACTGCGAGCCCGCAACCTCTCATATCTATCCTCCAGCCACAATTCCTCTTCCACCAAGGCAAGAGCCACGATAACATCTCCATCAGGGTCCATGATCAACTCACGTACCAACCCCTGCAAAAGTAAGAAAAAGAAACATCATTACAAGAACGCTTCATCACACATCATCAACACCCACCACCTCCTTCCCTAGACATCTCCTGGCCACTTTACAACATCCTACCCAAGTTTGCTCATAAGCCCACACACATACATATAGAGCACCATTCAAGGCCCAAACACAACATTGCACTGGCTGACAAGCAAACCTGGTCACTCTACTCCCCTGGCCCTCCTGTACAAATACATCTCCCTTGTCAAATGCAACACATCATGAGCATAACCCCATATACCTGGCCATAATGTTGACGTCTGACCACAAGGCGTGGCCAAAGAGATAGGTCACATTAATCAAATCACGGTTGTTACCAACTCTAGACAATTACATTATACACGTACCCCAGTTTTTGTGAGTTATTCACAAAATAACAGGCCACGCAGCAGAATATTGAATACTCATCATGTCCAAGAGACATCCCTAATGTGTTGCGAACGCCGAATCTTCAGAGGCAGACATTCGCTGAAGCACATGCCCCACTCCACATCTCAGTTTGGCCAGAAAATTCCCATGTTGTGTTGTAAACAACAGTCCTATGTGGCTACAATTCAGATGGTCCACGCAACTAAAGACACACACATCCTTCAAACATGATCCTGTATGGCACAGGCAAAATGGCTTGTCAATGAGGATTGGGTTTTGGTTGACAAAACAATCATTCATCCATTTGCCAGTACACAATTGAACTAGCAAAAACAACATCAAGACTAACTACATACCCCACCACTTGGGCGTCAGCTACACTTCAAAATAACGATCCGTAATGGTAAGGTGCTTTAAATGCAACATAGCCATATCACAGTTCATGCTTGCACATCAGTACTTACTTAATGACTCTGAGCAGCAAGCGTGGCCTACCTCGGTCATGAGCGCTTTTTATATGGTAATCAACCAATCAGACAGCAGCGGCATCTTGTAATTGACATAGCCGCCTGGGCGTATACAGGTGTGACCAATGATTATGTGCCAGTGCGCTTTTTTGATTGGTCATGTTGTGTTTAAATATGGACGTGCTGGTGCGCCACCCATGCTCCTACTTCAATGTGCATTGTGCTAGTAGCGTCTCATCACAAGAACTCTGTTGGACAGACGGTAAGTGGGGGGACATGCTATTGTGCACTCATGTACATTAGTTTCTGTGTGTTGTAGACCTATATGTTGGAAGATGTTTGGGCGCCTTATGTATAGCTTCATGTTGCATCCTGTAGAAGTGTATTTAGCGACGTGTACGCATCGTAACTACACTCCGTGTCCTGTAGCACACATAATGTTCCGGGAGATCCTTGCCAGGACTACAGCACTGTGGTTATATATAAATATGTGTGTATCTCATGAGTGTGTGTTTTAATGTAGGTTGTAAGCCCATGTGTGCCATTTGTCAACTACAGACCTTGCCATATTTCCCTGCAGTGGGCCAAAATACATATTGCCCCAGGTATGTCCTGCATGCCCCATGTATGGACATATATTAAGGGCAATACTGATTCTGCATACCCAAGCTGACTACCAGAACACATGTAATTAGTAGTGCTGGACATGGGGTGACCACACAGAGTAGGATGTCACCTGTGATGGCCATGTATTTGTTTGCATGACACAATTACATGTTTGATTCGCAGATGGCTGGGTATAATGATTTTGTGACACAGCTCCTCACCATGTACCAGGAACACGAATGCCTGTAGCGGGTGTCCCTGTCCGAATATCAGGACAAGGCAGCGAGGACTGCGGCCTACATGCTGCTGGTGGAGCTGGCCAACCGGCTCCAACTCAGTACCAACTGGACAGCGGCCCTGGTTGCGGAGAAGATCAAACGCCTGTGCATCGTGTTCACCAAGACCCACAATAAGTGGGTGGGAGCCCGGTCTGGGGCTGGAGCTCAGGAGGATCCCTAGGCCATGTCTGTGGTACTATGACCTCCTCACCTTCACCCTGGGCCAGGCGGGGCTTCGGGGAACACGGTGCAGTAGGCACCGCCCGCAACCAGCTGTGGGCACAGCCCAAGACTCTGCCCCATCACAGGAGGTGGGTAATTGTGTTTGTGTGAGCTATGTACACAGCTTGTTGTTACTACTGATGTGGGGTTTGCAGCACATGTAGAAGGCACCATTGTGGTTTTCATTCACAAATCTTCTTCAGTGTTCTTTTCTGTTTTCTCGTTGCTGTTATAACAGATTGTGTTGTGTTATGTGTGGTCACTTGTCATATCAATATGGAGCCTCAGGTGAGTATGCTGCACTGGTCTACTTCTTTGTTCTTTTTGTTTCCAAACCCTGCTCCTGTGGCTTTTGGTGTTAGCCTTGGTCAGATTGGCTCTATGTTGTGTTGGGCGTTTGGTTGTGGTAATAGCTTTAATTACATAGCAACATGTGGCTGATGTTTTTTTGTTTTGTGTTTCATTTTCAGGCCCCTCGGGAGCCTGGCCAACAGCTGGCGAGGCTCTCCCCTCAACATCTGCGAGAGAGCCGGTGCCTGAGACCAGTGGTGGGGGGCCAGGCCAGGGCTCAGCTCTGGAGTACAACGGCGAAGAACACCTGCCCCACCAAACACGGAGCTAGGTACCTGGGCAAAATGGGTCCTCTTAGATCAGGAGAGGACGCCCAGCTCTGAAATCGGGCACATCGCCAACGAGATGCTGGCCCGCATGGAGCCAGAGCAACGGGACATCACCGAGAGGGCCATTTTTCGTGTCCTGGAGGCGAGTGTAGATGGGGCCTCTTGGGCCTTCCCCTGGAAGACCACCCCCGGGCCCACTGCGCCCTCAAGATGCATGGTGAAGAGTAAGCAAAATCGTGATACTCCACCTCCCCCCGAAGACAGCCCCGCAGAGCAGGATCCTCCACCAGTCGGTGGATTTAAAAAGATGAGGGGGAGGAACAATTGTCTGAGCCAGCAGAGGAGGAGGAACAAGACGAGCGCTACTAGCCAATGCACAATATTGGCATCATGACTTTGTTTATGCCCAGCTTGGACCCAATTTACTTTTTTCTAACAAAACAAAAAAAAAGGTGACAGAATAAACCAAATTAAGTTTAACCACACCTACGTCCACATCTGTGTCACGTTCACCAGTATGTAAGTGTGTGTGTGTTTGGTAGTGTGGGTGTCATATAGTAGACATTTATGTCATATAGGGGTGCATGGTGGTTGAAATGGTCCAGTATGTTCACATGTTTGCCATGTGACACCGCATACCTCTTGAAAATCCGTTGACCAGTGTTGTTAGTAAAATGTAACCTCCCAAACGTTACCCTGTGTGTGTTGCAACAAGGGATGACACAGGATTTACTGACCACATGTTTATTAAAGGCTATAGTTTTTTTTAAAACCTTGGCAAAACGAACAAAGAGCCTTTATCAGCTTAGGAGTAGCCAATACACACTACCCACTTTCCCAATGTGGGATATAAGAAAAGAAGCCAACGTGGCCTAACAAATAAGGGTGCCAACATGGCAAAAGTTTTAAACAACGTGTCCAACATGGACAGACCAAAAACAAAGGGAAAATGCCAACATTATTGGTGGGGAAATTGGGGAGTAAGGCCAATGGTCGGCTGGGCTGCCTGGATGGCCATTATAATTTCCCGCATGCGGGCCAGGTGCTGCTGGGCTTCATTGTGGGCTTGCAGCATGTCTGCCGCTGTTGGAAGGCCTGTATTAGAAAAAAAAACACAACTCAGAGACCTGTGTTGTGGTGGGTGGGTGGTAGAGGTATTTTTTGTGGTGTTGACTTACGTGGCAGAGCCCCATCCATGTTGCCATTTTGTGGAGCTGGGGATGGCTTCAAATCCCACCCATCACCACCAGCTCTTGCACCTTCAGTAGAAAGGGAGAAAACAAAACATCATGAGTCACATAGTGATGTCAGGGACACAAAACAAGATTTATGTGTGAAAGTATTTATGTGTGACAGCACTTACCCGCAATAACACCCACTGCAGCCTTCAGCTGAAGTTTTGGACCACGGGAGGTGAAAAGCCAGTGGCTGGGGTGTTTCCTGGGGTTGGGTTCACTACCCAAGGCCATTGCCTTTGGGATCCCTCCCTGGACGGGGATGGTATGGTCCCAGGGGGTGTGGGCTTACAGGTCCCTCCTCAAATGTTGATGGTGCTGGGCCGGTGTTTGCGGGACTTGATGTGCCCTCGGGGTCCGGTGATGGTGGGGTCCCAGTGGTGGTGGGACTTTGTTGGGCCGCAAGGTCTGGGGATGGTGGTGTCCCAGGGGGTGCGGGAGTTGATGGTCCCGTGGAGGCCTGTGATGGTGGGGTTGCGGGGGTAGGCGGTCTTGCTGGGCCTGCAATTGCAGATGATGATGGGGTCCTGGGTGGTGTTGGGGCCCGTTGTGCCTCCTCTGCTGGGAAGTCTTCCTCATTTGTAATGTCAAAATTGAGAAGACACGGATTAGAAGAACACAACACAACATACATCAAACACGTACTGTTTTGGTTTAAATGTAATGATGGCGTGAACGCTAGGCGACAAGGGTGTTGTCTACATTAAAACTATGGTTAGGGCCCACTCTGTTTTTTTCTAAATTTAAAAAACAAGTGAACACATATTTTTGATGAGCAATACCCTTGCTTAACCAGAGGATGGATTATGGCTCAAAACACAACACCAGTCTGTAAGCATCTGTTGGTGCCACCATGGGGTCATAAACATAGCACTCAGCTTGTAGTTCCTTTGGCCAATAGTGATGAATGTGTTGTGCAATGCTATGTGTCAGAGTGCGCACATATGTGCAGGCAGGTGTGATGTGGCCCTTCTAAAGTGCATGAATATGTTGACTACTACTATGGTGCCAATACACAGCTATGTTGCCAAACACACAGGTCAATCCACACTCTAGGCTTTGCCAGTCCAAACACATATGGTTGTATTCAGCACCTTAATGTAGCAGTGTGAACCCCATGCATATGCACATTGTTGACAAGGCCACCTGCTGCTTAATGTCACACTATGTGGCATGGCCCTATAACACATGATGTTTGTGTAGTGTTTGGAGTAGGATGCTTGCCATGTGTGTATTTGGCATTGCCATATACTCACCACGCAGCCTGGCAATCCTGGCACGAATATCCACAATGTGGCCTGGGGACTTGTGTTTGAGGTCGGCAATTTTTTTCTGGATCTGCTTGCGGGTCCTCTCCACCCCCAGTTTCTGGAGCAGGGCCACTGGATCCGCCTGAATATGCTGCACTTGCGCAGCCATGGGTGCCGGTGACGCTGCAGACACCAATAGTCATGGCGGTCACACAGGTCTATGAGCACTATTAGCTCTGTAAGACCCCTTGTGGCAGTGCGCTGTGCGGCAGCCATGACTGTTCTCCTATGTGCAGGGGAGGGGCAGGCACCTGGCAGGCAGGGAGTATCGAAAATAAACATGATGACGTCACCATGCACACTATTGCCGCCAACGTTGAGGACGCTAACAATGTAGCCGTCCGTTGAGAGGGAGCAGCGTAATGTACCCATCAGTGTCACCAAATTCCCAGCCGATTTCAGTGCGTTGCCCATGGCAGCCATGTGCTATGTGTAGCCCAACACCTGACCTGTCATGTGTGGCAGTATAGTGGACACAGTGCAACTTCCAATACACGCGGCCAACATAGCGTGCGCTATTCAATGCAGGCGTAATTGAACTGATGTAGTGGATGGTTGTGTAGGTGAAGATGTGTGTGATGCTGAAGTGACAGCTCTTCAAATATGGCCCCCTGTGAAGTGACAGCCAATGGAAGCACAGTAGCCACCACCAATCATTGCTGACAGGGTGTGGACTCCAGCATGCTATGGCACGCCTACGGGAAATGAATAGGCAAAGCAGATTCCATCACTATCGCCCGTTCACACGCCAAAAACAGAGAATCTCGCCTTCATGATTGCCTCTGATTTTGGAGCAGTGCTGAGAAATCAGAACCATACAACAGGTATTTTATCGCCAACAAATTCACCAATTACACGCCGCAACTGGAAGGCAATTTGACGCCAATGGTGCCCGTCAATATTCCTTGCCGTGGTTGCGGCATGTAAAGGTACCCTTACATATTCCACCTGCAAAATTCAGGAAGTTCAGAAAAAAATTTAAAAAAATTAAAAAAATTTCTACAGCTTAAGACAAGCCAGTAGATCTGATGGTTGGGGACACTTCTATCTGTAGGTTAGGTGTAGTCCCCAGCCAATGGGTCTTCCAGCGAGCATTTTGGCCCCAAATAAACAGGTTTTTCCTGAACTTAGCCATATTTTACGACTTTTGGGGAAAGTATTCGGGTTTCAGTTCACTTTTGAAAATTTAATTCTTTCTGGTATTAACAATTATTATTTTCCTTTGGAAAAAAATTACCGTATATTATTATTGTGTATTTATAATTTAAATTACTGTGCATAGACTAATCCATCCTTATATCACAATAACACTTTATTCTTTATTATTATATATAGTGTATGTATATATATATATATATATATATATATATATATATATACATACACACATGTATATATACCTTGAACCCACTGCTCTCCTTCTTATTCTTTTGTCCGATCCCCTATGTGAAAATGCTGTCATCTATATATATTTTGTACATTTACTGTGTGTAGTCTTTACCATATTTGCTCATTAACATAATATATTTATATATATATATATATATATATATATATATATATATATATATATATATATATATATATATATATTTATATTTTTTAACCAAATGTTTTCAATAAAAATATATTTTAATGTTACAGTGTAGTATATTTCCTATGTGTGTTTCTGAGTTAATTTGTCCACATTACATCCATATCATCCTTCATGGCTGTATTTTTTGTTGTATACCTTTATAGAGCTGAGGAGGGTATGTTCAGGTTGCATCTTTTTTGTATTAGTCCAAGTTTCAAATAGAAATTGTTTCTTTTATTCTTGAATATTATAAAATTTAGGCCTCTTTTCTTTTTAGCATTTTTGACACTTTCCTCAACAATTTGTTGTACTTTTTTTGTGCATCTTTTTACAGATGTTTTAGACATTAAATTATAAAAATTAAAATCCTAGAATTTTTGAGGATAATATGTTGACAAAGTGCTCCCAACAGACACGCAGCCATCTTCTGGGCATATTTTTTATCTTTCCCATTGACTTCTATTGTGCATATTCTAAGCATGAAACATCAGAAAAATGTATATTACTTCATTTAAATGTTTGGTGCCTTTGAAATCCTGAGATCTTTAAAAGATGTTCAGAAGTCAATACCTTCTTTTGATCATTTTATTAGCATTTTTTTCCGAAGATTTTATCAGCGTGAACATACCCTTAGAAGGATGCATATATTTTAGGCTATTTATTATGATTTTTATTTATTAGGTTAAATAAGACTAAAATACTCTGTACATTCAAGCTCTAAATCATACAATGAAGGCCAGGGGATTTGGAAAGCAATTCACTGATGTAGTCCAGCACCTGCACCACATGGTACAAATCCCGGTCCTGGGCCAAGTAGAATCCACAATATAGGAAGAAATCCAACGACAAAGATGTTCCAAAATGAAAACATCCGTTTATTGAGCAATACTAAACCTTCACATAGTCATACAATTCTTGTAATAACCGACGTGTTTCAAAATGTCAAGTCTTATGGCCGCTTTACACGTCCCGATATCGTCGTCCAACAACGATAAAAAGTCACGTGATTTGTGCGTTGGCCCCGATATCGTTCATGCGTTGTGTGGTGTAAATGTGCAATTTGATGCAAGAACGATGCTAAAACGATATCGGGGGGCAATTGTGCAGGCTCTCCAACTGCCCGATATTGGATGGACGATCTGGCAGGATCGTTCTGTGTGACAGCCCAATAACGATTTGGAGCACAACTTCCCCTATTCACTCCCATGTTAAATGGTCGTTCCCTGGTTCGCTCGTACAAGGGGGCGTATACATCGCAGTTGTGTTGGCTGTCGATATCTCCCTGTGTGACAGCTCCTATGCGATCTTGGGTTACTGCCAAAAATGTGCGCACTCCCGTGCCGTTGAATCCAATATCGGGACCATATCGGGACGTGTAAAGCGGCCATTACTCATCGTCAAGCACTAAACAACCAAAATGTCCTTCAACATCTCAAACCAGTTTATGAAAATACAATAATCTAAATATCATTATTAGGTCCCTTTCACATCAGCGGTAAACGCTGATTGCAGCAGTTGCGGTGAAAAAAATGCAACTGCCGCGATTACCGCATAATGGCCGCAATCGCGGCACGCTTGCGGCAAGCCCCATACAATGTCTATGGGGCTTGCGGTAAGTGTGCGGCAGGTGCGGTTTCGGCACTTGCGGCAGGGGTGGCCGTGAAAAAAACGCGGTATGCTACGCTTTTTTCGCTGCCGCACCTGCCAAAAGTGCCGAAACTGCATTTGCCGCACCTGCCGCACACTTACCGCAAGCCCATAAACATTGTTTGGGGCTTGCCGCAAGTGTGCTGCAATCGCGGCCATTATGCGGTAATCGCGGCAGATGCGTTTTTTTCACCGCAACTGCCACGATCAGCGTTTACCGCTGATGTGAAAGGGGCCTTATATATTAAAAAGGTTTTATGGGTGTTATGAAAAAAAATTGTGCCTAAGCACCAACAGGCAGGTAGCTGCCTCCTACCTGCCTGTTGTGCCGGTCAATGGGTGCATAGTCAATGTCACGCTGATTGAGAGTCGGGTCCCCAATCAGGTAGCGGGGAGCCGGCTGTCAATCAGCATGATGTCGGCTCTGCGCCCACTTCCACAGAGAACAGCGGGAAAGCCGCCTCTGCTCTGTTTACCTCACCATGATGTCCCCGGCAGGAGCGGTCCGTGACCACTCTGTGCCAGGGGAATGAATGGCGGTGACTGCCATTGGGCATAATAGCATGGTAAGTGGCAGCTATCTGCCTGCTAAAGCTTAGACATGTTTTACGTTTTTATAAAAATCTCAGATAACCCCTTTAAATATAAACTAGGGATGGGCGAATCTACTCGCTAGGACTCCTTACTCGGCGAGTAGTAAGGGACTCGCAGGACTCGGTATTCTGCGAGTTTCCCAGCGTTTACTCGCACGAGTCCAGTGCAAATCAATGGCAAACGCTGACAAAACTAGGATTGCCTTTGATTTGCATTAGACTCGGCTACTGTGCCAGTGATAGCAGGGAAACTCGCAAAGTAACTGCTGTTACTTTGCGAGCCGAGTCCAGCTGTCTTCTCTGTGTGCTAGCTGCCGCAGCTCCAGGGTCCTAGAGCCAGCCTGCTCACAGAGATGATGTAGCAGTGCTGAGATTGTTCTCAGTCTGCTCATCCCTGTGCATAGACATCTATATCTATGCACAGGGAATGTAGCAGAGAGGACATCGCGTTTTCGACTACGTCGGACAGAAGAGGATTTTTTTAATTAAAGATGGAGTCCCCAATGGCTTTTTTTTTAATTTCAAATAAAAATTTTTCTCTGTGTTGTGTTTTTTTAACCCTTTATTGGAGATTCTTAGTGGCTGGGTCAAACGTGCCCTGACATTAAGAATCTCGGGCTTAATACCAGCTTGTATAACAAAGCTGGTATTAACCCCTTTATTACCCAGCGTGCCACCGCCACCAGGGCCGCTGGAAGAGCGGGGTTCAGCGCCAGAGGATGGCGCTTTAATGAACGCGCCATCTTCTGGGGCGGCTGCGGGCTGCAATTTGCAGCGGGGGTGCCCAGAAAGCTTGGGCATCCCTGCGCTGCGGATTCCAGCCCCCGGCTGCTTAGCTGTACCTGGCTAGACATAGAAATTGCGCGGAGCCCCACGCATTTTTTTTTTATTATTTCATGAAATTCATGAAATAATTAAAAAAAAGGGCTCCCCTATATTCTTGTGTCCGGCCAGGTACAAATAGGCACCTGGGGATTGGGGGCAGCCCGTCGCTGCCTGCTGGATCCGGCTGGTTCCAGAAATACGGCGAAGCCCACGTGAAATTTTTTTCTGACAAATCCATAAAACAATGTAAATAAAAGGGACTGCGTCATTATTAACCCCTGGACCATGGGCGAGGGGTTAATAAAGATGCAGTCCCTTTTTTAGGATTGTTTTATTGATTGTGGCCGGACACAAGAATATAGGGGAGCCCTTTTTTTTAATTATTTCATGAATTTCATGAAATAATTTAAAAAAAAATGCGTGGGGCTCCGCGCAATTTCTATGTCTAGCCAGGTACAGCTAAGCAGCTGGGGGCTGGAATCCGCAGCGCAGGGATGCCCAAGCTTTCTGGGCACATCCCGCTGCAAATTGCAGCCCACAGCCGCCCCAGAAGATGGCGCATTCATTGAAGCGCCATCCTCTGGCGCTGAACCCCGCTCTTCCAGCGGCCCTGGTGGTGGTGGCCCGCTGGGTAATAAAGAGGTTAGGGCCAGCTTTGTATTATCAGCTGGCCCTAAGCCCGAAATTTATGGCGGTCACGCCAATATTAGGCATGACCGCCATGAATTTCTATTAAATTGTTTTAAAAAAAAACACAACACAGAGAAAATTTTTTATTAGAAATAAAAAAAAAAGCCATTAGGGACTCCATCTTTAATTAAAAAAATCCTCTTCCGTCCGACGCAGTCCAAAACGCGATGTCCTCTCTGCTCATCCCTGTGCATAGATATAGATGTCTATGCACAGGGAATGAGCAGACTGAGAACAATCTCAGCACTGCTACATCAGGCAGCAGGCGGGCTCTAGGACCCTGGAGCTGCGGCAGCCAGCACACAGAGCAGACAGGACTCTTATCTATGCGAGATTCCCAGCGATTACTTGCAAAGTAAACGAGTCCAATGCAAATCAATGGCAGAGACTCTGACAAAACTAGGATTGCTTCAGGCTGAAGCTTCCGAGACACATCTGCGATTTGTAAATCTCACACTACTCGCTATTACTCGCTTCCCCATTCATTAACATTGGACTCGCTAGACTCGCAACGAGTAGCGAGTCCCGGGCTCAGACTCGCTAGAGTCAAGCGATTCCGAGTAATTTAGGATTCGCCCATCACTAATATAAACCAATTATAGCACTTAAGTGATATTAGGCATTACCCTGTATTGAAAGGTATAATTGATCAAGACTTTTTTCTCACCATAAATATTGGTTATTGAATTCTAGCAGCTCTAATATACCAGAGATATGATGCAGATAATATTACTAGTATTTAAAGGGAACCTGTTATGTATAAAAATTCTATTAACCTGCAGATATGGATTTAAATAGTTATATGGTTACATAGGTTAAAAAAAACTTAGGTCCATCAGGTTCAGCATTTCTTCATCAATTCTTTGTCAACACATTATCTATAACCCACAATGCCATTTTTGCTGAGAAAAGCATCCACTCCTTCTATAAAAGCAATTACAGTATCTGCCATTACCTACTTGTAGTTGGACATTCCACCTTCTGCTCTAACTGTACAGAACCATTACTAGTTAGCTGCTTAAATCTCATTTCTTGCACCCGAGTTCATTTGAAAGTTAATTGCATTCTGACACTGTGCGACCGCCACTCTGAGAGCCCCACTGCCGGGAGGAAATTATCTTTATTCCTCTAGACAGCTTAGACTTTCAGTAATGGAGGCATGGCCAGTGTGGTTTCAGACATTGCTCTGTGAATATATGAGTGGTGGCTGCCCCTAAACACTGACTAACATCTGGCTCAGCTTTAATTCAATACTGAGCCGGTTTCAGTGAGTGCCTGGTGCATGAATATAGCTGCCACTCCCTATGCACTGAGCATTAATGATGAGCAAGCCTGCTCTCTACTACTTGATACTGAATTGAGCATCAGGGATCTTGGGATCTCAGGTACACTTGGTGCTTGGCCTAGTCTCACAGATGCTTCATTCAGGAATGATCTGACACAAAGAGCCCTTCAGTGAATGATGGGAGCCGGTACTCCAATGTAAGTCTCTTGCAGTCTCAGAATGGCTCTCACTCAGGGTAGAAGAACCATGTTCAGATGCTGTGTGTTAAAAATAAAATCTGCCCACCTTCCCCCAGAAATGCTCTGTTTGCTCCTGGCTATATGTTGGTGGACAGCTGGACTGCCCGATAATTGACTTCCGTTATACTTGTTACTTGAGTCAACTCTGTCAGTGCATCTGACCTGCTTGATTCTAGTAACAAGCACCCGAGCTTTAGTGGTTGTTGATTATTACTGAGTATTGACTGAAACTGCACTGGCCGCACCTCTATGACTGAAAGCCTGAGTTGACGAGTGGAATGAAGATCATTTCCTCCCGGCAGTGGGGCTCTCAGTGCCACAAAAAAGTAAAAAAAACAATTAACTTGAAGATTAACCCATGTCTGCAGGTTAATAATATTTTTTAATTGACTGGCTCTCATTAACCTCTTTATTATTGAACAATTTTTTCATTCTTGTGCTACTGACTTTTACTCCTCTTCTTCCCAGAGCCATAACTTTTTATTTCCACTTATATATCAATATAAGCACTGGCTTTTTTGGCGTATGGTATAGTTTTGAATGCCTCCATTCATTTTATTAATCAGTGTATTGCAAACAGTGAAAAGTGTGGTCATATGGCAAAAATACACAATTGAACATTTTTGATTTCGGGGTTTTGCCTTTACTTTGCTTAATGTAAGGTATAAATGAACGGGCAACCTGATTACCGTTATTGCAATGATACCAAACAAATATTTTTTTTATATATATATATTTAAGTGGTAAATAAAAGATTTGTAAATTTGAAAAAAAAATATATATATGTTTGTGTCACCATACCCAGAGACCAATAAGTTTTATATTTTTCCACTCATGGAGCTATTTCAGGGCTTTTTTCTCATATGGCAATCTTTTTATGCAGAAAATGTTGGGTACACGTGATACTTTATCTCTTTTCATTATGCTTTTAGAGATCTGTGGCAACCAAAAAATAGCAATTCTGCTTCTTTTCACTTTTTGGAATTTTCCATTTGGGTTCATTAACTTTATATTTTTGATAAATCAGATTTTTATGTACATGTCAACATGAACATTTTTTATGATAATTCTTGATTAATAACTGTATCAAAGAGGGAGATTAGAAGTAATATTTCTATATTTTTTCATATTTAAGAGTCAGGTAGGGATGGGAGAATCTACTCGCTAGGACTCATTACTCTGCTAGTAGTAAGGGACTCGCAGGACTCGGTACTCTGCGAGTTTCCCAGCGATTACTCGCACAGTAACGAGTCCAATGCAAATCAATGGCAATCCTAGTTTTGTTAGAGACTAGGATTGCCATTGACTTGCATTGGACTCGTTACTGTGCAAGTAATCACAGGGAAACTCGCACAGTAAGGAGTCCAGCTGTCTGCTCTGTGTCTGCTCTCAGCCTGCAGGCTGCCGCAGCTCCAGGGTCCTAGAGCCCGCCTGCTCTCCCTGTGCACAGAGAGGATGTAGCAGAGCTGAGATTGTTCTCAGTCTGCTCATTCCCTGTGCATAGACATCTATATCTATGCACAGGGGATGTAGCAGAGAGGACATCGCGTTTGGACGTCGGACGGAAGAGGATTTTTTTAATTAAAGATGGAGTCCCTAATGGCTTTTTTTTTTATTTCTAATAAAAAATTTTCTCTGTGTTGTGTTTTTTTTAACCCTTTATTGGAGATTCTTAGTGGCCGGGTCAAACCTGGCCTGACATTAAGAATCCCGGGCTTAATACCAGCTTGTATAACAAAGCTGGTATTAACCCCTTTATTACCCAGCGTGCCACCGCCACCAGGGCCGTTGGAAGAACGGGGTTCAGCGCCAGAGGATGGCGCTTCAATGAACGTGCAATCTTCTGGGGCGGCTGCGGGCTGCAATTTGCAGCGTGGGGTGCCCAGAAAGTTTGGGCCTCCCTGCGCTGCGGATTCCAGCCCCCAGCTGCTTAGCTGTACCTGGCTAGACATAGAAATTGCGCGGAGCCCCACACATTTTTTTTTTATTATTTCATGAAATTCATGAAATAATAAAAAAAAAGGGCTCCCATATATTCTTGTGTCTGGCCAGGTACAAATAGGCACCTGGGGGTTGGGGGCAGCCCGTCGCTGCCTGCTGGATCCGGCTGGTTCCAGAAATACGGCGAAGCCCACGTCAATTTTTTTTCTGACAAATCCATAAAACAATGTAAATAAAAGGGACTGCATCTTTATTAACCCCTGGACCATAGGCGAGGGGTTAATAAAGATGCAGTCCCTTTTTTAGGATTGTTTTATTGATTTTTCAGAAAAAAAATGACGTGGGCTTCGCCGTATTTCTGGAACCAGCCGGATCCAGCAGGCAGCGACGGGCTGCCCCCAACCCCCAGGTGCCTATTTGTACCTGACCGGACACAAGAATATAGCGAGCCCTCTTTTTTTATTATTTCACGAATTTCATGAAATAATAAAAAAAAAATGCGTGAAGCTCCGCGCAATTTCTATGTCTAGCCAGGTACAGCTAAGCAGCTGGGGGCTGGAATCCGCAGCGCAGGGAGGCCCAAGCTTTCTGGGTACCCCCGCTGCAAATTGCAGCCCGCAGCCGCCCCAGAAGATGGCGCGTTCATTGAAGCGCCATCCTCTGGCGCTGAACCCCGCTCTTCCAGCGGCCCTGGTGGTGGTGGCACGCTGGGTAATAAAGGGGTTAATACCAGCTTTGTTATACAAGCTGGTATTAAGCCCGAGATTCTTAATGTCAGGCCAGGTTTGACCCGGCCACTAAGAATCTCCAATAAAGGGTTCAAAAAAACACAACACAGAGAAAAAATTTTATTAGAAATTTTTAAAAAAAGCCATTAGGGACTCCATCTTTAATTAAAAAAATCCTCTTCCGTCCGACATAGTCCAAAACGCGATGTCCTCTCTGCTACATCCCCTGTGCATAGATATAGATGTCTATGTACAGGGAATGAGCAGACTGAGAACAATCTCAGCTCTGCTACATCAGGCAGCAGGCGGGCTCTAGGACCCTGGAGCTGCGGCAGCCTGCAGGACCCGAGGGCGATTACTTGCACAGTAACGAGTCCAATGCAAGTCAATGGCAATCCTAGTTTTGTCAGAGTCTCTGACAAAACTAGGATTGCCATTGATTTGCATTGGACTCGTTACTGTGCGAGTAAACGCTGGGAAACTCGCAGAGTAACGAGTCCTAGCAGATAGAGCCTGAAGCTTCCGAGACACATCTGCGATTTGTAAATCGCACATTACTCGCTATTACTCGCTTCCCCATTCATTAACATTGGACTCGCTAGACTCGCAACGAGTAGCGAGTCCCGGGCTCAGACTCGCTAGAGTCAAGCGATTCCGAGTAATTTAGGACTCGCCCATCACTAGAGTCAGGTTAAAATTACTGCAAATATAGAACACGCAATAGGTTTTAAGGGAATTTGTCCTGAAGAAGGAAATATTTATCAATAAATCACTACCCAGGATTTCTGCACAAGAATTGCTATTTATACCATAAACTGTATTGATTTGACATACTGAAAGATATACATTTCACTTAAGCATAGCATTGTACAGGTGTTAAAATATACAGCTTGGCTTTGTCCCATGGGTTTGTATTGGAATAACACCCCTACGCAAGTATCAAGGACTTCCAAGAAAAGATAGGGAAGTTGGATAAAGGAAGGAAAATGGACGGGATGGAATAGAGGATAACAAGAAGGAGAAGCTTCAGAACCACAGTTAGAAGTAAACCATAAAGCGTTGTGAGCAAGCTAAAACCTATAGTGACTCTGTCTTGAGCTTGAAAGATAACAGATACATGTCTAGAGGAGCTCCGCACCATCATTCACAGGAATACTTACCATATTTAAAAAACTGTGTACATAATGGAATTTGAACTGATTAGGTCTGTCTGTATCATTGGCCATCACATGTTTCATAATATAATTATTATGCATGTTATTGAGAATTTCTTAATAAAGGGGGGTAAGAACTCCTCCAGAGTGCAGCAATGCCCGTTCTAGCCAATGTAAGCATGGTAGAAATAATCAAGGGATCCTCAAAAGCTACCGTATCTAAACCTATAGACAACAATGCAAGGGGGTCTAGGTTGCCCTAATTTGCAAAATTACTACAGAGCATCTATTTTAGACAAAATTAGAAGCTGGTGATTGGGCGACACATCAAAGCTGTGGGTAGATCTAGACTCTCAGATAACGGGATTCTTAATAATGCCTACCTTTCTCTGGTTATTCAGATTAGCTTTAAAACCACACTTCCACACCTCTCTTGATATTCAAGCTGGTTTCACACCTGCGTTTATGTTTCGTTTTTTTTCAAGTTAGGCACAGATCCAGTTTTTCAGCAAAACGTCTTCCTCAGGGGAAAGGGAATTCGCTTACTAATAGTCACATTCACGGATTTAAAATTTGGCAAGAGCTCGGCCTATTTGATTCATCAACTCAAATTCAAATGATTTACTTAAAAATCGGGAATTCGGCGCATGTTAGGTAATGCCTCAGATGACAAAAAAGCATTGGTGCATTTTTACTAATGCTTCTGTTCTACATTATCAGAGTGTCAGTGTCAAGCATATTGGGCAGGAGGGAACCCCAGTACCAGATGCCCAGTCACCACTGCTTCTCAAGGAAAGCTGTGCCTGCGCTCCACCAGCATGTTACAGACAACATCACTTCTTCCCTGAGAAACTCTGTGTGCGACAGGGTGCATTTCACCGCAGACACCTGAACAAGTATGCATGGCCAGGGGCATTACATGCCGCTGACTGGGCCCTAGGTGACTCTGGTGACTGCGGAGGAAGGCTGTTGAACAAATCTTGCCGTCCCCAAGGTCTGGGAGTAAAATCTCTGTATATAGCTCTGACAGTGAAGATTGCCTAGCGTTTATCAAGATGATTTCAAAAGGCATACTAAAAGTTGGTAACCTCATGTGCTTTAATAAGTTACTCCCCTTTCCCGATCTCTCAGAAAACTACGATAGACGTAAACAATATCCAGTCATGAATTTCTTTCTAAGTTCGGTATTTTCACAATACTCTACCCCAAAAAAACCCTCACCTTAAAACCACGTATGAACACTATTTCACCATCAACAAACATTCATCTAAGGACATATCAACAGCATAATTGGCTATCTCCTTGATTGTAGCTTCTGCCCCCCTTAATTTGTAGTCAAATGGGAAGAGGACCTTGGCCAAACTTTTTCCCAAGAGGAAAGGGAATTTACTTAAAGGGCCTGTCACACGCGTCAATATCGCGTGCACAATCTCGGCTGCGAGTGACGTTGCAGCGATATTGACGCGTGTGACATACTGAATCAACCAGCGATAAATCGCTGGTTGATGATCGCCAGGTTTTAGAACCTGCTCTAAAACCTGGCGATTGTCGCCCGGTGGACACGCAGCATCGCTTCGTGTGACACCAGGAGTAGCGATATTCCAGCTCCCAGCGCCTCTCACAAGCGCTGGGAGCTGGTATCCAAGGTAAAATGCGGGTATCTAGGCAGCGCGCGCTGCCTAGATACCCGACGTGTACCTTAGTTACCAGCCTCCTCCGCTCACCGGCTGGTATCTAAGGTACACAGCGGGTAACTAGGGTCCCTAGTTACCCGCTGTGTACCTTAGATACCAGCCGGTGAGCGGAGGAGGCTGGTAACTAAGGTACACGTCGGGTATCTAGGCAGCGCGCGCTGCCTAGATACCCGCAGTTTACCTTGGAGACCAGCCTGCTCCTGCTTCCAGCAGGCTGGCAGCGGGAGCAAGACATCATGGAAACGATATTTAAATCGTTTCCATGATGTCTCTGGTCAATTGATCGCTGGTGAGTCTGTCTGTGTGACAGCTCACCAGCGATCATCTGTCAATGTCGTCAGCAATCATCTCACTGACGACATTGACGCGTGTGACACCCCCTTAAAACCTCCCACTGAATTGATCACTTGGAAACCTTGAGGAGTATCTTATATAGGTGGCACTTCACCCCCTCTAGTTCCAAGAAAATCTCTCCCCAAAACTCTCCCAAATTCTGGAGATGCAATTCCGACATTGTCACATTATTTCATGTCCGGTGGATGTGCCCAACTGTCAGATTTCTGGAAACAAATACCTTCACTACTTAAAATGGTGGTGGGTACTGATTCCCTTGGAGTCCAGCTGTAGACTTGTTGTCTATATGTATGGATAACAATTGTTATTATACAGACCTGTGGATTAACCCATTTTCTTCTGTTCATTTATACATATTTGAAAAAAAATTATATATATATATATATATATATATATATATATTGATTTTCAGTCCCCTTATGGGGCTTGAACATTTGATCTGATCTCCTGTTACTGTATACTGAATTAAAACTATATTTCAGTATATAGTTAACATGGTGTCCTAAGAAGGACTAAGATTAAAATCATGAGGAACTTTAGAAGGTTTCCAGCTGCAAGGGCAATCCATCAACAGGCACTGTTGCTACCTGGTGATTACCCTATTTAAAGGGAACCTGTCACCCCAAATCACCTTTCTAACCTATTAATACCTGTCCCTGCAGCCTTACAATACTCTCTAACACATCCCTGTCTCACCTTTTTTACTAATCTACGAGTACAATAATGTAGTTAGCAAACTTACGAAATTCCGGTCACAGGGGCGTACCTCCAAGCGATTTTGACCGGTAGGCAGGTCCCCTGTGCCGTGCTACCCCTGCTTCGTCGCTCTAATACGCCCTAATGGGCGTCATTCTACAATGCAGAGCTCGGGCACGATTTAAATATCGCACCCGCAAAGTCACCGCTGCGACGTGGTCATGTGACGCCAGGATCGCGTCGCTTCCAGTCGCAGGTCTCACAGGCAGACTTCGCGCATGCGCAGATTGCATGCTGACGTCTGCCTGTGTGCGACCCGAAGTGATGCGGCGATCCCGGCATAACATTACCGCGTCGCAGTGGTGACATTGCGGGCGCGATATTTAAATCGTGCCCCAGCTCTGCATTGTATAATCACGCCCATTAGGGCATATTACAGTGGCGAGGCAGGGGTAGCGCGGCACAGGGGACCTGCATACCGGTCAAAATGCCTTTCAGGAACGCCCCTGTGACAGGAATTTCGTAAGTTTGCTAACTACATTATTGTACTCGTAGATTAGTGAAAAAGGTGAGACAGGGATGTGTTAGAATGTATTGTAAGGCTGCAGGGACAGGTATTAATAGGTTAGGAAGGTGATTTGAGGTGACAGGTTCCCTTTAAAGGTAATCTGTCAGCAGGATTTTGCTATGAAATCTGAGAGCAGCATGATTTAAGGACAAGAAGACCATGATTCCAACCAGGTGTCACTTACTGGACTACTTGGCGCATTTTCAACTTCAAATAGGTTAGGGTCACACTTGGAGAGATTTTTTTGACAAGCCTGCATTAATGCTAGGCGTTTTTTTCTGTTGACATTTTTTCGCTATTTTATCGCTAGCATTAATGCATGTGTTAATGCTTGGTACATATATGTACCATGCGTTATCGTATGTGTTTCCCATAGGGCACCATGTTACAAAAACGCAATGCATTTTCTTACTGCACCCAAAAGCACAGCTAGCGTTTTTAGCAGTGCACTTTGACACTGCGTTTTTTGCATTGGAGCCTATGGATCCGTTACCGGATCCATTTTTCAACATGTTCAACTTTGAAAAAGGGAAGTGTGACCCCAGCCTATTATACCTCTTTTTTCTCTTTAGTAGACATAGCAGTGGTCAGAATGCTGAGATGTACTTAACCCCGCCCACACCCCTGATTAGTAGTTTGTTGTGTACATTGTACAATGTCAGCAAACTGACAATCACTGGTGTGGGAAGGGTTATATAGCCGGACTGACCTGCATGTGTGACCTAGTCCTGCAGTGATAATCTTCTGCTGATAAAACACCAATTATATGAAAACAACAATGCAGCCTACTAAGTGACACAGCTCTCAGCCCCAACATGACAATGCTCACAGAATAAATAGCAAAAACGTGCTAACAGATTCCCTTTAATTGCCATTGACAGATCCATTTAAACAGTGATAGGACCAAGCTCCAGTCATTGTTGTTCCAGGATGATGCTGGTTGTGTATCACAGCAAATTAACAAATCATATACAGTCATTGAGTTACATCAATCTACTTTTTAATCACTTGCAAAGAATTATGACAGATACCAAAACAATGACCAACTGCAACTCAACTCTTTCTAGGCTTAAAAAAAACTAATGATCATATCCAATAGCTATCATTGAAAGAAGCATAAAAGCAAACAGCAATGATTTGTGGCATGTGCTAAACAGTTTGTGCTCTCAGCCTGACTGTCATCATTTATAAAATCAGATTGAAAGACATTTTTTTCCAAATAGACTCATGAACAAACAGTAAAAAACATATGGCAACAATGTGAACAGCTGTCAAAATCAAAAGAAGAAATCCACATCAATTGCTTTGTAGCGGATTGAATCTGGTCTACGAGGAATTCTTTATGTTTTTCAAGGCTGGAATCATCTCTTGTCCTCAAATTGAATGAAAGTCTCATCTTCCTACTAGTGCACACAAGCTTAACCCTTTAAACACGTGGATCAATTTAGGCTATTTTTGTTTTCATTTTGCTTTTTTCATCATTTCATTCCAAAAATCGGAACTTTCGTCTATAGTTCACGATAGCATTTTTTTTTCCTCGGACTAGCTGAACCTTTATGGAAACTATTTTATGATACTCATCATAAAGATCATTTTCTGAATAATTTAATATGTAACAACCCCAAATTGCTTCGAAAAATGTTTACGTTTCTTTGTTGAGTGCGTTGCACCACTTTTGAGTTTTTTAACGCAAACACAGCTGTGAAATAATCAGTAATCTCAACTTAGTCATGGCCAAATGTGTTGTCATCATTGACATTTTTCCAGAAAATTAAGTATTTCTCCTAAGAAAATTATTACAACTACACATTTTGTCATATACATATTTTTTTCCTTTCTATGTGTTGGAAGAAGACAAAAAAGCAGAGAATAAAAAGGCAAATTGGACATAATGTCACACAAAACCACAAAAATTGGCCGACAAATTTGTATGCAACTTTCTAAAATTGTGGCTGAATGAATTTGTTTCAAGCATGTGATGCTCAATCAATGCCATCTTGGACCAAAAAGAGAAGAAGAGAACTGTCTAAAGACTTACAGGGTTAGTCCGAGAACAGCAACTTTTTTCCTAACTTCCAGCAACTTTTTTCCTAACTTCCTATCTAATTAATTCTTATAATATACTTCCTTCAATAATTCCATACGGTTCCCTCTCAATGCTATCTAACAGCTTTGTTTTTTTATTCCATTTCCTGCCTGATGACGTATCGTGTGTCCCAGTGCATGCGGGGAAACTCACACAGAACATCATCAAGCAGAGGGAGAGGCTGCAGGCACTTCTTAAGCCCCTACCTAAAGTAAAGCATTACTTTGATGCTGAATCGAGGGATGTGGCTGTCAATATAGTATCCACAAGGGTCTCCAGCCTCCCTCACCTTCCTCCCTGCAGCGCAGTGTCTCAGCCCCTTCCCTTCTTTCTCCCTCCCCGCAATGTGATGTCTCAACTTCACCCCATGCCTTGTCTCTTTCCCTGTGTGATTAGTGCACTCACGTGCTAGTATTCCGGGTGTGGTGCCGATCGGCGGTGCAGGTGGAAGTACGGACCACCCATAGGTGACATCAGGAGAAGCTCCTGACGTATCAGTATGCATAAGGTTCCCGGGATAAACCACTAATGTCACTTGTGGGTAGTGTGGCGCCCCACGTAGTCAGGTGTCACAGTGGGGAATTACACAATTAAAAGGTGTAAATTCCCCAGCTGCAAGTGGACCCTAGGTTGGTGGGTGGGACCCATTCCTGCACTCCAACATTAGCAGATTGGTTACCCGGGAGGGAAATATATTCACCTCTAGAGGGAGCAAGGAGAGGTGAGTCTGAGGAGGAGAGGAGTCGAGACTGTTGGAAAAGAGTGTGGAGCGAGGCGGAAGGTTTACCCGGACAGCTCTATGCTGATCCGAAGGGAAGATGAGAAAGGATCCTGAGGGGATCCTGATAGAGGGCGCCCAACGTGCGGAGTCTGGGCCCTAGAGAGCAAGGGGGAACCCCAGCGTGGAGCGACCATACTCCAGGGGACTCCCCAGTCCACCACGGGAACGCCAGACCCAAGGAAATGGGCAGAGTCTACATCTGCAGTCATCAACCGGCTGCAGTGGTCTGTATATCGCCACCGCTCCCTGCCAGATGTAGCGGTCTGCCTGCTTCCTCACCACGAGCGAGGGGAGCCCCAAGTCTACCTATAAGGAGCCATTGGGTATAGACTCATCATAGGCGGGGAAGAAAGGACACAGGTTCATCAACTAAGGTTTACCATGGGTTCCACCATACCACCTGCCATCCACTTGCAGCCATGCATAGAGCTACCTGTTTGCTTACCATCTTGCTGAATTGTGGACTCTGTATTTGGCTGCTGAAGGTTTAGAGTAAAGTACCCGGGAGAAAGTGACTTTGCCTGTGTGTGGTTATCTCCATCAATCTGTTTGCTGTCAGGAATGCTGCCCTGGAGGACCAGCTCCATCTGTAGGGAGCTTTGCAATCTCAGCCGCATTACCATCGACCTCCGGAGGACTGTGGCGGCGCTGGTGACCCATCACCAGGTACTACAGGTGGCGTCACATGACAAATTCTTATCCCCTGTACATAACCCCTTATTGAAGTGTCACCCAGGCCACGGGCTTAGGCGCTGCCCCCCCGTGACATCCAGGTGAAAGCATCCACCGAGCCTGATACCGAGTACTCCAGGTCCTGGGGCTCGACAGTAGCACTTATGTCGTCCTGCATCACCAGTCTGATGCTTCATTGCAATCACACATGGGGAAAGACAATGCATGGGGGAAGATGAAACAGCACATTGCGAGGAGGGAGTAAGAAGGGGGCTGAGATACCGCATTGTGGGTAAGGGTGGCTCTGGAAACCGTTGTGAATTCAACATTGACAGCCCTGCCCCTGAAACTAGTGTTACAGTGACACTTTGTTTCAGGGAGTTGCTTGAAGAAGTGCTTGTGCCCTGTCACCCTGCTTGATGACATTCTGGGGGAGTATCCCAGAATGTACTGGGGCATTCACATGATATTTCATAAGGAAGATAGTAAAAAAAAAACAATAGCTGTTAGATAGTATAGGGAGGAAATTTTTAAATGAAGTATATTAGAAAATAGCTTAGAATATACGAACAAATTAGATAGGAAGGTTAAGAAAAATGTTGCTGGTCTCTGATTAACCCTTTAGAGCCACAATTGATAAAAACTATGAATAATCTCAAGTTTACAAGTCCATCTCTAGAAATATTGATATTCCTTTGTCCGTGGTGCACAACGTAATCAAGATGTTTACAACCTATGGGAATTGTAGCTAAGGCCATGTTCACACATCTGTTCTGCTAGTATTTAGCGGGTCACCACTAAATACTTAGCATTTTCCAGTGAAGCGCAGATGCGTGAGCACCGCCGCTTTCTGCAGACGCAGCCCCTGGTTACCCGATGGTGATCGTGGTAACCAGGTCACACACAAGGCTGCCTAGTGTCCGCTTAAGCAGAGCAGCGTTTCCCTGTCCGCTCTGGGAAAGCGGACACTAGGCAGCCTTGTGTGTGACCTAGTTACCACGATCACTATCAGGTAACCAGGGGCTGTGTCTGCAGAAAGCGGCGGTGCTCACGCATCTGCGCTTCACTGGAAAATGCTAAGTATTTAGTGGTGACCCGCTAAATACTAGCAGAACAGATGTTCTAATGTATAAGAATGGTGCAGAGGCAAAGACAACACATACGTATAAACACTCGCACATGTTGGGCTTCCTCCAGCGCGTTGCTGAGGAGAGATTGTACGTGTTTTTTTGTTGTAGTGTTCATGTGTACCTGATTAATGTACAAAAGAGTTCTCATTAATGTTTTGTATTTCTTTGACCCATAGGTCACCAGATATTCAAATGGAGGATCCGCTCAGCAGTGGGGAGCAGGGTACTCAATAGGAGGTGCATGATGTCATTGAAATGACAGACTTAGCCATTACAGAACCTACATCTGCCCCAACCAACACAGAACTTGGCAATGTGCCAATTGCTTCATCTTCTGCGCCAGTGACCCGGCCTCGTACACGCTGATGCAACACCCCGCAGACGCCAGAACAAGATGTGATGATACTTGACACTGTCCATCACCTACAGGAGAACGTTACCACTACCCAAGCCATGGTAGCCCAGCACTTGGAGTTGTGTAGGCCCCAGCCTGACCCACCAGCCCCGCCAGAGTTATGTGAGTGGGGCCAATTCCTGCTATCATTTTTGAGTGACCTCAA
The DNA here is from genome assembly GCA_033576535.1 of Allobates femoralis. Taxonomy (NCBI): domain Eukaryota; kingdom Metazoa; phylum Chordata; class Amphibia; order Anura; family Aromobatidae; genus Allobates; species Allobates femoralis. The sequence continues at coordinate 818,307,527 of JARQOC010000003.1, forward strand.
CACACTAGGTGTGTCTGGTATGCATAATCAACATTGGGTTGCCAGGGAGCGTCTCACAACCAACCAGCAGACATGATGGCTTCCCGCTCCATGAAGTGTGACCCTGGCAAAACCCGTGTGCCATGTCTGTGTGCATGGATCCCACAGCACAATATCACATCCTCACTCTAAATAGGACATAACCACCCACTCAACAGCATTAAACATATATTTAAGATGTGGGTAGATTACATCCCCAAACAGCCCAGCAACACGTACCTCAGTGTGACAACGAACCGCTCAGCAGGTGAGATGGCCTTCCGGCAACGGGTGTCCTGGTGACTCAGGTCTCCACTCACAAGGTCCAGGAGGTCCAGGAGGGCATCAAACGTGGGGATTGACAGCCGCAGATATCGCTGAAACTTGCGAGGGAAGCTCCGGAGTTGATTGTGCAGCACATGGAAGGCTCCATGCTGAGGTCGCAACAGATTGACCTTATGGACCCACAATCTAGTATGTCGCTCATGTCTCAGCTGGCAATGTTGGAGAATCAGGAATTCAATCTAAAAAACCAAAGCATCCATGACAAGCTAACAGCACACACAGACAAAATGAGACACAACGTATCTGTATGGCAAAGGGCAACACCCCCACTTTTCCTCCCCTTTTTATTGGGTGAGGGCTGTGGTTTAGTGATTATTACCATTACAAATCTACATGTCCCATCCCACAAATGTACCTGTGCCAAAACGCATGCATTTTCACATGATATACATGTGACCCATGCATTTTTGCATGCGTTTTTTGGAACACTCACAAGAGTCAGATTAGCTAAAAACCACCTATTTGGCACCCATAAAAACGCATGCGAAATCGCATGCAATTTTTTAAGCCACCTTCAAAAATGCAGCCAAATGTTACCCTAGCCTTACATGGATAAGGTCTTTCTACAACAATTAAGGAATGTGCTCCTCAGACCATGTGGAGGCTTCACAAGCTCAGATCAGTCCTCAATCAGAGGACAATAAAACTCTCACTCTCCTTTTTTCAACTTCTCATACTAATAGTTCTTCATTTATTATTACAGCACAATTCATGGATTCTGTTGTGTATTTATGTGACCCTTCAGATTTAGTATTATATATCAGACCTGAAGAAGAATTCTGAGCAGCTTCAAATATGTGCTATTACTGTCTTTCCAGTAACCATTAAAATGTATAAACCACTTAGAACTTTCAATTTTAATATTCTTCTTCAATGAGATGGATATCACATTTTTCAGTAATATTTGTAGGGGGATTAATGAGACCGCTATGCATTGTGGTTGGTTTACTCTTTTGTGTCTGTATTCAAGGGTCTAAGCTATGGGTTAATTGGAGCATGTGAGAGGAGTACACCCACCAAGCATTGCACATGGCCATGTATTGTTGATAAAGGGATGTGGAAGCTTGCTTTGTCAAGAAATTAATCAAGTTACATATCAGGGTGTTCATACTCAGCAGACAAAATGTTCAAATTCAGAACACTAAGGTTTTATATGTCCTGCATAGTTTTCTTCTCTTCTGACTCTGACTCAGTAGACAAAGCGACCACACAGTAGGATGTTATCACACAACCCTATAGACAGATACAATGTCTCCTGTTTGAATTCTCCACCAATCAAAGTCTTACCAGATAAGACCACACTCTTGTCATTTTGTATACTTTCCTAGTCTGTTCATCCTAATACGCCAAGCCTGTCTCTTTTCGTATATATATAAATATCCTATATATAAATTATCTAGAACCACATGATTTCACTTGGATAATAAAAATGCTAAATATTCCATAGTAAAGAAGTCATTTCTATGATAGAAAAGTAACAACTTCCCTCTATAAATGACTCGTTGCGGAGGATGATTCTTTCCAGAAGCTAAAGTTTAATGTTTAATACTTTCCCGTTAAGTCATCAATATTGAACGTTAATTTTCCTGCACTGCACAAGGTTATCATCCGTCTTTAAAATCCATCCTATCATATTCAGATAGTCGTTTTCTATTAATTTGAGATTTCCGCACAGTATTTTTGAAACATGTTGATAAGTCACTCGAATTGATGCATTTCTATGTATATCAGGTAAGAGATAATGGGAAAAGTTGACAGATGACTCCATTGAAAACACCCATTGCTACCATTTACAATTCTCACAACCAAGGACGTGTTCAAGGACAAGATTTTGAACTCACTAACAATCTAATGACATGCTTTCTTCTGTTAAATTGCTTATTCAATTGCAGGCATGCATCTCTACCTCTTTACTCATAGATAACATGCATATCTAGTTTTATTCCTCACACTCTTGGTGTCTTCATTTATTTATACAAGATGACATTATATGATAAAAAGCAGAATGGTAGGAATAAAGTAGATATTTCATAATATTTAATCAGTGGAGTTTAGCTTAAAGTTAAATCAAAGCCGTAATAAAATGTGTTAGTTATCTCAATGGATTTCTACGGAAAGTTTGAAAGCTTTTCCTCCGTGACTTTTCGGCAGTCTTACCGACAATTCGTTTTTGAATTTCATTGCAAAATCTACTTTAAATATTAACCCATAATTGTACTCTACCTCTACACTAAATGACTGTCGATTAAAACTAGATGAGTTAACGGGAACCTGTCAGGTCATTTATGCCCCAACCCTTCACTACCTGTCCCTACAGCTTCCTACTACATCCCTCTGTCTGGCTTGAATGTGTCCTATAATTGCAGACTAAAATCATTTTACAATTTATATGTCCCAATGTTAATAAGCAGGATGTTGTCAAGAGTGCAGACACTGTGGGTGTTTTCTCTGGCTCCATGTCCCCCCTTGCTTCCTGGTTAACACTTCCCGGTGGGCGTGATTGCCTAATTGAAATGCGCACTCCCGACATCTGAAATGAACCTATAGTAAATTGGATTATTTGTCTTCTTGTTGGAATAGATTGACATGCCTTATCTAACAATCCATCAACTAAGGGCTCGGACACACTCATCCGAGTTTGACGGAGGAGTCTCGGAAAGGGCTGGATCAGTGACCCTAAACGGCCTCTCTCTGTCAGGACAGGGAGTCTGGAGCTGTAGAAAAACTCAAGCAGCCGACAGCTCCGTCCACAGAGGGAGAAGCCGTTTCGGGTCACTGATCCAGCGCTTTCCGAGACTCCTCCGTCAAACTCGGATGTCTGTCGGACAGTGTGTCTTTGCCCTAAAAGAGGGGTTCCATGATCAGGCTTGAGTCTCAGAGGTATTCTAGCTTTCACCCTTTATCCCATATACATTGTGCATTGTTACCTTTCCTGCAGGGGTTCCTAGGTTTTGTCGGTAGAGTAGCTGATGACCAGTGGAGTGAGCTGAAGGAAAAAAAACTAGGACAGAAAAAGACAATCTATAGAAAGGGCAGACTCAAATCCAAAATCTGAATCAGTAATAGTCTAGTTGGAGTCTTGGAGGTAATAAAATGTAAACAGAGTGGTCTTACTATACATAATTGATAAGGTAAAGAATGTTTATACCATGTTAACCAGTAAATAGAAAAATATTAGAATCTGAGAATCCTCAGTGGTTGATACCTTTTAATGGCAAACTGAAAATATGGTAAGCATAGCAAGCTTTCGGGACACTGTGGCCCCTTCATCAGGCTATAATGACACAAATTCTGAAGACACATACATATACATAAGCAAGGTTAGGTGATGTAGTAAATATGACAGATGACGTAAAGCAGAGTCAGGTTAGGGAGGGGGAAAGAAGCTGGGAAAGTAAAGTCAAAATTCTAAGATAAGAGGAACAGATTGTATTATTGTTCTATGATTAGTGGCCTGTGGAGACCGGAAGATTCCTCAGTGAGTTGTAGAGGGCCATAAACCAAAGCGAGAGAGTTCACATAGGAAGTGTCAAACGTTCATTGTCCTCTAACTTGAGTTTGTTGCAAGATGTGATATCTTCAAATGCCCTTTCATTTTATATAAAAACGCATGAATCTATGTGAAACATTTAATCCTGTCGATGAGTTATAATAAATCACCAACATTCTTTTATCCAAGTTTGATGTCTGATCCCTGACAGCGTGGCATATAACCCTTTTTCTACTACCGGCTCCTCTTGGTGGCTGAAGCCTTCATGTGTTGCACGCTGATATAGTTGGTTGTGGCTCTCAAAACCCCCTATAACTATATTTATTAATTCCTCACTAAAATAAGACTCTATGGCTAGGGTCACACTCGAGCCCTGGATCCGTTAAAACCAACAATTTTTCAACTTAGAATGTTAGAAAAACTGATGGTTTTACCGGATCCATAGGCTCCCATGCAAACAACGGAGTGTCAAAATGCGCTGCTAAAATACACTATGCGTTTTTTACTGCATCCAAAAATGCTGCTAGCATTTTTGGGTGCAGTAAAAAAAACGCATAGCATTTTTTTAACATGGGGCCCTATGGGAAACACATCCGTTAATGCATGGTATATAGGTGCCATGCGTTAACGCATAGCGTTTTTTAGATAAAAAAATGGCAATTTCCAAAAACGGAATCAAGATTTGAAAATGCAGAAAAAAATGCATGCCAAGTGTGACCCTAGCCTACTTGCGTCTCCATCTCTTCCAGCTTTCCGTTCTGTTCACAACTAGTATATGAGTAGGGTCACACTTGGCATGCAGTTTTTCTGCATTTTCAAAACCTGATTCCGTTTTTGGAAATTGCCATTTTTGCATAAAAAAAAAACCGCTATGTGTTAACAGATGGTACCTGTATGTACCATGCGTTAACAGATGCGTTTTCCATAGTGCCCCATGTTAAAAAAAAATAATAATGCACCCAAAAACGCTAGGTTTTTTGCATTGAAGCCTATGGATCCGTTAACAAATCAGTTTTTCACAAAATTCTAAGTTGAAAAACTGATGGTTTTAATGGATTCAGGGCTCAAGTGTGACCCCAGCCTATGAGATTCAGTTTAGGGCTCTACATTTTAAAATGGTTATTCAGAAGTTAGAGTCAGTTCAAGGGCATGCAACTAGATTATTACAATGGATTGAAGACCTTGAATATGATTAGAGATTGGAAAAGTTAGATTTGTTTAGCTTAGATAAGAGACAACTTAGTGGAGATGTTATATATATGTATAGATACAAATGCCAGTGCACATGACTTATTTTTTCCAAACACAATATTAAGGACCAGGGGGCAATTATTACTTGTAGATAATAAGCGATTCTGGCAGCTAAATAGGAAAGAATGGAATGACCTACCACAAGAAGTAGTGATGACAGATACTAAAACAGCATTTCATAAGAGCTAGATGAATATCTTCAAACAAATGGCATTGTGGGTTATAAATAATCTAGAGATACAAAAAGTATAATTGGTAGAGAAAGGTTGGACTTAATAGACCCGTGTTTTTTTTTTTTAGCCCATCTATCACTGACGGGTGACGATCGTGTTGTTCAAATGAACTTCAACGGGTCCTGGACCTTTTGAAGTTCATTTGAAGTTCATTTGAACAAAATGATCATCATCTGTCCCCTCGCACTATGCCGTCCTCTCCCTCCCATCATTGTTAGTCCCACAGCCCCTACCTGCAGTTTGAAGTAAACTGAAGATCATACCATCGGTGAGTGCTGCTGTTTTTTTCTTATTGCTGATCTGGATTGCTCCTTTGCTCGGACCTTGGATTGTGCATCTGTGGGGCTTCAGATTAGCTTCATGGGATACCAGTGGTGGACACACAGCACAACACGTTACAAGGTTGGTGCCAAATTTCTTTTGTCCCATCTCTATTTTATATATTTACCCATATAACTGTGTAACAATGGAAAATCCAGTCTTGGGCATCATTGTCTCCCTTGTGGATCTGTCCCTGATGGATTTCAAAGAATATTTTTTCTCTGAATCTCTGCAACGTTTCAGATTCAAACATATCCGTACAGCTAATGTCTGATGTTATTCGATGGTGTGAACATGGTCCTACAGACCTGTTCACTTTGTGCTTTGGCTCAGCTGTAAGTTTTCATTTAGTCTCATGTTATGCAAGGTAGGGAGTGCTCCATCCTTTCCTTTCTGAGCCAAACACATAAGGTGCTGTCTGCAGCACTGTGTCCATATTGGACTCTGGTCCGTATTCATCCTGCATCCATGAGGTATGTTTACATAGGGTCAGGTTTTAAATACCGTATATACTCGCGTATAAGCCGAGTTTTTCAGCCCAAAATTTGGGCTGAAAAGTCCCCCCTTGGCTTATACGCGAGTATACAGAACTTCAGGCTTCCCCGGGAGGTATACAGGCCCCCCCATCAAGATCCAGGGCCCCCCCCTTGCGCGGCAAACCTGTAAAGTAAAATCATACTTATCACTGTCCTGTCGCGCCGTCCCCGCTGCCGACATCACGATCCCGGGCTTCATTCCGCGTCTTCCGCCTTCCTGTGGTCGCGGGCAATGACGTCATTGCCCGCGACCACAGGAAGCCGGAAGCCGGAAGACGCGGAATGAAGCCCGGGATCGTGATGTCGGCAGCGGGGACGGCGTGACAGGACAGTGATAAGTATGATTTTACTTTACAGGTTTGCCGCGCAAGGGGGAAGGCCTGGATCTTGATGGGGGGGCCTGTATACCTCCGGGGATGCTGCTGTATACAGCCCTGGGGCTGCTGCTGTATACAGCCCTGGGGCTGCTGCTGTATACACCCCTGGGGCTGCTGCTATATACAGCCCTGGGGCTGCTGCTGTATACAGCCCTGGGGCTGCTGCTGTATACACCCCTGGGGCTGCTGCTGTATACACCCCTGGGGCTGCTGCTGTATACATCCCTGGGGCTGCTGCTGTATACACCCCTGGGGCTGCTGCTGTATACACCAGTGGGGCTGCTGTATACTACCTAAGGGCTGCTGTATATACCTCTGGGGCTGCTGTATACACCACTAGGGCTGCTGTATATACCTCTGGGGCTGTATATACCTCTGGGGCTGCTGTATACTACCTCTGGGGCTGCTGTATACTACCACTGGGGCTGATGTATACTACCACTGGGGCTGCTGTATACTACCACTGGGGCTGCTGTATAGTACCACTGGGGCTGTATATACCTCTGGGGCTGCTGTATACTACCTCTGGGGCTGCTGTATACTACCACTGGGGCTGCTGTATACTACCACTGGGGCTGCTGTATAGTACCACTGGGGCTGTATATACCTCTGGGGCTGCTGTATACTACCACTGGGGCTGCTGTATACACCTCTGGGGCTGCTGTATACTAACCACTGGGGCTGCTGCTGTATATACCACTGGGCTGCTGCTGTATACTACCACTGGGGCTGCTGTATATACCTCTGGGGCTGCTGTATACCACACTGCTGGGGGCTGTATACCTGTGCTGGGGTCCACCCTCGGCTTATACACGAGTCAATAGGTTTTCCCAGGTTTTGGGGGCAAAAGTAGGGGGGTCGGCTTATACACGGGTCGGCTTATACACGAGTATATACGGTAAGTTAGATAGAGACCGTTCTGATATGGGTCACCTTGACGTCGATAGGACGACATTTTTGGCAAAAAACTTATTAACTAAGTACCCTATTATTGACACTGTTTTTTACTAGCACTTGTATTTTATTAATACCTATTATAGCAGAGTATTTCTACACGTTTGTTATACTGTTTTTTCTGTGGTCTGGTTATTCGGTGGTGTGAACACGGTCCTACAGACCTGTTCACTTTGTGCTTTTGCTCAGCTGTAAGTTTTCACAATGCCTGATACATGTTGACTGCGGATCAGGCAGCATGCGTCTACTGATTCCGTTGAAGAAGGAAATAAAAATATATTACTTTCTGTTTACTTTTTCTTAAATTTAATCATTTAATCTGTATTCTGACTTTGTTGGTTGTCTTTTTAAATATCATATTTATTGATATGTTGAATGAGGACCTGTTTACCCGTACAGGGAATGTATGCTGTCGCTCTCCGTCATGATTATCACTGATACCTGGTACACATTGTTGTCTTTATAAGCATTTTTCTTAGATTATTTCTTTTGAAAAGTAAGTACAACTGATATTTCTTTTATTAGTGTTTAGTTTCTTGTCTTTCTATGCTTTGCATATTGACCTTTTCTGTTCGGTGCCTGGAAACAATCTACTATCAGTTTAGTGCAATAAAAACTATATATATTGCAAGATTTACAATGATTATAAGGAAAGTAATTTATACAAGTTCCTATGGTGCCCAGATACAGCATTGCCAGGAGCCTTGATAAATTGAAAACAGAGGGAGGCTGGTCTGACTTGTAAGAAAGTGAGACAATTGGAATTTATCAAGATATACTTGTCAGAATTAATCAGCAAAGTATTGCCAGGAGCTCTGTAATTCTCTAGGATACTATCCACAAATAGTCATGTTTTTCTCTCTTCCTCCCTTGTTTTTTTTTTTCCCAACATAAAATCGATTGCTGGAATGGGCAATGAAAAAAAAAATTGAACAACAATACTTTAGATACTGTATAACTCTAAAAAGTAACTTAGAAAAGTTATAGAACTTTGTGGAACTTTTCTAACTAGTGACTTGTATTTAAATCATACGATGTTTTGGTGCAAAATTACACTTTAGGCTGCACTTTGAAAATATAAAAATATTCAAAATACAATATTTGCAAATATAAAATATGTTTTATATAATAAGCATGGTATAGAAGTCATGAATAATAGTTTTGTGTAAATTGTGTCAGAATTCAAGCATATCTAGATTGATAAATCTTCTACTCTGTGTCTAATTTTCTAAACGTTTCTAAGACATCTTTTTACCATCAGTAAATGAGATCAGTCATGATCATATCCATTGACTGGAAACTTGAATAGTAGATGCACTATACCTACGCTCCTCGCCATTCCTGAAACTCCACCCCATTCCCACTGCACCTACCTGCTGCACCTTGCCGCCTAAGTAACTGCGCATGCAGGCACATGCACACTTACTCAAATTGCTGCCATCTTTGTATACCCAAATGTCCAAAGCATGAGTAAGTGCGGTCACCATTTTTGGACACTTGGGTATGCACAGATGGTGGCGGAGTGAGCTGACATGTGCATGCACACTTACTCATGCAGCAACCATCTTTGTTCACCACAGAGGGAGAGAGACAGCACAGAGCAAGAGAAGCACACAAGGGGAGTAGAGACAGTGCACAGTGGGGAGAGAGAGCACAAGGGAGGAGAGAGCACCCAAGGGTAGGAGAGAGCACACAAGAGGGAAAGACAGCTTACAGATGGGAGACAGAACACACAGGGGGGCCAGTACACAGGGAGTCAGAGTCAGCCACACAGTGTAGAGAGAAAGTGCATGGGGAAAAGGCAGCACAAGGGCTGAGAGAGCACAAAGGAGTAAGAGAGAGTGCCCACTGCGCGAGAGACAGCACAAGAGGATAGAGAGCCCACCGGGGAGGAGAGACAGCCCACTGTGCGGAGAGAGAGCACATGCAGAGAGAAAGCACACAAGGAGAAGAGAGAGCACTCACAGGGGAGAGACAGCACAAGGGGAGAGAAAGCTCACAAGGCTAGAGAGCGCACAGGTGGAGAGGCAGCCTACAGAGGGGAGAGACAGCCCACAAGGGGAGACACAGCACAAGAGAGAGAGCACACAGAGGTGAGAGACATCACAAAAGGAGAGAGAGCACATAAGGGTAAAAGAGAGCACACAGGGGGAAGAGACAGCCCAAATGGGAAGAGAGAGAGAGTGTGCACAGGGGGAAGACAGTTTGAAGTAGAGAGCACATGAAGGGAGAAGAGAGCACACGGGGTAGAGAGAGTGGACAGGGGGAGATCAAATGATGGAGAGCTGGCTGCCAACTCCAAAGGCACAAAGCCTGCTTCATTGTGATGTCATTGCTCTCCCAATGTGATAGCATTAAACACCCTTCTAGTATATATATATATATATATACAGTTAGGGCCAGAAATATTTGGACAGTGACACAAGTTTTGTTATTTTAGCTATTTACAAAAACATGTTCAGAAATACAATTATATATATAATATGGGCTGAAAGTGCACACTCCCAGCTGCAATATGAGAGTTTCCACACCCAAATCAGAGAAAGGGTTTAGGAATTATAGCTCTGTAATGCATAGCCTCCTCTTTTTCAAGGGACCAAAAGTAATTGGACAATGGACTCTAAGGGCTGCAATTAACTCTGAAGGCGTCTCCCTCGTTAACCTGTAATCAATGAAGTAGTTAAAAGGTCAGGGGTGGATTCCAGGTGTGTAATTTTGCATTTGGAAGCTGTTGCTGTGACCAGACAACATGCGGTCAAAGGAACTCTCAATTGAAGTGAAGCAGAACATCCTGAGGCTGAAAAAAAAGAAAAAATCCATCAGAGAGATAGCAGACATGCTTGGAGTAGCAAAATCAACAGTTGGGTACATTCTGAGAAAAAAGGAACTGACTGGTGAGCTTGGGAACTCTAAAAGGCCTGGGCGTCCACGGATGACAACAGTGGTGGATGATCGCCGCATACTTTATTTGATGAAGAAGAACCCATTCACAACATCAACTGAAGTCCAGAACACTCTCAGTGAAGTAGGTGTATCTGTCTCTAAGTCAACAGTAAAGAGAAGACTCCATGACAGTAAATACAAAGGGTTCACATCTAGATGCAAACCATTCATCAATTCCAAAAATAGACAGGCCAGAGTTAAATTTGCTGAAAAACACCTCAAGAAGCCAGCTCAGTTCTGGAAAAGTATTCTATGGACAGATGAGACAAAAATCAACCTGTACCAGAATGATGGGAAGAAAAAAGTTTGGAGAAGAAAGGGAACGGCACATTATCCAAGGCACACCACATCCTCTGTAAAACATGGTGGAGGCAACGTGATGGTATGGGCATGCATGGCTTTCAATGGCACTGGGTCACTTGTGTTTATTGATGACATAACAGCAGACAAGTGTAGCCGGATGAATTCTGAAGTGTACCGGGATATACTTTCAGCCCAGATTCAGCCAAATGCTGCAAAGTTGACTGGACGGCGCTTCATAGTACAGATGGATAATGACCCCAAGCATACAGCCAAAGCTACCCAGGAGTTCATGAGTGCAAAAAAGTGGAACATTCTGCAATGGCCAAGTCAATCACCAGATCTTAACCCAATTGAGCATGCATTTCACTTGCTCAAATCCAGACTTAAGACGGAAAGACCCACAAACAAGCAAGACCTGAAGGCTGCGGCTGTAAAGGCCTGGCAAAGCATTAAGAAGGAGGAAACCCAGCGTTTGGTGATGTCCATGGGTTCCAGACGTAAGGCAGTGATTGCCTCCAAAGGATTCGCAACAAAATATTGAAAATAAAAATATTTTGTTTGGGTTATGTTTATTTGTCCAATTTCTTTTGACCTCCTAAAATGTGGAGTGTTTGTAAAGAAATGTGTACAATTCCTACATTTTCTATCAGATACTTTTGTTCAACCCTTCAAATTAAACGTTACAATCTGCACTTGAATTCTGTTGTAGAGGTCTCATTTCAAATCCAATGTGGTGGCATGCAGAGCCCAACTCGCGAAAATTGTGTCACTGTCCAAATATTTATGGCCCTAACTGTATATATATATATATTTTTTTATATATATATATATATGTATGTATATATATAATCAAAAATAATAGCAGCACACTGGTTAAGTCAATGCATGCTAACACTGATGTTTATAAGTGTTATATTGGTGTTATTTTTGAGAAAAAAATAAAAACTAAAAAGTTATTTAAAAAAAACTCAGATGTAAATTTTTTTTTCCGTTTTTTATGGTTCTTTGCGCATGCATTGGATGCTACTGAAGAAGTATGTTTCCTACTACTGCCCACTGAAACAGAGACCTCTAGGGTACGAGAGAGGCTTTTAGTGTAGATAGGGACCCTTCAGAATTATGGTCACCGAGACGTGGTTGAAGGGCTGGCATCCATTGGCTAATGCATGCGCAAAGAACCATAAAAAACGGAAAAAAACGGAAAAAAATGTTACATCTGAGTTTTTTTTAAGTAACTTTTTAGTTTTTCTCAAAAATAACACCAATATAACACTTATAAACATCAGTGTTAGCATGCATTGACTTAACCAGTGTGCTGCTATTATTTTTGATTATATATTACACAGCTATATAGATTTGCACCTGGGCTGAAAAGCTTAAAGAAGGGTTGTCTGTTTTTTTCTATTCATTAATGTATATATATGTGTATATATTATATATATATATATATACATTCATACATATATATATATATATATATATATATCGTATTGAGCACCCTTCTAGTACAGTTGTGGCCGAAAGTATTGACACCCCTGCAATTCTGTCAGATATTACTGTTTCTTCCTGAAAATGATTGCAATCACAAATTCTTTGGTATTATTATCTTTATTTAATTTGTCTTCAATGAAAAAACACAAAAATAATTGTTCTAAAGTCAAATTGGATATAAATCCACAACAAACATAAAAAAGGGGGTGGACAAAAGTATTGGCACTGTTAGAAAAATCATGTGATGCTTCTCTAATTTGTGTAATTAACAGCACCTGTAACTTACCTGTGGCACCTAACAGGTGTTGGCAATAACTAAATCACACTTGCAGCCAGTTGACATGGATTAAAGTTGACTCAACCTCTGTCCTGGGTCCTTGTGTGTACAACATTGAGCATGGAGAAAAGAAAGAAGACCAAAGAACTGTCTGAAGACTTGAGAAACCAAATTGTGAGGAAGCATGAGCAATCTCAAGGCTACACGTCCATCTCCAAAGACCTGAATGTTCCTGTGTCTACCATGCGCAGTGTCATCAAGACCTGTAAAGCCCATTGAACTGTGGCTAACCTCCCTAGATGTGGACGGAAAAGAAAAATTGACGAGAGATTTCAACGCAAGATTGTGCGGATGGTGGATAAAGAACCTCGACTAACATCCAAACAAGTTCAAGCTGCCCTGTACTCCGAGGGTACAACAGTGTCAACCCATACTATCCGTCGACGTCTGAATGAAAAGGGACTGTATGGTAGGAGACCCAGGAAGACCCCACTTCTTACCCCGAGACATTAAAAAGCTCTGGAACAGCATCTACCAATACCTCATAAAAAAAAATTGTATCAAAAAAAAAAATTTGCCCTTGTTTCTTATTTTGCGGGGTAGAGCTGGGCCCCTGGGTGTTTCATGTAATTAGTGGTGAATATTCCTTTTACTGAGCTGTCAGCCTGGTTCAGTAGGCTGTACAGGATCAGTGGGTAGGTGGATATGGTGACACTCTGCACCATATATATATACACTGTGTTCCAAATTATTATGCAAATGTTCTTTTTCTCTGATTTTTCTAAATGGTTAGTGCAAATGACAGTCAGTGTAATAAAAGTCATCACCCGTTAGAGTATACATCAAATTTTATTGAAGAAAACTCCCTATGATAACAGTATAATTTTCAAAATTGAAAAAACTCTAAAAGCACTGTTCTAAATTATTACGCACAGTAGAGTTTGTAAACATTTGATATGTTTGAAAGAACAGAAAATGCTCATTTGTTGAATTTTCAGCATTAACAGGTCACATTTACTGAAATAAAAAGCTATTTAACTCCAAAACATCCTAACAGGCCAAGTTATATGTTAACATAGGAACCTTACTTTGATATCACCTTCACAATTCTGGCATCCATTGATATTATGAGTTTCAGGAGAGTTTCTGCTTGTATTTCTTTGCATGATGTCAGAATAGCCTCCCAAAGCTGCTGTTTTGATGTGAACTGCCTCCCACCCTTATAGATCTTTTGCTTGATTATACTCCTAAGGTTCTCTATAGGGTTGAGGTCAGGGGAAGATGGTGGCCACACCATGAGTTTATCTCCTTTTATGCCCATAGCAGCCAATGGCACAGAGGTATTCTTTGTAGCATGAGATGGTGCATTGACATGCATGAGGATGATTTTGCTCCTAAAGGCAGGTTTTTGCTTTTTGTACCATGGAAGAAAGTTCTCAGTTGGAAACTCTATATACTTTGCAGAGGTCATTTTCACACCTTCAGGAACCTTAAAGGGGCCTACCAGCTGTTTCCCAATGATTCCAGCCCAAAACATGACTCCTGCACCTCCTTGCTGACGTTGCAGCCTTGTTGGGACATGGTGGCATCCACCAACCATCCACGACTCTATTCATCTGGACCATCCAGGGTTGCTCGGCACTCATCAGTAAACAAGACTGTTTGAAAATTAGTCTTCATGTATATCTGGACCCACTGCAACTGTTTCTGCTTGTGAGCACTCTTTAGGGGTGGCTGAATAGTAGGTTTATGCACCACAGCAAGCCTTTGAAGGATCCTACACCTTGAGGTTCAAGGGACTCCAGAGGCACCAGCAACTTCAAATATCTGTTGGCTGGTTTGTAAGGCCTTTTTAGCAGCTGCTCTCTTAATCTGATGAACTTGCCTGGCATAAACCTTCTTCATTCTGCCTTTATCTGCACGAACACATCTGTGCTCAGAATCAGCCACAAATCTCTTCACAATACGATGATCATGCTTAAGTTTTCGTGCAATATGAAATGTTTTCATCCCTTGTCCAAGGCATTGCACTATTTGTTGCTTCTCGGCAGCAGAGAGATCCTTTTTCTTTCCCATGTTACTTGAAAACTGTGGCCTGTGTAATATTGTGGAACACCCAGTTTTCCTTTTATTGGGCTCACCTGCCAAACTAATTATCACAGATATCTGAGATTGATTTCAATGATCCAAAGAACCCTGAGACACAATACCATCAATGGGTTTCATTGAAAAAATAAATAAATAAAACCCTATGACACTTAAAACCAATTTGCATAATAATTTGGAACACAGTATATATATATATATATATATATATATATATATATATATATATATATATATGTGTAATGTGAAAAAATTCTTGCAGCACACAGCTACTACCAATGATGTACAAATGCTACAAGCTATGTGTTTGAGGAAAAAGTTTAAAAACTTATGTTTTTTTCAAAAAACTCAAAAATTCTAATTTTTTATTTCTGAAGTTCTTGGTACATACATTGGCCAATGTCTGCTTGCTCATCAACTGCGACAAAGTGACTTCAGGTCTGATGAGTCCTACTCTGATATCCCTATCCTCCTTGTCCACCCCCCACTTCTCAGTGGGCAGACTCCATCTAGACCCTCGATCACCTGTAGGTTAATGAGGGTGCACATTGCAGCAAGGAGCCTGCAACTCCATATAATAAACAATAAGAAAAAAACTGCACAGCACTCAAAGACAAATGTGAACTGGTGCTAGCAAAGACGCAGGGTCATATAATGTGAAAAAATTCTTGCAGCACACAGCTACTACCAATGATGTACAAATGCTACACGCTATGTGTTTGAGGAAAAAGTTTAAAAACTTACGTTTTTTTTCAAAAAACTCAAAAATTCTAATTTTTTATTTCTGAAGTTCTTGGTACATACATTGGCCAATGTCTGCTTGCTCATCAACTGCGACAAAGTGACTTCAGGTCTGATGAGTCCTACTCTGATATCCCTATCCTCCTTGTCCACCCCCCACTTCTCAGTGGGCAGACTCCATCTAGACCCTCGATCACCTGTAGGTTAATGAGGGTGCACATTGCAGCAAGGAGCCTGCAACTCCATATAATAAACAACAAGAAAAAAACTGCACAGCACTCAAAGACAAATGTGAACTGGTGCTAGCAAAGACGCAGGGTCATATAATATGAAAAGATCCTTGCAGCACACAGCTACTACCAGTGATGTACAAATGCTACAAGCTATGTGTTTGAGGAAAAAGTTAAAAAACTTACGTTTTTTTCAAAAAACTCAAAAATTCTAATTTTTTATTTCTGAAGTTCTTGGTACATACATACATTGGCCAATGTCTGCTTGCTCATCAACTGCGACAAAGTGACTTCAGGTCTGATGAGTCCTACTCTGATATCCCTATCCTCCTTGTCCACCCCCCACTTCTCAGTGGGCAGACTCCATCTAGACCCTCGATCACCTGTAGGTTAATGAGGGAGTTGCAGGCTCCTTGCTGCAATGTGCCAAGAACTTCAGAAATAAAAAATTAGAATTTTTGAGTTTTTTGAAAAAAACGTAAGTTTTTAAACTTTTTCCTCAAACACATAGCTTGTAGCATTTGTACATCATTGGTAGTAGCTGTGTGCTGCAAGAATTTTTTCACATTATATGACCCTGCGTCTTTGCTAGCACCAGTTCACATTTGTCTTTGAGTGATGTGCAGTTTTTTTCTTGTTGTTATATATATATGTATATATATGTATATATATATATATATATATATATATATATATATATATATATATATATATGTAAATCAGAGTGAATGACGCCCTGTGTATGCAAACATTCTCTGTGTGCATATCAATTGTTGTTGGAGTCTATCTGCATTCTGGCAAGTGCATTACCTTATAGATTCTTAATGCTGCATACAGTGAGTTTTTTATTATTGCCTGCTTATTGGGACTCATAAGTATGAGGATCCTTGATGCGGATTACTACAACTTGTCTAACAAAAAATAAGTCCTAATATGGCTATGTTGACAAAATCATAAATTTATTGCTCTTGGAAGAAGAATCAAGAACAACAGAAACATAAAAATGAAAAAAAACAAAACACGGTGACATTAAGGGGTTAATGCAAAACTAAAACTGAACATACAGTATAGAGGGATTAATATCTCTAGTGGGTGTATTGTAGCCCGGTTAGTCACTGTTTACACCAGGGGTGGGCAACTCCAGGCCTCGAGGGCCATACACAGTGCAGGTTTTCTGTATATCCTGTATATCTATATGTCCTGCACAGATGATGATTCCAACTGTCTAATGCTAAGGATATCCAGAAAACCTGGACTGTGTGCGGTCCTCGAGGCCTGGGGCTGCTCACCCCTGGTTTACACTATTGTAATACTTATGAAAATTTAAGACCTATTTTTGATACAATCCAATTAAATGTTCATTGTGGTTGAATAAAATGAGACTGTTTTCTTTCACAGGGGATGAAGAAGAAGAAGAGAACAAGAGGAGAAAAAAAGTGGAAAGGAAAAGTGAAAGAACTAGAGCAAGAAGAAGAAGAAGAAGAAGATTTTAAAGGAACGATAAAACAGGTAGTAAGGAGTAAAAATAGATGGAGAGAAGAAGCAAGGGAAGAAAGAGGATGTATACACAGGAAAAAGAAAGAATAGACACAAAAGAGAAAGATGAATGGAAAGGTTAGAAAGACAAAGGGCAAAGAAAAAAGGAGGAAAAGTATTGGAAGCAGAAGAGGGAGAGGAATAAGGAAAGGAAAATAGTAAATGAAGGAGGCAGGTGACTGAGGAAGAAACATTAACTGTTAATGAAAAAATAGAACAGAAAAGATTAATAAGGAAGAAGAGAAAGAAGGAAAAAAAGAAAATGAAGGGGAGGAAAATAAATCTAATATACAAAGCAGAGTGTATGTATGAATTTGTGGCATAGCCCCTCCCTCTACACATAGCCACACCCACTCTTCATAGTATCACCCACCACCCATTAAACATAACCCTGCCTACTTTGCATATCCATGCCCACCTCACTGCCTGTATCTCCACATATCCCCACCCTGGGACTATGTGGTTGGGTGGAGTTATGAAGGAGTGGGGCTCTGCATGAGGATTGTACTATGAAAGGGGCAGTTCTATCAAAGAGATGGTGCTCTGCATAGGGGTGAAGTTATGAAGGGGTGGGGTTACCGGGAAGAAGTGTTATGATATATACACATACATACATTACCATATATGGGCAATATTGCCATATATAGGCAGTTTTACCTTATATAAGCATTACAACTATATATGAGCATTACACCCGGGTCACACCAGGCTCTACAGCAGGTAACGTATAAAAGCAAAAGATGAGAAAAGAAGAAATAGATAAAAAAAAGAGTGAAAAGTGAAAAAGAAGCTAACGTTCTCATTACTGAAGAAGGATATGCAGCATAATACTTTGTAGATGGTGATCAGTGTATATTTTTATTTAGAGATTAATTGTAATCATTAAGAAAAATATTATCTTAATAATTCATTATTACTTTAATTTTTACTTCACTTTTACGCTTTCCTCATGTAAAAGACTTTATTGTATTATTTTTAAGCAAAATATGTTGATGTATTTTCCATCCAAACCATATAAAGTTACATTCCCATGTTGTTTTCACCACTGACAAAGAAGTCTCCAATTTATCTTAAAACTTCAAACACGCGATGAATCTGAGAAAGGTTGTGTAGGAAACACAAAGCCTTGAAGGACGAATCCAAACAGAACACCCAGCAAAGAGCGTTATTTGGCTATTTTACCTGGCAATATGGAAAAAATGTTAATTTACAAGGTAGTTCACCCACAACATTTAATTCTGGCATACAGCAAGCAGAATCCATTAAATATGTCATTCGTTTTGAAGGTAAAGCTCCATGAAAGACTTTGGAAAGTTTGTTTGTTTGATGCATCCAGGTGCTTTCTATTGGCTCTCAACTCAGTGGAACGTGCTTGCAAAGTTAATTGTTTAGGGGTGGAATCAGCTATTCTATTTTGTTGGTATCGAAAATGTTTTTGCAAATATAAAGTACAGAGGATAGTCAAGAGCGGACTAATGGATTTTCAGGTTCATCGAGTTTGACCAAACATTAGTTAAAAATTTTGTTCAGTACCTGGACTTAATCAGAACTTGTCCCCGATCCCTGAACACCATAGACGTCAATGCAGACCCAAAATTTGTTGCTGTAAAAAGGTCAAAGTAAGAGCTAGCGGGCTGCAAGAAGAAACAAAATGGAGGCATGAGATGAAAAATTGCCCCGCAAACAAATGCAAATAGAAAATATATATCTTTTAAAAGGATAACAGGTGCCCTATATTTTCGATAACCAGCCAAGTAGACAGCTGTGGGTTGTAGCCCTCAGCTGTCTTCTTTACCCTGGCTGGTTATCAAAAATAGAGGTGACACTACACTATTCTTTTTAAGCTATTTATTAAAATAATTTTTAAAAAATGGCATGGGATTTCCCATATTACTTATAACCAGCCAAGGTAAAGCAGACAGCTGGGGTGGTATTACCAAGGTGAGAAGGCCCATGGTTATTTGGCCCTTTCGAGCTTAAGAATAAAAGCCCACAGCCCCCTTAGAATTGCCACATCAATTAGATGCACCAATTCAGGTGCTTTGCCCCGGCACTTACTGACTGCCCTTATGCAGTGGTGAGCAGGGTAATGTTTTTAGGGTTGATGTAAGCTGTGTAGTGTTAGCTGGCATGAATGCCTGGTGTCAGTAATGAAAAGGGACCTATCAGACATTTCTAACCCAGTAAGTTTACATTTACAAAACACACATAATGAGAATAATAGTTTTTTTGAATAAATATTTCAGCACACTCTCGTTTACTGATTTATTCAATTAAAAAAATCCTCAAAGTCTCAACGTAATCCAATGGTGTAATGTCCCACGACGCCCACAGGTCGCTCTTAGTAAGTGCCAGGCACATAATTTTTCATGAGCAATTCTCAAAACATTGATACCCTTTTGCTTGTCAGTGTATTTAAACTTCTGTATCTATCTATCTATCTATCTATCTATCTAAAACAGAAAAAAGTAGTAGCTAATCTA
The DNA here is from genome assembly GCA_033576535.1 of Allobates femoralis. Classification (NCBI taxonomy): domain Eukaryota; kingdom Metazoa; phylum Chordata; class Amphibia; order Anura; family Aromobatidae; genus Allobates; species Allobates femoralis. The sequence goes on from JARQOC010000003.1 coordinate 818,327,162, forward strand.
TCTATCTATCTATCTATCTAAAACAGAAAAAAGTAGTAGCTAATCTATCTATCTATCTATCTATCTATCTATCTATCTATCTATCTCTCTAATGAACAAAAGCTAGGAGCAGCACAGTCTGCTGGCTATCCCTGGTGCAAAGCGACCCCAAACAATCCTCCAATTGCTGATATGTACATACAAAATGTCACAGCACTCCATTGGTGATTTTCTGAAGATCTTTATTCCAGCATCTGAGGTACAATGGCTATCTATCTATCTATCTATCTATCTATCTATCTATCTATCTATCTATCTATCTATCTATCTATCTTTAAATTTATCTATCTATCTTTTAATCTATTTATCTCTATATATACAGTACAGACCAAAAGTTTGGACACACCTTCTCATTCAAAGAGTTTTCTTCATTTTAATGACTATGAAAATTGTAGATTCACAGTGAAGACATCAAAACTTTGAATTAACACATGTGGAATTATATACTTAACAAAAAAGTGTGAAACAATGGAAAATATGTCTTATATTCTAGGTTCTTTAAAGTAGCCACCTTTTGCTTTGATTATTGCTTTGCACACTCTTGGCATTCTCTTGATGAGCTTCAAGAGGTAGTCACCGGAAATGGTCTTCTAACAGTCTTGAAGGAGTTCCCAGATATGCTTAGCACTTGTTGGCCCTTTTGCCTTCAATCTGCGATCCAGCTTAACCCAAACCATCTCGATTGGGTTCATGTCTGGCAACTGTGGAGGCCAGGTCATCTGGCATAGCACCCCATCACTCTCTGTCTTTGTCAAATAGTCCTTACACAGCCTGGAGATGTGTTTGGGGTCATTGTCCTGTTGAAAAATAAATGATGGTCCAACTAAATGCAATCCGGATGGAATAGCATGCCGCTACAAGATGCTGTGGTAGCCATGCTGGTTCAGTATGCCTTTAATTTTGAATAAATCCCCAACAGTGTCACCAGCAAAGCACCCCCACACCATTACACCTCTTCCTCCACACCCCCACACCATCATACCTCCTCCTCCATGTGTCACGGTGGGAACCAGGCACGTAGAGTCCATCTGTTCACCTTTTCTGCGTCACACAAAGACACGCTGGTTGGAACCAAAGATCTCAAATTTGGACTCATCAGACCAAAGCACAGATTTCCACTGGTCTAATGTCCATTCCTTGTGATCTTTAGCCCAAACAAGTCTCTACTGCTTGTTGCCTGTCCTTAGCAGTGGTTTCCTAGCAGCTATTTTACCATGAAGGCCTGCTGCACAAAGTATCCTCTTAACAGCTGTTGTAGAGATGTGTCTGCTGCTAGAACTCTGAGTGGCATTGACCTGGTCTCTAATCTGAACTGCTGTTAACCTGCGATTTCTGAGGCTGGTGACTCAGATGAACTTATCCTCCGCAGCAGGGGTGACTTTTGGTCTTTCTTTCCTGGGGCGGTCCTCATGTGAGCCAGTTTCTTTGGAAAACACATGTTGGAGAGAGGGGGTCACCACTGAACATAAAACATTACAGTCTACAAAAGAGAGCTCACTGACTATAAGAGCTTATGCTCTGCAGGTAAGAGAGACTTACCCCGTGACTTTTAGGATGGAAAATTACTTTGCTGTACAAATTATATTCCAAAGGGATTTGCTGATCTGTGATGGCGTAGTTACAAAGTACTCCTGAAGCAGGTGTGATAATTCAAAAGATCATAGCTGCAGGACATTATTGGGAGTCCCACACAGTAATGCAAAGTGATGAAAAACACACTCTGATTATTTAGCAGGGTAGGAAATAGTATTAGGTATATTTTTTTTTCATCTTGCTAAATTTTTCTAGATCATACAATACCAATGTGGCAAAGTTTTGGGTCAATACCAGAACCTTGGCCAAGCAACGGTCCAATACTAGCTAATTGGGGCCTGAAAACTGGACTGGACAGAACTGGAGAGGAGATGGCAAGGAGTAAAAGGTTTGATAAGGTGAGTAATATTGTTATTTGTTATTATTTTTTGGATCCTATGCTTATTATGATCTGACGTTTGGAGAAATTCCAGAACATGATAAGAGATGTTGAAGTCATAGAGAACAGCTTTGCTCCTCTTAACTTGCCCAGGTAAATCCTTGCAATCAGGCGAATTCGAATGTTGCCTCATCTGCTTATCTCTAATATTTATAGTTGAGGAATGCAAAACCACAGATTTGCGATAGTTAAAAGAAAAGTACAGACCACAAAAGATTGCACATAAAGAGTTTAAAGGGTTGTTTTATAATCAATACGTTCATCTTTTTGCATGAACCTTTTCTATAGCTATAGCACTAAAACATACACAATGCTAAATATACAAGAATTATGAACTCTTTATTATTAGTTCACTTGTCCCTGGATCTGATGGCCATTCCCTTTCCCTCCTACATTTTTTTAATTTTTTACTTGCTTTAGCAACTGTATTGTACTTGTCATCTAATATTGAGATAGGTGTTTCACAATTATTTGTTGTTCCTATTAAAAAACGAAAATTTGACAAAATATACGTTTGTTTTTTAAATAATGCAGGCAAGACCCAGGACAAATACCCAATTCTCCACCAATGTACACTTAAGGTAAAAAAGGCTGCATTTCATCTACATTTTTTGGAAAATTCAGATATATTGTGATTGGGGACAATACATTCAATTTGAAGTATAAATAAAGATAAAAATGTTTGTTTTTCTGTGGGGTTCATTTAAGTATTTAAAGGGGTTATCAACTGCTTGGACAACACCTTCTGTGTCTACATGTTTTTCCCAGGTTAGATAAAAAAAAAAGTCTATACTCACCTCCAATCGATGCCGACCTTTCTCTCCCCGACCTTGGACAAATGAGTTAACAGGAAGTGGGTGTGGTAGCTGCCCCTCACTTCCTGTTGATTGCTCCTGTAGCTGACGGCGGGGAGAGAAAATCCAGTGATGATGGGACGTGGGTCTTGTGTGACGTGAACCCTCTGAATGCGATCACGAACCCCACTGGAACAGCACCACAATAGGAGGGGAGTATAAGCTTTGTATTTTGCAACTATATATGGGTTTCAGTACACCATTTACGCCTTATCCGCTCTGTATGGAGCACAGGAAACTGGTCTTGTCATGACCCGAAAAGCCAATAATCAAATAGAATGAATCCAGCTCCAAGCATGAAGATTTTGTTTTCCTTTTATGTGCAGACACAGACAAGTGTTCATGGTCAGCATGACCCCAGTCAAGGTGCTTTGGATGTTGCATGCATCCTTACTCATTTGTGGAAACGTGTGAATAAGGAAGGGGTTTTCCGAGTAGTGAACAATTCCTTTAAGTGTAGCTTGGATCCTTACTTTGTTCATGGAATAGATAGAACATAAATCAAAGTAAACAGGCAGAACTCCGAGCAGTAAAGGAAAAAAAAAGTGGACTTTAATAGCTCATGTGGCACAACATTTCGGTTGGGTGTCAGCCTTTGTCAAATAATTGACCAAGGCTGACAAACAGTCAAAACGTTGTGCCACATGGGCTCTTAAAGTCCACATTTTTTGCCTTTACTGCTCGGAGTTCTGCCTGTTTACTTTGATTTGTTTAATCACGACCATGGTTTTGTTTTTTTAAAGGCTGAGCACCCATTTACCAACAAGTTTGTGCTGTTACTTTTTTCCATTTTCTAGATAGAATATACAGGCGCATCTCAATGAATTTGAATATCGTCAAAAAGTAAATTTTTTTCAAAGATTCAATACAAAAAATTAATCCCGTATATTATATAGCATCAATATACACTGAGTGATCTATTTCAAGTGTTTATTTATGTTAATGTTGATGATTATAGCTTACAGCCAATGAAAACGCAAATGTCATTATCTCAAAAAATTAAAGTAGGGAGGATGAAGGATTAAAAACTGAGCTACCGTGTTCCTTGAGACATCAAAGGGTGAATATAATATTGATTTAGTAGTCAGCGCGTTTCAGGACTCCCAGAAATGCCCTGAAACATGGCAATATGATACTGATTCGTCCTGAAACGCGTTACGGTATATTATATTCACCCTTTCAGTCTCGTTAAATACAGCAACGCTATTTTTAACCCTTTACCCTCCGTACTTTAATTTCTAAGATAATAACCTTTAGGTTTTCATTGGCTATAAGCCATAATCATCAACATTTACAGAAATAAACACATGAAATAGATCACTCTGTTTGTAATGACTCTATATAATATATGTGTTTCATTTTATATATTGGAGACAGCAATTTAACGGTCTGTGGAGCGCTAGGATCAGGAAGAGTCAGGGAGATGGAAATATTTGTAAAAAGGTTTTATTAACCTCTTACAAGCCACAACGCGTTTTCGCAGCACAGCACTGCCTTCATCAGGTGATGCAAGAGATCTCAATGACCTGCTGGAAGAAGCTTGCATTCACCCCTGAAGGACCTGTGATGATGTAGTTCTGGTTTAGTCACATGACCGCAGCATAGATCTCTGGGCTCTGTGGATACTGCCAGCTGTGCCTACAAACACCTCCAAGGAGGAGGCATAACACTGAGGCGATACACTGCAATTGTGCAGGAAGTGCACAACCACCTACAGTGAGTGGCCAAACAGTCCCTTGTTTAAACTTCCTTCACATGGGCTCCCACCCCCCTTTCTTGTCTCACTTTATATATTGAATTACTGGATTAATTTAACTTTTTGATGATATTCTAATTCAATTAGATAAATTATACATTATATCAGTGTATTATATATATATATATATATGCTAGCTGTAGTACCCGGCTATGCCCGGGTTAATAAATAACTGATGTTAGCTATAACAAAATAGAATTTGAATATGTCATATTAATGACCTGTAGGAAAATAGAAGCTGAGCTGTGATTGATTGCTATAGGCAACCTAATAAATCTCCAGGCAACAGTAAACCCTCCCCAGTATATGTTACCTCACACATACACATACACATAAGAGACAGCTCATGTGACTGACATCTGCCTTAATTCCCTATATGGCACATATGTTGCACATTGGCTGTTTGGAAATTAAAGATAGCACACATATGAGGCGAGTTGTGTGAGGTGACTTGTGCACATCTGTCTGTCTGTGTGGTGTGTGTGTCCCTGGAGTGTGTGTATGTGTGTGTCCCTGGGGGGTGAGTGCATGTGTCCCTATAGGGTGTGTATGTTTGTGTGTCCCTGTGGGGGGTCTGTGTGGTGTGTGTCTCTGTTGTGTGTGTCTCTTTGTGGTGTGTGTGTCTGTGTCCCTGTGGGGTGAGTGCATGTGTCCCTGTGGGGTGTGTATGTGTGTGTCCCTGTGGGGGGGGTCTGTGTGGTGTGTGTGTATCTGTGTTGTGTGTGTCTCTGTGGTGTGTGTGTGTGTGTGTGTCCCTGTTGGGTGAGTACATGTGACCCTATAGGGTGTGTATGTGTGTGTGTCCCTGTGGGGGGGTGTCTGTGTGGGTGTGTGTGTGTCTCTGTGTTGTGTGTGTCTCTTTGTGGTGTGTGTGTCCCTGTGGGGTGAGTGTGTGTGTCCCTATAGGGTGTGTATGTGCGTGTTTCCCTGTGGGGGGGTCTGTGTGGTGTGTGTGTGTCTCTTTGTGGTGTATGTGTGTGTGTCCCTGTGGGGTGAGTGCATGTGTCCCTATAAGGTGGCTATGTGTGTGTCCTTGTGGGGGGAGGGTCTGTGTGGTGTGTGTGTCTGTGTTGTGTGTGTCTCTTTGTGGTTTGTGTGTGTGTGTCCCTGTGGGGTGAGTGCATGTGTCGCTATAGGGTGTGTATGTGTGTGTGTCCCTGTGGGGGGTGTCTGTGTGGGGTGTGTGTGTATCTGTGTTGTGTGTGTCTCTTTGTGGTGTGTGTGTCCCTGTGGGGTGAGTGTGTGTGTCCCTATAGGGTGTGTATGTGTGTGTGTCCCTGTGGGGGGTCTGTGTGGTGTGTGTGTGTCTCTTTGTGGTGTGTGTGTGTCCCTGTGGGGTGAGTGCATGTGTCGCTATAGGGTGTGTGTGTGTCCCCATGGGTGTGTGTGTGTGTCGGTGTGTGTTTGTTTGGGTGCGTGGTGAGTATCCAATGTTGGGGCTGCACCTTAGCGACTATACACTTGCTGTTACTCTTTCTGTGCGTGTGGTGTGTATACATGTCCCCGTGCGTGGTGAATATCTCATGTTGGGGCCCCACCTTATTGACTATATGCTGGTATATGCTGTTAATCTTTGGTGCTATCATTAAGCCCCTCTCATTCACAACTGTCTACTGGTAACTGTCACTTTTTCCCCATTATGTAGATAGGGGCAAAATTGCTTGGTGAATTGGAATGCGCGGGTTAAAATTTTGCCTCACAACATAGCCTATGACGCTCTCGGGGTCCAGATGTGTGACTGTGCAAAATTTTTTGGCTATAGCTGACAGCTGTCGATTTTCCTCCAACACTTTTCCATTTACTTTTTCCCCATTATGTAGATAGGGGCAAAATTGTTTGGTTAACTGGAACGCGCAGGGTTAAAATTCGCCTCACAACATAGCCTATGACGCTCTCGGGGTCCAGACGTGTGACTGTGCAAAACTTTGTGGCTGTAGTTGCGATGGTGTAGATGCCAATCCCGGATATACACACACACACATTCAGCTTTATATATTATATATATATATATATATATATATACCGTATATACTCGCGTATATGCCGAGTTTTTCAGCCCAAAAATTGGGCTGAAAAGTCCCCCCCTCGGCTTATACGCAAGTCACTGTATACTGTATACACTGTATACAGTATACAGGCCCCCCGCCCCCATCAGTATACAGGCCCCCCCTTGCTGCCGCAATCCTGTAAAGTAATAGATCATTATACTTATCCCTGTCGCTGTCCCGCCGCCACCATCGCGCTCCTCCGGGTCTTCATGCTTCTTCCGGCTTCCTCCTCCGGTGGGCGCAGGCAATGATGTCATTGTCTGTGCGCCAGAGGAGGAAGCCGTAAGAAGCCGGATGAAGCCGGAGGACCGCGATGGCGGCAGCGGGACAGCGGCAGGGATAAGTATAATGATCTATTCCTTTACAGGATTGCGGAAGCAAGGGGGGGCCCTGTATACTGATGGGGGCCTGTATATACCACTGGGGCTGCTGCTGTATACTGCCAATGGGGCTGCTGCTGTATACAACCAATGGGGCTGCTGTATATACCTCTGGGGCTGATGTATACTACCACTGGGGCTGCTGCTGTATATACCACTGGGGCTGCTGCTGTATATACCTCTGGGGCTGCTGTATACTACCACTGGGGCTGCTGCTGTATATACCACTAGGGCTGCTGCTGTATACTACCACTGGGGCTGCTGTATATACCACTGGGGAGGCTGCTGTATACCACACTGCTGGGGGCTGTATACCTGTGCTGGGGTCCACCCTCGGCTTATACACGAGTCAATAGGTTTTCCCAGGTTTTGGGGGCAAAAGTAGGGGGGTCGGCTTATACACGGGTCGGCTAATACACGAGTATATACTGTATTAGCATTAGTATATTATATATTAGTATTATTATATATTATATTAGTATGTTCATATGTTATATATAAGTATTAGTATGTTATATATCAGCATTAGTATATGAAAATATTATATATTGGTATTAGTGTGTTATATATTAGTATTATTATATAGTATATTATTATGTTATATATAAGTGTTAGTTTATTCATATATAATATATTAGTATATTACATATTAGTATTATTATATTATAGCATTAGTATTTTTTATATATTATATATTAGTATTAGTATACTAGCAAGTCATAAATAACTATTTTCTTTTACATCGGCAAAAATCAGCGGATTTCTCCTATTTAATGTGTTCTTCCCGTCACTGCAAGAAACCATCTGAGATCCTCCCGCCTGCAGCCACGAAGAGCAGAAAGAATTCCATTAAACAATGCTTTTGTAGCTCCTTGTTTTCTGAGAAGTGAATAACTATTAATTGTGTTTTATAAAAGGAGAAATCCGCTATTTAGAATGTAAAATTTGTATTGGATGAAAGCAACACTTAGCATATTTTCATAATCCTTCCAGCCCAGCAACAGCCATAGTGGAAGGTGTGAGGAGCATGCAATATTCATGAAATTAAGGAGACTTGAGATGAAAGGGAGTTCCATTAGAGAGACCAAGTGTGACAATATGACACATATTTGCATATTTTACACTTTAAATCTTTTCAGCACATCCAACTTGATATATGGATGTAAACATGTATTGCCAGTTTTTTAGCATATTATAAGCCCTCAAGACTTTGCATGCATTTTAATATGTTTCATTATTGCTGTGGATTTTATTTTCCAACCAGCAGACGCTTTGATGGAGGAAATCTGGAAGAAAAAGCATCTGGCCTGTGCTTCAGGCAAGCAAAGTTTGTTTTTTTTTTCTTCCTCCCTTGAATACTTTAGTAAAAAGTAGCCTAGTCATTCTCCGAGGAAAATTCAATATAGAAAAATACATTTGTTTTCTCACTTACTGATTAAGAATTCATTTTCCTGACCTTGACAAAAAGCTTTCAATTAAATTAAAAGCCAGTCTAATAATTCCTAATACTATTTCAAAGGGAAAAAAGTATTAGGAAAATGTAAAAAAGTATTTTATTGCTACTGTTAAATATTAATTTTGTGTTTTATTAGTAAAAATAAATGTTATGTTAAATTATTATCATTATTTTACAGTGTAAGGGTATGTGCACACTGGGCGGGTTTTCGGCGGTTTACCTGTGTAAACCGCCGTTTTGCATACATTAGTTTTATTTAAATTTATGTTAATCCAAACCGACGTTTGGATTAACATTGAAACTAATGTAACCCGCCCAAGCCTGTGCACATACCGGCGGTTACCTAGCGTCATCCGTTGCTAACCCGCAGGTTTCCCAGCGGGTTAGCAAAGAATGATCATGTTCTAAAAAACGGCCGGTTCTGCAGCGGCTGCAAGCAGAATCATGTGCTGCTTCCAGCCGCTGCAGAATCGCCGCCGAGAACCCGCTGGGCAGCCGCCGGATACCGCCCGCACATATCCGCCAGGAAGCCGGTGCACGGCGCCGGAGCTTCCTGGCGGGTCCCGCCAGCAGCCGCCGACCGAACCGCCGGGTAAGTGTGCACTTACCCTAATTCTTCTGGGTTTAACACTTTGATTGATTGATTGATTGATTGATTGAATACACACCTTTTTCAGCAAAGTGAGTTGAGTTGAACCCTTGAGTTCTCGTAGAATTTTCGGTAATTCGATATTTGACGCAAATTTGAATATTTAGAGATTAGATTTGTGGTTTACAAAAACAAACTTGCCCGGCACCGGTTCCGCATTGCTGAGGTATCATGGATTGGGCAACATTTTTTGCACTGTCACGTGACCTCCCCCTCCGCATGATGCCCTGCAGCTATGACATTTAAAGGATTATTATACCTTGTATTGTGGTGGTGAGTACTGGGACCTTTTACAGACCAGTGGTGTCAGACGTAGACTTCTCTGTAGCCTCTGTGAACTGCTCTGCTGTAGTTTAAATGTGATTTAATTTCATTTGGTACATTAAGGGTTAACGTCTGCTGTGGCTCCTCAGTACTAGTTTGCTGATGTTATGTGTCAGGTGATGTGGTTGACGACTCTTCCAGCCTTTAAGTAATCCCATTACTCATCAGCTGGTGTCACTGAAAGAGTTCATTCACTCTTTGACCTGTGAGCTGTGTTATGCTGTGTTCATTTTCTGCTGGAGCCTTTCAGAAGTGCTTTTCCTTTGGAGTTGTAGTTCCTATCCCAATTCATGTGTGGAGGTGACAGGGTACTAGCTTAGGGCTGGTCAGGAGCAGAGCAAAGGTGGCGGCCCTGATGTCACTCCTTACCTTTAGAGGTAATCTGGGAACAGGGTCAGCTAGGGACTCCCAGTCTGGGGTCAGACAATTTACCCTACATTCCTTTACCCGTCACTACCATCCTACTTTTTACCTTCATCTGTTTACCACCCCCATGACAAACAGTTCCCAGTGAAAAACAGTTTGTACAGTACATTCATTTTCCATCTCTAAAGTCACTAAGTAGCTCTCTCTTCTGTAGAGTGTAAGCTCTTATGGTCAGTGTGGTCCTCTCTCTCCTGTAGATTATAAGATCCTATGGTCATTGAGGTCCTCTATCCGCTAGACTGTTAGCTCTTATGGTCAATGATCGGATCTGAGTGAGTTTGCTTTTAACATTAACATTTTAAGTAAATTTACCTAAATCTAACCTTTTTGTGAATTGCTTTGAGTGAATCTGCCTTTGTTCTGGATTTTTGAGGACAGGATAGTCGTTTAAAAATGATGAACAAATTATGCTCCTTTGAACCTCACCTCACCAGCTCCACTCCATTCTGCTGATCATCTTTTAAGCACTACTCCACTGATTTTTTTAGCACTGGAGTGGCTCTTTAATATTAAGCCCCCCCCCCCCGCCCCTAGTCATATACTCATTATTCAGCGGCTTCGCCTCTTAGCGATGCCACTCTGGTCCCACGATATCATTGGGTCCCCGTAACTTCTGGAAGGTTATAAATTAAGTCAAAAGAGCTCAATGCATCTCTATGAGAGACAGAATGATGCCAGGACAAGCTCTGAATGTGGCTCCCATAGAGATGTATTGATCTGTAACTTCCAGTGCTCTCCATGAAATATTGGAGCTGACAGCAAGTCACAAATCCTCACGAACCAACAAGAGCACTCCTAGGAAAAGGTAAAGCCATCAAAAAATAAAGTAAATGACAGAGGGCAGGAGACTTAGATTTAAAGCTCCACTACAGTGTTGCAATAAAGCAAAAATGCTGGTGTGGTGCTGTAGCCTGGTGTAGTCTCTTCTCCTATCTGAATACCTTCTTTCTCTATCTACTGACATCATTGGCATTGACTGGGATCCACATTACTTGTGTCATGATAACTAAAGATGAATAAAATGTTGGATTGAGTTTAGGTCATTTCTGTATGAAAACCACTGGAGTGTTCATTGCTGTGCTTACATGTGCTTGGTGCTTGACCCATAGTGCCAGCCTCTTGCATAGTTTGCTCGCACTGGGTGTAAAAACAGACCTATCAGCCGAAGTAGGGATGTAAACAAAAGAAATAAAAATCCACACCCTCCCACCCCCTGAAGTAATTTGTTTATGGTTGATTGTATGTAGGTATAGAGCTGAAAAGCCAATCAGTGACGGCAAGGGTCAAGTTCAGGTCCCCAGCAGCACCACGATACCCAAACATCTGCAACCGAACCCGAACATTGAAAGGTTCTCTCATGTCTAATGATAACATGATGGAGATTGGCGGTGGACAGGTGAGGGAAAAATAAGTGTAACATTTTTATTACCGTATATACTCGCGTATAAGGGCCCTTTCACATCAGCGTTTTTTGAAATTTGCGGCAGATGCGGTGAAAAAACCGCATCTGCCGCAATTACGGCTGACCGCGTTTTTTTTCGCTGCCGCACCTGCCGCAAGTGCAAAACCGCACTTGCCGCACCTGCCGCAAGTACGCCTATACTTTGCATGGCGTTTACCGCAACCGCGCCGCAAGTGCAGCCGGTATGCGGTAATTGCGGCAGATGCGGTTTTTTCACCGCATCTGCCGCAAATTTCAAAAAACGCTGATGTGAAAGGGCCCTAAGCCGAGTTTTTCAGCCCAAAAATTGGGCTGAAAAGTACCCCCCTCGGCTTATACGCGAGTCATACGGCAGGACCGGCAGCCCCGAGCAGCCCCAGCAGCCCCCGTAATCCAGGGCCCCCCCAGCCTGACTCCGGTCACCTGTAAAGGAAAATATACTTATCAGTGTCCCGCTGCCGTCCGCGCCCGCATCTGCCGACATCCTGATCCTCCATCTTCATGCGTCTTCTTCCTGTTTCCTGTGTTCGTCGCAGCAATGACGTCATTGCTGGCGCCGAACACAGGAAACAGGAAGAAGACGCATGAAGATGGAGGATCGCGGATGTCGGCAGATGCGGGCGCGGACGGCAGCGGGACACTGATAAGTATATTTTCCTTTACAGGTGACCGGAGTCAGGCTGGGGGGGCCCTGGATTACGGGGGCTGCTGTATACTACCGCTTGGGCTGCAATATACTACCACTGGGGCTGTATACACCACTGGGGCTGCAATATACTACCATTGGGGCTGTATACTACCGCTGGGACTGCAATATACTACCACTGGGGCTGTATACACCACTGGGGCTGCAATATACTACCACTGGGGCTGTATACTACCGCTGGGGCTGCAATATACTACCACTGGGGCTGTATACACCACTGGGGCTGCAATATATTACCACTGGGGCTGTATACACCACTGGGGCTGCAATATACTACCACTGGGGCTGTATACACCACTGGGGCTGCAATATACTACCACTGGGGCTGTATACACCCCTGGGGCTGTATATACTACTGGGGCTGCCTGTATACTACCACTGGGGCTGTATATACTACTGGGGCTATCTGTATACTACCACTGGGGCTGTATATACCACTGGGGCTGCCTGTATATTACCACTGGGGCTGTATATACTACTGGGGCTGCCTGTATACTACTGGGGCTCCTGTATACTACCACTGGGGCTGCTGGGGCTCCTATATACTACCACTGGGGCTGCTGTATACTACCACTGGGGCTGCTGGGGCTCCTATATACTACCACTGGGGCTGCTGTATACTACCACTGGGGCTGCTGGGGATGCTATATACTACCACTGGGGCTGCTGTATACTACCACTGGGGAGGCCTGTATACCACTGGGGGGGCCTGTATACCACACTGCTGGGGGCTGTATACCTGTGCTGAGGTCCACCCTCGGCTTATACATGAGTCAATAGGTTTTTCCAGATTTTTGGGGCAAAAGTAGGGGGTTCGGCTTATACACGGGTCGGCTTATACACGAGTATATACGGTATCTTTTATCTATGTTTATTGTGATTTGAGTTCTGGAGAGACTTCAGAGCATAATTATATATAAAGCAAATTCAATTCATACTGAATAAGTATGATGCAAACTATACTTAATGGCCTAATTTGAGAAAATCTGGTAAAATTTGATTTTGGTAGCTTGAATTAAGATGGGAAATTTCATCCCATCTTTAGTCAGTATACATAATATATGACATCTAAAATCTGTCACAGTAGATCTGGATTTGATATGGGTTTGTCTTCCTAAAGAGGTGGCATTTTAAAAATGGTTTCAATTTATATAACAGAAAGAAGATACATAACATCAATAGATATTTTGTACATCATTAATAACTTTTGTAATAATGTTTGTTTATTTTACATACAGTATTTTCCGCACTATAAGGCGCAACGGATTATAAGGCGCACCCTCAAAAAAGGACTTTTAAGCCGTCTTGGTTCATATAAAAGGCGCACCGGATTATAAGGCGCACCATATTACTATAAAAAAAAACAAAGCTCAGACTGTAAGTCAAACTTTATTCAACTTTTTTGCCCCCCATCACCCTCCAGTATCCCTCTGTAGCCTCCCATCACCCTCCAGTATCCCTCTGTAGCCTCCCAACATCCTCCAGTATCACTCTGTAGCCCCCCATCACCCTCCAGTATCCCTCTGTAGCCTCCCAACATCCTCCAGTATCACTCTGTAGCCCCCCATCACCCTCGTGTATCCCCCCATCACCCTTCAGTATCACTCTGTAGTCTCCCATCACCCTCCAGTATTCCTCTGTAGCCTCCCATCATCCTCCAGTAACCCTCTGTAGCCTCCCATCACCCTCCAGTATCCCACAAAGTCAGACACACACACACTCAGACACACGCACGCACACACAGTCAGACGCACACATAAACTGATCTTTACTTTTTGTACATTTTGCTTACTATTGTACTCCTGTGTGGTAAGGCACTCACAGCGCTGGAGCCCTCAGCCAATCACAGCGCTGGATCCCTTAGGCAATCACAGCGCTGGAGCCCTCAGCCAATCACAGCGCTGGAGCCCTCAGCCAATCACAGCGCTGAAGCCCTCAGCCAATCACAGCGCTGGAGCCCTCAGCCAATCAGAGGCTATGGACTGACGTCAGCTGGCCTCGGATTGACTCAAGGCTCCGGGGCAGAGCTGTGATTGGCTGATGGGCTCCTGGGCTGTGAGCACGCCCCTCATGCGGCACAGCAATGCAGCGGCAGGCAGCGGACACCGGACAGCGGTGGAACTTGTGATCGGTGACTGGTGAAGCGCCCCCGCACAGCGATGCAGAATACAGCGGCGGGCACCGGACAGCGGGGATGGCGGGGATGGAGGATCTTGTGGCGGATCAGGTATGTCTTATTTTCTGGGGGGTGCCAAATATTTGCAGGCAAATGGCACCCCGTAAGCATACATCAATTTTGTCAGAAAAAAACCGTATATAAGGCGCACTGCACTATAAGGTGCACTTATGATTTCTGGGAAATTCTTAGTCTTTTTGGTGCGCCTTATAGTGCAGAAAATACGGTACTTTTTAACTCACTATTTAGAAATTCTAACTTCTAGATACAGTGTCTTGTGAAAGTATTCGGCCACCTTGAACTTTTCAACCTTTTGCCACATTTCAGGCTTCAAACATAAAGATATAAATTCACATTTTTTTGTGAAGAATCAACAATGGGACACAATCGTGAAGAGGAACGAAATTTATTGGATACTTTAAACTTTTTTAACAAATAAAAAACTGAAAAGTGGGGCGTGCAATATTATTCAGCCCCTTTACTTTCAGTGCAGCAGACTCACTCCAGAAGTTCAGTGAGGATCTTTGAATGATCCAATGTTGTCCTAAATGACTGGTAATGATAAATAGAATCCACCTTTGTGTGATCAAGTGTCTGTATAAATACACCTGCTCTGTGATAGTCTCAGGGTTCTGTTTCAAGTGCACAAAGCATCATGAAGACCAAGGAACACACCAGGCAGGTCCGAGATACTGTTGTGGTGAAGTTTAAAGCCGGATTTGTATACAAAAAGATTTCCCAAGTTTTAAACATCTCAAGAAGCACTGTGCAAGCGATCATATTGTAATGGAAGGAGTATGAGACCACTGCAAATCTATCAAGACCCGGCGGGTCCCTCTAAACTTTCATCTTGAACAAGGAGAAGACTGATTAGAGATGCAGCCAAAAGGCCCAGGATCACTCTGGATGAACTGCAGAGATCTACAGCTGAGGTGGGAGAGTCTGTCCAGAGGACAACAATCAGTCATACACTGCACAAATCTGGCCTTTATGGAAGAGTGGCAAGAAGAAAGCCATTTCTCAAAGATATCCATAAAAAGTCTTGTTTGAAGTTTGCCACAAGGCACCTGGGAGACACCAAAAATGTGGAATAAAGTGCTCTGGTCAGATGAAGCCAAAATCAAACTTTTTGGCCATAATGCAATAATGCATACGTTGTCTGCAGCGTTTCCTGTGCAGCGCTGTAAAGTGCACTCCCAGCAGCTACCTGTATGACTGGTTGGGAAGGTAAATATCGGGTAACTAGGGGCAGCGTTATCCAGCACCGCATGGCGTTACCGCTATGCGGTGATGGGAAAACTACTAAGTTTAAAGCGCAATCCGGTAGGCTAGGGTCAAAATGTAATTGTGACCCTAGCCCAAGTCAAAGTCCAGACCTGAATCCAATCAAGAATCTGTGGAAAGAGCTGATAACTGCTGTTCACAAACGCTCTCCATCCAACCTCACTGAGCTCCAGCTGTTCTGCAAGGAAGAATAGCAAGAATTTCAGTCCCTCGATGTGCAAAACTGATATAGACAGACCCAAAGAGACTGCAGCTGTAATCACAGCACAAGGAGGCGCTACAAAGTATCAACTCAAGGGGGCTGAATAATATTGCACACTCCACTTTTCAGTTTTTTATTTGCTAAAAAAGTTTAACATATCCCAAAAATTTCGTTCCACTTCACGACTGTGTCCCACTTGTTGTTGATTCTTCACAAAAAAATTAGAATTTATATCTTCATGTTTGAAGCCTGAAATGTGGCAAAAGGTTGAAAAGTTCAAGGGGGCCAAATACTTTCACAAGGCACTGTATATATATGCTAGATAAATATGAATTACACTGTGTGCAAAATTATTAGGCAAGTTGTATTTTAGGGCCCTTTCACATCAGCGGTATTTTCAAATCGCGGCAGATGCGGTGAAAAAACCGCATCTGCCGCAATTACCGCATAACCGACACACTTGCGGCACACTTGCGGCAAGCCCCATGCAATGTCTATGGGGCTTGCGGTAAGGGTGCGGCAGGTGCGGCAAGTGCGGTTTCGGCACTTGCGGCAGGTGCGGCCACGAAAAAAAATGCTGCAAGCCGAAACCGCACTTGCCGCACCTGCCGCACCCTTAACCCAAGCCCCATAGACATTGCATGGGGCTTGCCGCAAGTGTGCCGCAAGTGTGTCGGTTATGTGGTAATCGCGGCAGATGCGGTTTTTTCACCGCATCTGCCGCGATTTGAAAATACCGCTGATGTGAAAGGGCCCTTAGAGGATTATTTTTATTGTTGATCAACAGCTATGTTCTCAATCAACCCAAAAGACTCACAAATATCAAAGCTTAATATTTTTGGAAGTTGGAGTGTTTTTTTTAGATTTGGCTCTTAAGAGGATATCTGTTTGTGCAGGTAACTATTACTGTGCAGAATTATTAGGCAACTCAATAAAAACCAAATGTATTCCCATCTCACTTGTTTATTTTCACCAGGTAAACCAATATAACTGCACAAAATTTTGAAAAAAAACATTTCTGACATGCAAAAACAAAACACAAAAAAATTAGTGACCAATATAGCCACCTTTCTTTATGATGACACTCAACAGTCTTCCATCCATAGATTCTGTCAGTTGCTTGATCAGTTTACGATCAACATTGCGTGCAGCAGCCACCACAGCCTCCCAGGCACTGTTCCCAGCAGGGGCGTAACTACAACAGGTGCAGGGGTTGCGATCGCACCTGGGCCCTGCAGCCTAGGGGGGCCCCAAAAGTCCATTCGGCCCATACAAAAAGACTAATACTATTAAAGATTTGCAATAATTGGGGGGCCCCGTTGGAACTTTCACAACAGGGCCCCAGGCCCTGAATTTACGCCACTGGTTCCCAGAGGTGTACTATAATAACTTGGTGAGAAATGACGAGTTGATTTTGAAACCGGCCGACAAAGGTGGTAACCTTGTTGTGATGGGCCATAAATGTTATAGAAAGATGTGCCTGATTATACTGGAGGACAGTACCACCTACACCAGACTGGAGGGAGATCCTACTGAGGAGTTCCAGAGGGAACTGGAGGACATACTACAGGGGGGTCTTGCACAGGGTGTAATCTTGAACAGTGAGAGGGAATTTTTGTACAACAATATCCTATTACTGCTGTGTTCTATGCGCTCCCTAAAGTACATAAGGGTCTCATTCCGCTTAAGGGTTGTCCCATAGTATCTGGAATTGAATCCGTCACCCAGAATTGTGGGATTTACCTTTTCAAGATTCTGAGGGAATTTGTCATCAGTCTTCCCTCCTACATCAGGGACACTATTGACTTGATAGGAAAACTTGATGGGGTCTCGATGGGGAATGATATACAGCTTGCCTCAATTGATGTAGAGGCGCTGTATTGTAGCATTCCCCATGAGATGGGCTTGAAAGCAGCGGAGTATTACTTGAAGACCCGTGGTTTGCAGTTTCAGGAACACAGTAGATTTGTCCTCTCTCTGTTAAAATATGTTCTGACCCATAATCACTTCATGTTCAACGGGAAGTTCTACCACCAGCGCAGGGGCATAGCTATGGGGAGTTCCTGTGCCCCTAGCCATGCCAACTTGCTCCTGGGCTGGTGGGAGGACACAGTTGTCTTCCCACTCCTGATCACCATAAGGGACAGCGTTGTGGAACGGGGACACCTTTTAGGGGCTTTTACTTGTTGAAAACTCCGTTGACAAGCAGGGCAAGCAGGGGAAGGAACAGGGTCATTGTTTCCCCCTTTCCCCTTCTGCTTTAATCTAATGCTCGACTGTATAAGTTGGGACTGATCGTTCCCATTATTTTTAGAAGAAACCATTAAAAGTTATATTTTAGAAGTAATACCTTTGCTGAAAAAATGGAGGTATATCCTCTTCAGGGATGAGTCCTGTTTTTATCTAGGACATAATGATAGAGATTGGTTTGACAACCACCAGGGCAATGCCATGAAGGAAAAGTAATTCATAAAAGAATGTCAAATCAATCTTACTCCTAGAAATATGGTCTGGGTGGCATAATATATGATAGCCAGGACACGCTAGTCTTCATTTCAAGTGCATTATCAGCTCAGCATTACATTATTGTGGTCATTAAACTAGTAGTAGGGCTATATCTTCAAAGTGTTGTAGGAGAAGTGTTTAATTTAATAACTCGATGTTTGCAGCTACATCATCTTCAGACTTGTTTCACATTGACCACATCTTTGATGATGGTGATATCAGTGTCCAACTGACTTCAACGTGGCAAAACATTTTTCAGACAACCATTAAAAACCTTAACAACAGCTGCCAAGGTATGTAAGTGTGGGGATCTCTGTGCTCATACTCCATACTTAATAAATTGAGATGTTTTGTTTCCTTTTTTAATTTGCATATCATTAACAAGTCTAATAATCTTATGATTGCCAAAATGTCTTCATGTTTCTTTGCAATTTCAATGTTGAAGAGTTCATGATTAATATAAATATGCTTTAGTAAGAAATAAAAATGATATTACTTGATTTTTTCTATTTTATATTGCCACAATATTTCAAGAAATATAACTGTATTTTGTTTAATTATTAAAAACCTACAAACTAGACCTAAAAGGTCAAAGGAATGGAATATCAAATATAAACACCTAAATGCAGGGGCATACTCTATTCTTATACAATTGTAAGAAAAAGAGAGCCACTGACAACCAATCCAAATGCTAGAAAATTATTTATTAATTAGATACTTTAACAAAATCAGAACAGATCATAAATATATTTGGTGATAGAAAAGACAAAAAGGCAAAAAACCCCATTAAAAACAACAAATCTGATCACCATGCAAGAAAAGGGGCACTCAGAATGCTGACTCACTAGCAGCATCCCATTGAGAACTTAGTATGGGAAACTGGAAAATCTAAACAAATATTATGACCATAAGCATGGTATGCAATGGTACTAACAAGACAGAAAGATCACTATAGCAGGTGTCAATCAACAACCCTGAACTAAGGGGACCATCAGTAAAATTGAGGTCAAAGCTGCATTAATGACTAATCTGGTTACCTTGTGACATAGTGAGTCAGCAGATCGTGCGCCCCTCGCCTCAACACGTGTTTGTCCCGTCCAGGCTTCGTCAGGAGGCTATCATATAATGGTGAAATGTTCCCCTAAATAGTCCCCACACAGGTGAATCAGGTCAGTCATTAATGCAGCCCCAATAGAACGCTGCATAACATAAACACGGCCAATATGTCCCGGAAGTCCCGCCCCAGGGGAAGAGAAACCTTCTCTGATTGCGCCTAATAGAGCTTGATGGACAGATCCAAAAGATCTCTGACAGCTGCGGGCACAAACGTGGCACTCTCCGGGCATGATGGGAGCCGCGCCACCAGGCTCCGACCGAGCGCGCACCGGAAGTGACGAGGCGGAGGAACAACATCATCCGCCGCGTCACCACGGCAACGCGCAAAGACAGAGCCCGCGACACGGCACACAGAGCATGCGCCGAGAGCGCGCAACCCCACAGCGTACTGTTGCCATAGGAACTGGGCAGGGAACAGGTCAGGCAAGAGCCATGTAAAGAGAAATCCAAATCGTTACATACATTATCTTGACCTCAACAGGGTGATTTCAAGAAATATAACTGTATTTTGTTTAATTATTAGTTTATGGGTTTTTTTGCAATGACAAACTCTTGGGGTTCAATTTTATAAAAAAAATTGCGTCAGGACATGCTTTTCAATACATTAAAAATATAAGTTAAACCAATGTAAAAAATGCATTTGTTAAATACACTGGTGCTTAAAAATGAACATGCTGCTATACATCTTGATAAAAAAAAATAAATGTAAAATAATAAATAATAAAAAAAATAATGTATTAGTAGTGCTAGAAACAGTCAAAGCAGTGGCGTAACCAGAAATGGGTCTTGATGCAAAAATTGGATCTGGGCATACAACTGCATGTTGGTCAGATGTATAGTCCCTTTATATTGTTAGTCAATCATTCTAAATCCTATAAAGACATACAAAGTTTCCCCATTATGTAATAATGTCCCTCATTCTGTACAAAAGTCACTGATCTGTGCTCCTTCCTGGTATAAAGTCCCCCATCTTGATATAATGTCCCACATCCTTGGTCCCTTCCTGGTATAATGTCCCCATTGTGCTACAATGTACACATTCAGTCCCCTTTCAGTAACAATTCCACCCCTCCTGGGCCCTTTCTCAAATAATGTTCCCTGTTCTCTAAAGCATTTAAAAAATAGATAATTTTTTTCACTTTCCCTACTGCCACGACGAGCGGCATCCTCTTCTTTAGCCGGAGCAGAGGCCAGCAGTTGACATCTGCTGCAGTGCGCGATGCATGACATTATTGTTATCCACCACCTTTGACTGGCACATTGACATCATCTACCTGCCTCTAAATTACTGATGATGTGTGTTGCAGTGCAAGGATTCAACGGTTCTCTGTACCGGATCACATTTCCTATGAAAAATTCCCAAGTTGAGTTTTAGAATTAAAATATAACTTTTAATAGAACAGCCAAAATTCTAAATGTGTGCATCACCCACCCAACGAGAGCATAAAAACAAACATCATATGTGTATATTTAAGCTTCCAAAAGAAGAAATAAACTCCACCAAAGACTAGTAGCCTTTAGTGCTAAAAATGGTCTGTAGAGAAGATACCACAAATTGTTGTATTACAGAGATAGTCAGTCTTCCCATGTGTATAACTAGCCCACAGCAAAAAAGTTGTAATCCCTTGTGGATAGGAAGATATGCAATTTTGTGTGATCTCAGTTTCTACCCCTATATCATATACTTATGTAGGATGTAAAGGTAGCAATAAGAGTATATGAACATAGGTCAATATCAGCAATACTATCATCCTCCATATGGCCTAGTGCAAACATAAATAACACAGGGAGACAGGCAGACATGAAAAGATTTCACCCAAGTTTGAGCCTTCAGCGATCCCATGTACTCATGATCTGTGGAGGCCAGTGTTTCAGGAGTGGATGGCATCTATCCTTGTGTATGGCTGGCCCTATATACCTCAATGCTCCTGTCCTTACAAGGACAGTCCACAAGTGAGTCTGTGTATCACTGTCCCTGTTATCACCCATAGGAGCCCTCCCGATGCATTTCAACTTTGGAGTAACATCAGGGGAGTAGACAAGCACTTGATATTACAAGCTGATGCTTGGCACCCCCATATCATAAAGCTACCTAACATATTGATTAGTCGAAAGGCCTTTAGGCCAGTCAATATGTTCGGTGGCTTAATGGCCAACCATTTTTGTAATTTTAGCTGTTCAATTAAAAATTACTATATATATTAATTCTAATGCTCACCTTGGTGGTTTTTTACATGTCTTGTTTTTTGGTGAGAGTTTTTGGAGGACTCAGGGTTCTCACTCTAGATTCCTGCCCTGCTTTTTTCGGAAAACATTTCAACTAAATGTGTATCCCTGGACCCACATGCAGCTGAAATAGGTGCAGACATCGTCGAGTCCCCTCTAACATGGGCCTAATCATTACACCTCAAGGTGTGAAAGTCATCTCAGATTTCAAGCTTTTTTTTAAGTTGATAATAAGTGGAAAAATAATCCATTAAGTAGCAATCTCATCAGATTAGTTCCTTTCAGTGGGTCTTGTTTTGGGTGGAGGATACAGGAGTTGTATTGTTAGATGCCTATTGCCTACATATAATATGACTCTAAAGAAAGTTTTCTATTGTCATGTAAAAGTTCTAACTATAGTAAATAATTAACCCTTTCTCTCCATCATTAGAGTGTTATCGCCATTTCAATTTTTATTTAATAATAATGTAGAGTAAGTGATTATAATAAACTTACAAATATCCAGAATCCAGAAGAAAACCTTTCAAAAACCTTCCAGAAGATGTCCCCACTAGGCTTTTTCTTAACCTGACATATGCTGGTTGTCAGGGAAATCTGTCTTCAGCTCCACACACTGAAAACGGCCATAGAGGGGGGAGGGGGTTTACACAGCATTCACACTACAGCTGATCAGAGTCTCAGGTTACCTCAGGCAGGAGAAATCCACCTTCTGCCAGTTTTCCAGCGTTTAGCAGGCTGTGGGACTTTGCAAATGCCACACGGTTTTTATTTGCCTTTTGTTTAGTGCTGGCTTCCTACTGGCTTTGCATATTTGCATATATCTGAGAGGAGGGAAGTGGCTTACAATCTCCTCACCTACTTCGCTGTCTCCATAAGGTTGATAGCAAGTTCCCAGACCTTGTCTTAGCCCACTCACTCAGCCAGATCAGAATATCCCACACACTACACTGATGAGGGGCAGGTACCCCGAAACGCAGCGTCTGTAGTTTGGGGTTCTGATCTGCCACAAATCCCTTAGTTACCGTATATACTCGCGTATAAGCCGAGTTTTTCAGCCCAAAAATTGGGCTGAAAAGTCCCCCCCTCGGCTTATACGCGAGTCAATCGGTATATACTGTGTGGGGGGGCTGTCACCGAGGGCTGGAGGAGGCAGGAAAAGGCAGGGGGAGGCTGCAGTGACAGCGGGAGGTCACATGATGCCGCTCATTAAGTGCTATGAATATGCACGGCATCCCCCTGTCAATCAGCGCCAGGGGGAGCCGTGCATATTGCACTTTACTGACTGAATTCAGCCTCCCCCTGCTGGCACCCACCCATCCGGGATCAGGGCTCCGGGCTCCGGGCTCAGGGCTCAGGGCTCACCCCCCCCCCCCCCCCCGGCCCCCGCACTGCTCTCAGCACCGGGCTCCCCCCGCACCAATCATCTCACCCGTCTTCTTCCAGCCACAGACTTCCTCCGGTACGCTCGTTCTCCCTGTATGCCAGACGGGCGCATGTGCAATGACGTCATGCACCGCGCACAGCAATAAGCCGGCATACAGGGAGGACTAGCGCGTGCCAGAGGAAGGCCGTGGCTGGAAGAAGACGGGTGAGATGATCGGTGCGGGGTGAGCCCGGTGCTGAGAGCAGTGCGGGGGCCGGGGGGGGGGGTGAGCCCTGTGCCCTGAGCCCTGAGCCCTGAGCCCTCTATACATTGATGGGGGGTGCAATGTGACAGCAGGGGAGAGCTGTTAACCCCTGCTGAGGTCCTGTATACCACACTGCTGGGGTCCTGTATACCACACTGCTGGGGTCCTGTATACTGCTGGGGCCTGTATACCACACTGCTGGGACGTGTATACTGCTGGGACCTGTATACTGCTGGGGCCTGTATACCACACTGCTGGGACGTGTATACTGCTGGGACCTGTATACTGCTGGGACGTGTATACTGCTGGGGCCTGTATACCACACTGCTGGGACGTGTATACTGCTGGGACCTGTATACTGCTGGGACCTGTATACTGCTGGGGCCTGTATACCACACTGCTGGGACGTGTATACTGCTGGGACCTGTATACTGCTGGGACCTGTATACTGCTGGTGCCTGTATACCACACTGCTGGGACGTGTATACTGCTGGGACCTGTATACTGCTGGGACGTGTATACTGCTGGGGCCTGTATACCACACTGCTGGGACGTGTATACTGCTGGGACGTGTATACTGCTGGGGCCTGTATACCACACTGCTGGGACGTGTATACTGCTGGGACGTGTATACTGCTGGGACCTGTATACTGCTGGGGCCTGTATACCACACTGCTGGGACGTGTATACTGCTGGGACCTGTATACTGCTGGGACGTGTATACTGCTGGGGCCTGTATACCACACTGCTGGGACGTGTATACTGCTGGGACCTGTATACTGCTGGGACCTGTATACTGCTGGGGCCTGTATACCACACTGCTGGGACGTGTATACTGCTGGGACCTGTATACTGCTGGGACCTGTATACTGCTGGTGCCTGTATACCACACTGCTGGGACGTGTATACTGCTGGGACCTGTATACTGCTGGGACCTGTATACTGCTGGGACGTGTATACTGCTGGGGCCTGTATACCACACTGCTGGGACGTGTATACTGCTGGGACCTGTATACTGCTGGGACGTGTATACTGCTGGGGCCTGTATACCACACTGCTGGGACGTGTATACTGCTGGGACCTGTATACCGCTGGGACCTGTATACCACACTGCTGGGACGTGTATACTGCTGGGACCTGTATACTGCTGGGACCTGTATACCACACTGCTGGGACCTGTATACTGCTGGGACCTGTATACCACACTGCTGGGGTCCTGTATACTGCTGGGGCCTGTATACCACACTGCTGGGACGTGTATACTGCTGGGACCTGTATACTGCTGGGACCTGTATACCACACTGCTGGGGTCCTGTATACTGCTGGGGCCTGTATACCACACTGCTGGGACGTGTATACTGCTGGGATCTGTATACTGCTGGGACCTGTATTCCACACTGCTGGGGGGCTGTATACCACTGATGAGGGGCTTGTATACCAGTGCTGGTGGCAACTGTATAGTAGTTAGGGGCACTCTATACCAGTGATGGCTGCTATATACAGGGATGGTGGGCTATTTACCAGTGATAGGGGGCTTTATAACAGGACGGTGGTCTGCTGCATTGGCAACTGCCAAACTACTGTTTCTATTTGAAATAAAAGTTCAACATTTTTTCGTACCTATTTTCATTTTTGAAATTTTTCAGTACCGGTAGCTGCTGCATTGTCCACCCTAGGCTTATACGCGAGTCAATAGGTTTTCCCAGTTTTTGGGGGTAAAAGTAGGGGGGTCGGCTTATACGCGGGTCGGCTTATACACGAGTATATACGGTATATTAAAAGCTTGTTGGAAAGCGATTATGACTTTGAGGAAGCTGCTTAAATGTGGCACTGGAGTTTCTCTACTTCCTTAGTGAAGTGCAAATTTGCATATTTGTATACATTTATATAATTTAGACATTCAGCAAGGGATCAAATAATTATTTCCTTCACTGTATATTGTTATATCTCTATTATGTAACCCCTAAGCTTGTTATTAGAAGTCAATAGTAATATAGGATATTATTGACTTGAGGACGGACCATTCGTGGTTTGGTGGACTTAACCCTTTAAGAGGAAAACGTCTCTATTTTAGGACTCAATGGCTAGGTGTTCTTATTTTCCTCTTTTTTTTTTTATTGCGGTTGGGTATTGTTAGTTGTGTTTAGTTTTTTGATCACTTTGCTTTTTGTGTGATTTTAACTCAAGCGAATAAATGATATCATTTATGAGTTTTTATGGTTAATTTATGAATTAATTTCATTCATATGAAAGCATTTGTGCATTTACATTGCTAATTTAAAAATAAATAAAGAACATAAATGACATCAAGCTTTAAACTCTTAAACTCTTCAGGTTATAGTCTATCACTTTAAACTGATGCCCAATTTAGTATTCTGCCTAGACAGATTACTCCGCGGGGCGCGCAGACGTCCGGTACAGGTCCAGAACTTTGCGCTTAATGACAAATGCGCTTTTGAGCGTTTTGGCAGCGGTGATGACAATTAAATCGTGTTAGCACACAAAACAGTATTAAAAATATATAAGCAAAACGTAATCCTTATATATTTCTCCTTTATTCACAACATTCCATCTGGCACAACATATTTTCAGTGCAGGTGGCAATTTAATAGGCTTAATCTCATAATCCCCCCTATGAAGCACAGAAACATTGTGTGCATGGAAGAAAAAAAGTTATTTTTTGATCTTTCTTAAAAACACGTTCCCTAAAACATCTTGGTGCTTCAAAGATGAAGCATTTAGCTCAAATTCAGCTCTGCTTTTATCTCTGAAAATGGAAAGCGATCTTGCATCAATTATTTGTCACCAGAAAAGCAAATTTCTGAGCATGAAACAGAATAAAGATGGAAAATGACACATGAAAATTCATATACTACAGTGCTGCTATTACACTGTGTGCAGAATTATTAGGCAAGTTGTATTGTAGAGGATTATTTTTATTATTAATCAACAACTTTTATTTCTCAATCAACCCAAAAGACTCATAAATATCAAAACTTAATATTTTTGGAAGTTGGAGTGGGCTATTTTTAGATTTTGCTATCTTAGGAGGATATCTGTTTGTGCAGGTAACTATTACTGTGCAGAATTATTAGGCAACTTTAACGACATCGTTATCGAGGTGTCACACACACCCATGCTGCAGCTTGGACGAACGATCACCATCTGGTTTGTGATCCGGTTCACCAACCTCTGATGAACGATCTGCCCGATTATCGTTCATAATGTTCATAATATCGGTCACCTGTGGTGACGTCAAAAATTGCGTCACATGACCACAGTTACCACGGTAACTGAGGTCATGTGATCCGATCTGTGATATCACCACAGGTCCTATAAGCATCAGGACCTTGCCGGAGGCAGCAGTGGATCACTGGACAGGTGAGCATACAGTTTTTTTTTATTTTTAACCCTTTCTTTTACTTAATTTCACTTCTGCAATGTATATGCCCCGCACAGCTCATTATTTAGTGTTTTATGGTGTTCGACGAACATTTGACGAACATTCGTCGAACACCCCCCCCCGATTCGACGAATTGAATCGAACTAGAACACTAGGGTGGTGGCTCATCTCTATTCACAACAGGCAAGCGGACACGTCTGTCCACAGCCAACGTGGGAACACTGACTTTCCTGAAAATGAACCAGGCGTGGATTGCACAGGACTTTTCACTACTTTTGGCTGACTAGAGAACTCCAACAGCCGCACGCAGCCATGACTTTAGTTCATATTACTGTAATTTTGGTGTGTCCTGAAACTTGAACCAGCCATGCCCCCTCCAAAAAAAATGTGTAAATTTGAAAGGTTTGCCTCCCTTGCCCCTTCCACCACAACCTCCTCCTCCACTTGGACCTTTACCTGTATTGTTATATTTGTTGGCTTTTTGTTATTCAGTTATTTTAAGTCAGTTGCCTTTAGCTTCAATGAAAAAACAAAAACACCCTCTTCTCCAATTAATTTAGCCCCATAAACATTGTATGGCACCATTGAACTCACTAATCTGGAACCATTGAAATATGCAATTGAGTTCAATGATGCCAGATTAATAAGGGATTATTGAATTCAAGTCTATGTGCACATGTTGAATATTTGGTTGTAAACATTTCTGCCACAAATCTGCATATCCTGACAGGAAAAAGCACCAAAAATGCCTAAATTCTCCAAAAAAGCATGAAATCCATAGCAAAAAAAACAAAATGTTTTTCTCATGGCTTTTGCTGCAAATTTCATGCTTTTTGGTGCAATTTAGGCCTAAAACGCTATATTCATGTGATATTGGATACACAATAAATAAGCACATGTACATGCGTTTGTAATTTTCTGCTGGACCCAACGATGAGGTCTGGGAGGGCTGTAAAAAGGCAGAGAAGGCTGATAATGTGCTCAAACTGCATGGGAACTGTATGCAGACATAATGTAGACTATGTCTGCATACTGTTCTGCCACACAACTGTCTGCTCTGAGTGACAGGACCTAGTGAAAATAGGTAGATAGGCCTGGATCACACTTCCTAATCCACTTTTTAGAGCCATTTGAAAAACGGGTCCATTAAATTTAGGGTGCCAATAGTGTTCCCTGAGATCCTGGACGTTTTTGGAAAATTTTTGGACTTAGACATTTTTTCCGCAAAAATGGATATCCGTTAATGGATGGTGCCTATAGGTGCCCTGCGTTAACGGATAGCTTCCCCATAGGGCCCCATGTTAAAAAAATAGATCAGTTTTTTTCTAGCACCAAAAATAGATGCATACAGTGTTTTTTTGAGCCCAGGAAAACCGGATTACCGTTTTTGAAAAGCACAGGTGCCAATAAATGCATCATCTATTAAAGGATCCGTTTTTGGGACTTAGAAAAAAAAATGCAAAATTCTGCTACAAAAACGGACCTGAAGCAAAATCAGATTGTATATGTGACCCTAGCCATGTGACCCTAGCCATTGAATAGGTAGATTGAGCTTACCAGAATCACGCTGCTGCTTTCTGGTCCACCCAAGTTTCTTGCATATTTACTGCATTGACCAGCAAACAGCCAATCTTGGATGCTCACACTCTGAGAGCCTCTGTGATTGGCTGTTGCAATCAGACTGCATTTCCTCAATCTGGATGGCAATTGTGCTTGGTTGCCATACATATTAATGTGTGGCAACCAACCTGCCATCATAGGGTGTTAAATAAATAAATAATTTAAAAAAATGCATGGGGCTTTGCAGTATTTTTAAGTCTAGTGCAAAAAAAAAAAGCAGACAGCTGTGAGCTGCCACCCTCAGTTGTGTAATTTTACATTGGATCATAAAAAAAAATGTGTGGGCTCCACCATGTTTTTAATTGCCAACCAAGGTAAAATTAGGCAACTGAAGGCTGTTATTCTCAGTGGGGTGAGGGCCCATTATTTTAGGACCCCCCAGACTAAAGAATAGCAACCCACAGCCACCCCTGAAAATGGCGCATTTATCATAGCGCCATTTCCAGGTGCTTTATCAGGCTTTTCCAGCCCTGGTGGTGGAGGCATGCTTGGTAGAAAGGGGTCAACGCCAGCTTTGTATTGCCAGCTGGTATTAAGCCCTGAGATTCTTAATGTCAGGCCAGGTTAGACCCTGCCATTAAGTATCTCAAATACATAGTAAAAAAGGCACAACACAGAGAAAAATTAATTTATTAGAAAAAAAAAAAATCACAAAGACACTTAGTGACTCCATCTTTATTACCACTTCCCCATCCTCTTCCCCTCCACAGCCCTGGAAGTAGCACAGGGAGTCCGTTAAGCCCAATCTACCTATTCTACCAACTATATACCTATTTTCACTAGGTTCTGTCACTGAGAGCAGACAGCTGTATGGCAGGACAGTATGCAGACATAGTCTACATTATGTCTGCATACTGTTCCCATGTAGTTTGAGCATATTCTCAGCCATCCCTGCCTTTTTACAGCCCTCTTAAACCTCATCGCTATTCTGTTTGAGCGTCTTTTTTTTCTTTGGTTATACTATGCCTGCCAATCAAAGTAAGCCATTATCAAAGATGAACATGGCATTACTATGACTGGCATTCCAAGTCCAGCATGTATATTGGCCGAAAATCAGTCATTAAGCATGTTTTTCAGCTCACTCGACTATCACAAGCAAATTCCATAATACTCACAGAGTAACGAGTATCGCGAATACCGTACTATCCGAATAGCGAATAGTAAGGAATACACTCGCTCATCACTACAGGATACCTTAAAAGCTCTAACCATTTTCTGAATTAACTGACTTAACTTGACTTAGTGTTTTTAACTCACCCTCGAAAACATACAAAAATACAGAGAGTCAATAGGAAACTCATACAAACACAAGATCAGAGGGTCATAATGTTGCTGAACTGCAAATAGTATTCCTACTAGTAATAATAATAATAACAGAAATATTAATACTAATAACAGTAGTACTAGAAGTAGTAATAATATTAATAGTGATGATGATGATTATTATTATTATTATCATCACCTCTGCTATTATAATAATTTGTTCAAACCAAAAAAGGAAATGAAAACCTTGCACAGTTCACGACAAAATTAAAATGATCCTTGATCAGCTTTGAAAGAGTTTAATAATGTCAGTATCCAAAGGAATGGGATATGTAATTAACGTAAATTATATTACAGTAATAGTAATCTAATTATTCAGAGAGGACATTAATATAAACATGATATACGACATTTTTAATAAAAAATGCTACTCCGCATTTATAATTCTCCACTGGAAATATTATATACCTCTTCATTAGAGCCCTTGTAACTTAGGTGTAATGTTCAACTGTTTGAGATAATTACATTTAATCAAAAAGAAAATATGTTAGGTAAAAACAGGAAAGGGGAACCACATGCTTAGAGCCACGTGGAAAATGGGTTACGTATGAAAAAATTATTTGCCAACCCCTTAAAATGTGAATCTAATTAAATATTAAAGAAAAATCTGGCTAGCGCTTCTAATGTTTCCTGCCGGTCTCACAATGTCTCCACATTAAAAATAGAAGTGATGAAATAAATCTACTTCTATTCAGAAGACCATTTATAAAACAAACATGGCCATAATATAATGAAGTAAAGAGGTTGATATTTTAATCTTCTTGTTCTGTACTATCCATTTATGTGTAAGATATTGTATACCCTCTCATAAATTATTCCTCTCCACCCTTGTAGTGACACATTTGACTTAGAGTATGCCTATCCTTGGTTTAGCTGAAAACTCTCTCAAGGGTTGTCACACTGTAGAGGGATCAGCTTTATTCTCATTTGTACAAGGAATGACTAGAAGCAATGGGATGAAGCTGAAAGGGAGGAGACAAAGATTACATATTACAAAAAGCTTTTGACAGTGAGGGTGATCAACTTGTGGGACAGGCGGCCACGAGAGGTGATGAGTTCCCCTTCAATGGAAGTCTTCACAAAGAGGCTGGACACATATCTGTCTGGGATGATTTAGTGAATCCTGCTTTGGACTGGAGTTGGACCAGCTGACCCAGGAGGTCCCTCCCACTCTACCATTCTATGCCTCAATGATTCTGTCCTTACACAAAAGCTAAAGAATGGTATTACAGGTTCTATTCCCAAAAGCAAATTAAAGCAGCTTTTAGTATATACCAGATTAACATTATAATTTTTTGTTTCGAAACATTATCCAGTGGTTTCCTTCTCTGGGGTCGGTTTCCTTATGGTTATCGGGATCCTCTGTTTCTTTCTACTGTAGAGTGTAACCTTCTATGTTCAGAGGGATCTCTTCTCTCTTCCGTAGAGTATGTTCTTATGGTCAATGGAGTCCTTTTTCGTTTTCACTTGTAGTTAAAGTTATTATGATCAGCTGATTTTTCTCTCTCTTCTCTTCCATACCTGTATTTTCCGAGCAATTACAAGCTTTCCAGTATTGAGATTTGCAAAAATTAATTTGTCTCAAATCAAATCTTATGAAAAATTTGGGGAAATCAGTAAAGATCTGCTCCTCTCTAGTTTGTATGGGATTTGAGAAAAAAGGAGAACAAAAACAAAGAGGCAATGATTATCTCTTTATTTCTGTAGACAGATTACACCTGATATCCGCCAATGTACTGTAAGTGACAAAGAAGGTAGACATCTAGAGGACAACATTTTTTATGGGATTTTCTTTTTTGGATGCTAAGACAAAATTGTATTTATAAAAAGTGTGTGTCTAAATGTCGCATTCAGTGGTGAGCGAGTGTGATAGTTTCTATTCGCTACTCGCATGGATAGTACGGTATTTGGCTAGGGCCAGACTTGGTTTTGGACCCACGTTTCCAGGCAGCACTAATACCGGGCCCCATAGAAACTTGTTGTGTACCTTAGTTGCAGCCGCAAACAGAGCTGCAGGAGGTGCACTTTAGCTGAGCCCACAGGAAATGCTGCCTGCAGCATTTTCCTGTGCGCTGAGGAAAAGCGCACCTCCTGCAGATCTGTTTGCAGCTGCAACTAAGGTACACAACAAGTTTCTATGGGGCCCCGTTTCCAGGCAGCGCTTGCTGTTAACACTGTCCGGTATTAGTGCTGCCTGGAAATGTGGGTTCAAAACCAAGTCTGACCCTAGCCTTTGCAATACTCGCTACTCGGCGAATAACACTGGTGCTCGTGAATGATGTGACAATCTTTATCGATCTGAAACATATTGCCAGCTCCCTTCAGTAAACAGTGGGAGCTGGCACCTCAATGAGAGCAGATTGAATTTTAGGATTTTTCTCCGGGGCACAGCAAGGTGTTCTAGACATTGAAATTGTAAAAAAAGCCCACCCTCCCGCCCTGTCACAGAAAGACTTGTTTTATGGCCAGATGTGTGTGGGTGGAACCCATCACTAATTGAATAATATTATACATGCTATTCGGACGAATATGCGAGGATTAAAACCTACTTGTTGTGAGTTTAGGGAGTGCAAGTATTTTGCTACTCGCTCATCACTAGTCACATTATCTATCAAAGGAGATGAAGTAATCTACAAGTACAGGGATCATTTAAACAAAGCAGCGCAACATGAGCAGTGAGCATTAGCTCATTACCTGCCTAGCCTTTTTATAATATGACCTATTGAAGGTTTCCTTTTAATGAACTGATAACATTTAAATCCTGAAATTTGAATGGAGAATATCAGAAGATTTGATCTTAGAAAACAGTATCAAGTGTTATACAGGAGAGTTGAAGAGGACATTATTAGAGTTGACAATCTTTTGAGGTTCAAATTTGCCAACTTCAACAACTTCCAATTTTTTCCAGCCAATACGTCACAAAACTTAAATGCTGCTAAGCATATAAGAATTCAGAAAAGAGACATTTTATAATAAAATATATTGAAACTCTGTCTAAAAACACAGCTTTAGAAATATCAAAGTTATCTGCATCTACTGCACAAGGGGGCGAATTATAGGTAATCAGCGATAACCACAACTGCCTCTTTAACAACACACTGTATTAACAGAATTGTTAGACTTCTTGTATTGTAACACAGTCAAAAAATTATCCCTTTTTGTGGCAGATGCCTGGCTTTTTTGTCTTTATATACCGTATGGACAGAAAAACAGAGAAGATGGTGCTAACATTTTCCCTGTTCTGGAAGTATTAAATGCTTTGTTCTTTGCTATATATGAAGTAGCAATATTTTAATGGGGTTGAATCTTAGCGCTAACTTATTACCTTTTATGCTATGGCATTTGAACCAGACCAACTATGTAGTTATTTTCCCTTTCGCTTATTGAAGTAAATATATGTACAAAATCACACATAAAACAAAGTCATATATATAAAAAATTAATTAAAAAATTTTGATCAAATAATTTCTTTATAAAAATAGATGCATGTTCCTTTAAATAATTTTCATGTGAAGGTTTCACTTTGTGGTCGTCTCGCCTCTATTGTCTTGTCCACCTTATGTTCTTATTTTTCAACTTGGCTAAAAATAATAAAAAAAACTAAGTTATAATTACTTGGTTCTTTTTTCTATTTGTTATATACTATATTCTTTTTACTTTTTTGGTAATTATTTTACATACCTATTTGTATTATGATATTCATCTTCTTCCTATCTGTGTTATCTTGTTCTTTGATAGATCTGGTGAATTTAACAAAAAATATATATATCAAATACTGCTCTTTCTATTTTCCTTTTCTTTATTCTTAAAAATGTCTTATTGGTTTATACCGGCTTGTAATCTTCGGTACATTTAGCTCCTCCAAACCATGTCTCTTACAAATCCGTTCTCTAGATCACCCAAGAAATCCTATATCTAAAAATGATATTACATTTAATATATTAATAAACTGTAGTTCCTATTTGGTCACACTAATCATAGTTATTACTTTCCTATTTCTGATACACACCTCTGCATCTCCATATACCACCCAAATCTGATTGATTACACCTTTATCCTTTAAATACAACTGCTCCTTCCCCTTATCAGCCTGCTAACTTCAGGAAGCTCTACGGTATTAGGTTACTATCAGTCACAAAAAAAAAAAAAATAGTCAGTATTTATAATACCTTAGTTCTGTAATTCTCATGTGATTCTCCTCCTTAATATATAGGTATCTGTCCGTCCAAGAAGTCTTCCACAAGCAGAAGAATTTCCTATAGGTAGAGTGAGTTTAAGGTTGTTCTCCTGCTGAAAGGTGAACTTATGCCCCAGTCACAAGTTCTTTACAACCTTTAACAGGTTTTCCTCCAGGATCACCCTGTATTTAGCTCCATTTAACTTCCTATCAACTCTGACCAGCTTCCCTGCCCATGCTGAAGATAAGCCACTTTTCCATAAATGCCAGATTTGTGGAGTATGAGAATAATAATTGTTCTAAGGACAGATACTCCTACCTGTGTTGAGAATCTCTGCAACTCCCACGTAGATACAACAACAATCTAGAATGCATCTGTAATTGGTGCTCTCCTTTCTTAAGATGTCAATTTAGGTGGACAGCCATGTCCAGCCATGTCTTGGTAGGTTTGAAGTTGTGCCATACTACACTCATTTTTGGATCAGTAGTACTCAATAAGATGTTCAGAGTTTTGAACCTAACCCCACTTTACTCTTCTCCACAACTTTATCCCTGACCTCTCTGGTGTGTTCCTTGGTTTTCAAGATGCTGTTTAATTTTTAATGTTGTTAAGCAAACTTCTAAAGACATCACAGGACAGCTGCATATACATTGAGAATAAATTGCACACAGGTGGACTCAATTTTCTAATTAGGTGACTTCTGGAGGCAATTGGTTGCTCAGGATTTTCAATAGTATCAGACTACAAGGGGTTAAATACAAATGAATAGCAACATTTTCAAACTTTAAATCTGCAAAATAATTAGAAATCCATGCATCATTTCCTTTAACATTCACAAATACTTGCTACTTTGTGCTATTATATCCCATTAAACCCCAGTAAAATACTTAAATGTTTTTGGATGTAACATGAAAAAAATATGGAAATGTTAATGGGATATGAATACTTTTTCAAAGTATTGTATGTCTCATCAGTACTATTGTTCTACTGTAGTCTGCAGTCTGATCATGGCTGTAAACAGCAACTCCCACTATCTCCTTACCATTGTTAAGGACATATTGTAGGTTCACAGTTGTATATGGGGTTGATCTGACATTGTAATTGATCACTGTACTAAGCTTGGGAATGTGTTCATATTCTAAATATTCCTTCATCCCTGCATATTTGTAATGTTAGAGCTTCATATGCTGTATTCATACATTGATGTTTTATCTGGTGTTCCATATATATACTGATGGGGGTATTCCTGAACAGATTGAGCTTCTGGTACTATATTGCTGCACTGACTGTGGTTTTGTGGCTATAATTATAAACTCTTGGTGATTGTGGTGATTTATTCATTAACTGATGGTGCTTCTGGTGCTGTATTCACGTACTGATGCTGCTTCTGGTGCTGTGTTCATGTACTATTACTGGTTCTGAACCTGTACACATGCAGTAATCTGTAACTTCTTAGTTAATATGATACACAGCTATGGTAATACAGTATTGTTCTTTCTGAGTCAATAGTACCTACATCTGTATTTATGTTAGGAGCTTTAAATATAATACTAAGAACTATGGCATGCCAAATCATAATAGTGTATATTATCCTCACTGTCAGGATTGATCTCTGCTTGCTGAAGCAGCTACCACATGAACACTCATTTGTTATTTTCATGCTTACGGTCATGTCAACTAGATATTTTTCATGTTTCTCTCGATAAAGCAGGGGCTGTAGTTTTTCATTGAACAATTGAGATAATCACAAATAGAAGTTAGTTAACATATGACTGAACGTGTGCAAATCACATATGAGTGGTCACTTGATGACTATTTAATCCACTTAAATTATGTATTGGATGGAACACCAAACTGAATTGTGCCCCCATTTGCAAGAACATCTTGAGTATGACACATGAACCCCTATAGAATCTATTTCCTAGTGTATTAGGCTAGGGTCAGTCTTGCAACTGCCCCTAGCCTGCAGGATGCGTTCAAAACTTAGAATTTCTTAGGCTCAGCGCATAGCATTACCGGCATGTAATGCTATGTGCTGCCTGTGCATATTATCCCTTTGGCAACCGGATTCATCGCGCTGCCGCCGGCTCCACTTACAATGCCCAGATATGCGCTTTTGATGAGCGCACAGGAAAATGCTGCAAACTGTGTTTCCTGTGTGCTCATAAAAAGCGCATATCCGGGGATTGTAAGTGGAGCTGGCGGCTGTGCGATGAATCCGGTTGCCATACAAAGGCGAACCATAGCGTTACATGCCGGTAACGCTATGTGCTGAGCCTGAGAAATTCTAAGCTTTGAATGCATCCTGCAGGCTAGGGGCAGACGCAAGTCTGACCCTAGCCTTAGGGAGAAGAACATGCAATATTCATGAACCCCTATATTATGTTTGGTGGGGAGTGGTTTTCCAGAATTTTTGTTGGGCTCAAAATTCAAACTGCTACTTCAAAAATCATGTAATGTTTTCTAAAAAATAATAGCTGAAAATGTTCAATTTGATCTTTTCTCATACAACATATTTTGAACACATAAATACCCATCATTCCACCTCTTACCTTAAGCTACAAAATGACTTCACAATTCACTCATGGATTTCACATTCACTCATGGATGTAATTAATAAAGCATTGCACACACAAGTGCACCTTTTCATGTTGAATTAGATTGGAAACACATGTCATTATGCTATGGCAATTATAAGAGAAGAAGGATCATGAAATGGGTAATGTCCCAGAACTGTACAGTCAGGGAACTCCAGGATACATTACAATGAACGTCTACAACAATGTCGTCCCTAGGATGCAGATCTCCCTTTAATCACTGCTTTGATGATGCCCTCAACACTGGAGACTGATCTTACATGCCTAGACAACTTGTTATCATAAATGTGCGATTTATCTTGATCATGACATAATTATTTCCAATTATAGTTATCATATAAACATTTGACAATCTCGTCAGTGATAGTTGCGGCGTGTAAAGGTACCTTCAAAGGTGTAATTGACAGGTGAGGGTTGGGCTTTGGGGAATGTGTAAGAAATTAGTTCCAGCTCACCCAGCCACTCTTCACTCATCTACCTGGAGCTCAGACACTGGCCTCGCCTTGGCCTTTTATCAAGGTTAATAGAAAAAATTGAAATCTGGCTGAAACAGGAATGGATTTTCTTTTTCTTTTTCATTAAAAGTGGTGTGTATTTTTCGCATCTTTTTACGCGTGCTTTCCCCCAAAAGCGCATCTGCGTCTGCGTTTCCCAGAGTGAATTCCCAAAGTGAATGGAAATTCAATTTTGGCGTTCAGACTCTGCGCTTCTTTCGGCCACGCTTTTGGGGCCGAAAACACGCGCATAAAAAGAATGAGCATGTCAATTATTTGCGCAAATATGCGCACATTTTCCTCCATAGGCCCCTTTATAAGCGCTGAAATTAC
The DNA here is from genome assembly GCA_033576535.1 of Allobates femoralis. NCBI lineage: Eukaryota > Metazoa > Chordata > Amphibia > Anura > Aromobatidae > Allobates > Allobates femoralis. The sequence continues at coordinate 818,364,298 of JARQOC010000003.1, forward strand.
GCATCACCGTTCAGACAATGTGCAATTCGAGCGCCTATAGACGCAGGCGCATGACGAGAAGCAGGATGTCATGTCACACGGGGGAGGAATAATCCTGCGTTCCTTCCCCCGTGTGACATGTCGGGGCTGTAGTTTTGCTTTCCCAATGTATCTACATACACTGTAAAAGCAAAATAAAAGAAAAAAAAATGTATTTAAATAGAAAAAAAATGCTCACCTCTCCGCCGGCTGTCCGGGACCCGAGAAGACGTCCCATTGCTGCCTGCAAGAACCTTAATATGTGATTGGCCGTCAGCGATCAGGTGACGTAGACATAGACCTAATGTTACAACTTTCAGGACCAAGGACAGGGGCTCATACAGTACGTACATTACGTACAGTATCTCCTCTACAGTGAGGAGCCGCCGTATTCATTGTTAAAATTGAAAAAACTGACAATAGCCGGCAATACTATAATGACACATATTAACCCCTCACATGCCCACATGAGTGGACAGCATGTCTCTAGGGAGGGTGGGCACCCCCTAGAGACATGTCGCCTACATCTATTATTAAGATTAACCCTTTGTTCATCTCTGCAGCAGCAGAGATGAACAAAGCATACAGTAACCGGATTGCTGCGGATTACACATCCTGAGCAATCCGGTTACCGCATTGTCGTTCACTGGACACATTTTGTGCACAAAATGTGTCTGAAGGCAATTGCGGTTACCGCATCTGGATCTGGATGCGGTAACCGCAATAACACTTCCAAATGTGACCCCAGCCTTATTATACCTTGCATCTGCTCTAGTTGTGTGTGTATATATATGTGCTTCTTCAAATATTTAGTCATACCATGCCTGATGAAGAGACGTGAGAAGTCTCGAAAGCTTGCTCCTTTGTAACTTCAATTACTTTAGTATTTTTAGCCATTAAAAGGTATCACAACTACAAGATTATTATTTTGCTTTTCCAACTGAGAGCAATCAATTTTTTTTTGCAATTGCACTGACACGGTGATATTTTTTACCAAGTCATATCCTATTTACGGCATAAGAAACGTTGTAAAAACAACCGACTTCCTCCCCCAAAAAAACTCTGGATTCTGTTTTTTTTTTATCTATTTTACAGTACTGGGATATTTTTTTCCCATTTTTCAGTGTATTATACGGTAAATGAAACATGTCAGTGAACACTACAACTCATCCTACAAAACCTAACTATGATGGAAACAAAATAAGTTATGTTTTTGGGAAGAAAGGGAGGAAAAAACAAAAGGAAGGACAGAAAAAATGCCCTGATCCTTGGTGAAAGTTTAAATTTGCTAACTATATTAAATGAACATCTCTTGATAAAATTACTAAAAAACTTTTTTCCCAGTCATTCATGTAAAATTCCCCATTAATAATAAATGTGGGTCATAGAGTATTTTCTTGGTGATGTTGTGTGTGTGTCTTGAACATAGAGTGAACGGTTTTCGTAGTGTGAGAATTGGATTATTCCTTTGGGATGATACAGAAAAGAACACATTATAAACCCAGTAATAGGGATGCTATTGTTAATGGCTAGCTATTCAAATATCTCAATATAATCACCTTTCCCAATGTCTCCCTGTTGCCTACTTGCCGGAAGAACTCATCGCTCTGCCCTTATTTTATTGCAGCGAATTTAGCTTGCATTTGCTTAGTAAGAAATTAAGAACAGCAAAGTGATTAATGGGCGACTGCAATGTGTAAACGTACAAACTTTGAGGAGACAGCTTTATTTACAGTCAAGGAGAAAGCCGATATACAATTACAAAATTGTGTTTTAATGAAAGTCAGGCAAGATAGGTTATGAAATAAATTCTGTGCAGAAAAGGTAGATTCATGTTGTGCTGTATATTCTATATACATAACGTCATTGTTTCCCCGATCAATGCAAAATTGTACATATAATATTCTGCAATTCATATTTTCCCATATAGGTGTCTTTCTAACTCAGGGGTGGGGAACTCCAGGCCTCAAGGGCCACCAACAAGTCATTTTTTCAGTATTTCCTTAGCATTGCAACAGGGATTGGAATCATCACCAGTGCAGGTTTATGTATATATTATCACTAGTGCAATACTAAGGAAATCCTGAAAACATAACCTGTTGGTGGCCCTCCATGCATGGAGTTCCCACCCCTGCTCTAACTCATTGTACAATGTTGCTTTGTTGCTCATGTTTTACTTCAACAGCACACCTGGTGGTCAGGGCATGTATTGCAAGTAACACAAAATAGAAATATCAAACTTTAATTGGTAATTTTTCAAAATAAATGTGGAATTGCTATTACTGCAACTTTGTTTTACTGGTATAATTTGAGAACCGTACATGCCACACCTATACTGTGACCTCCAGGCACATTTTGTTTTTGGCATGTAAAGCTACCATAGAATCATAGAATGTTGGAGTTGGAAGGGACCTCCTCGGTCATCTGGTCTAACCCCCCGCTCAAAGCAGAAGTCTCTAAATCATCCCAGACAGACGTCTGTCCAGCTGTGTGAAGACTTCCATAGAAGGATAACTCACCACCTCTCATGGCCGCCTGTTCCCCTCGTTAATCACATTGAAAGACAAAACGTTTCTTCTAATATCTAATCTGTGTCTCCTCCCATTCAGTTTCACCCCATTGCTTCTAGTCTTTCCTTGTGCAAATGAGAATAAAGCTGATCCCTCTACAGTGTGACAGCCCTTGAGATATTTGTAGACAGCTATTCAGTCTCCTGTTGGTCTTCTTTTTTTCCAAAATAAACATTTCCAAATCCTGTAAGCGTTCTTCATAAGACATAGCGTGCAAACCGGTCACCATTCTAGTCGCTCTTCTCTGAACGTGCTTAAGTTTGTTGATTTCTTTTTAAAAATGAGGAGCCCAGAACAGGACACAGTAACCTGATGAGATCTGACCAAAGAGGAGTAGAGGGGGATAATGACTTCACGTGATCTAGACTGCAGAATTGTGTTTGCCTTTTTAGCTGCTGCATCACATTGCTGACTGATGTTCAGTCTGTGATCTATTAGTATACAAGTCTTTTTTACATGTGCTGTTGCTTAGCCCTAATCTTCCCATTCTGTAGATGCTTTTTTGACTTTTCTTTTCCAGATGTAGGACTTTGCATTTCTCACTGCTATAAGCCATTCTGTTAGTTGCTGCCCCTCTTCCAGTTTAGATAGGTATTTTTGAATGCTGTGTCCCTCTTCTCTAGTATTAGCTATCCCTCCTAGGTTTGTGTTATCAGCAAATGTAATCAGTTTACCCTCAATTCCTTTCTCCAAATCTTTGATAAAGGCGTTGAGCAACACAGGGCTCAGGACAGAGCCTTGTAGTACCCTAATTTAGACATTCTTCCAACTGGATGTGTCGGCATTTATCACCACTCTTTGGATCATAAATCACTAAGTTCACTAAGCTAGTTATGAATCCAATCAACAGTTGCATTGTCCATTCTTACTTGGTAATTATTTGAATAAGGATGGTATGAGATACTTTGTCAGATGCTTTGCTGAAGTCAAGATCTACTGTATCTACTGTGTTTCACTGATCCATCCAGTCAGTGACCCATAGAAGGAATTTAAGTTAGGCTAGGGTCACATTTCGGTTTTGACCCTAGCCTACAACAATCCGGTTTTAACTTAGAACTTTTTCCAGCACCGCATAGCATTACCGCTATGCGGTGCTGGAAAACGCATTCCTAGTTACCCTATGTTTACCTTAACTACCTGTCACACAGAGTGAGGGTGTCAACTTTTTCATGCTCACTAGCCATCAATCTTGCAGGAATTAAGTTACTGATGACTGGTAATGTGCTACTGGAGTTTTTGGTTTCCTCTGCCAATTATAGCTTCAGCTTTGCTCCAGCAATGCCATTTCTGTGCTTGGTGTTTCAGTTATTTGGAAACAGTTTTTTATTATTATCATTATTATTTATTTACATAGCGCAATTAGATTTCATGACGGTTTACATATGGAAAGGGTAGACTAGTACAAGTACAATATATATTGACAATCAGGTCATATAGATACAGGAGAGGAGAGGATCCTGTCAGCAAAGGCTCACAGTTGTTACTAGTTTGGTGTTGGGTATAAATTTCCTCGTTGTATTTGTATATCCTCATTGTACTTATTTTATCCGTTATCACATACTGTATTCTCCCTGTGTGTGAGCTAGAGTTTTGGTTCTCCTCTGTTTGTCTTTATCTGTAGATTTTGTTACTTCCCAGCTCTGGGTGGGCAAAGGAATCAGCTCAAGGCTGAGCAGGAGCAGGGCTAGGGTGGAGACTTAGGTCTCTCCACCATTAGGAGTACCCCTGAGATAAGGAGAATTGAGGGCTCCCTAGCTTGAGTGGCAGATCAGGCACCCTGGCTCCTCTTTTCCCCATAACCATCATGATACTTGTCCTGTGGTCTTATTTTGTTCAGATTCAAGCACAAAGAAAAATCAAGCAATCACAGAGGCCAGGAGGGTGAGTAAAACATCCAGTTTACTACATCATCTTAAAAGTGTCTTAGTAGCAGCTTGAGGTCATATGTGTCACACAGGCAGGACAGAGGTACAATCCCACATGTTTAGGCTATGATGCCTAAATCATGAAACATGGTACATGATTATGGCTTCATAGCTAAAATGCTATACCAGTTTTCCTGGTATTCCATTGTGGCTACAGCATTGATTCTTTTATAATAGTGCATGCATCCTCAATTTTTCCCATTATTATTAATGTCTCAGCTGCCCCAGAAAAGGTAAGATTTTTAGCCATCACTAAAGTAGTTATCCATGACCTTTAGTGGCTTTTTTATATGGGGCAAAGAAATTATAGGCAGGTAGTTATAAATTACCTGCTTCTACTGCCTGATGCCAATCTCTGCAAGTTCAGGGCTGTCATGATCCACTCCTGCCGGCAATCCTTCAACTTCCAGCTACATCTGATCAATAGAGTACAAAGTGGGAACACACAAAATGCTAAGGGTATTCTGTCTGACAGTTGTTATCCCCTAAAACGTTTCCTTTGCATATTTTTTGGCATTTTTGTTTCTTCCTTCCCACTATTATTTTTCCATCGACATACCCATATAAATAAGTTTCCAATAATCTGACCTCCTGAAATGTGTGGGATCATATTGCGTATTTAGTATAGTGCACATGGTTTAAAAGAAGCTCATCTGATGACATTTCACTTCTCAGCATTTCCTATGAATATGAGCTGCCCTTTTCAGTATCACTAAAAGAAGATGCCATCATCATTATGGAATAAACATGGAGCACAAGATTAAAAATATGACTGGTAAAATTACGTCAAGTTGATGGATTTCATATTTCCTATTTACATATCTGAATGATGATATTCACAACAGATATGCTGCCAATGATCAGAGCTGCCAATATGACATCAAAAGGTCAAGCCAAAGCAGAAGGATGACATTTACCTCCATCTGAATAGAATAACCTTATCGTGGCCGAATTATGTGAACTTGACAGTTGCCTTAGCCCCCTGATCTCCTAAACCACCACCGTGACTGTATTGTTCCCTTTTCCTATATTCTATTAAAGCCCCTGTTACTTGTTTTGAGATTAATAAACATTATCCTACACCTACAGTATGCAAATGAACTTGTTGGCGAGCACTGATTTGCGTGGACTAATCGTCTTGGGTCAGGTCAGTTTTGGATGGGACCAAATCCTCCGACGCGGATTTACCAGAACTAGCTGTGCTCAGTCCCGGGATGTTGCACTCCAGGAGTCTTTGGGGATTTAGTTGTATCTGTTGTGACTTTGGATTTGCACTTTGGACATCATGACTCTTTTGGGCCATGAGCAGTCTCTGCTGATCCGGAGCAAATTAAGATCAGGTAATCCTCCAGCTCATTGTGGAAGCACGCCACTGTGGTTGTGAGTGACATCACCGCCGGCTCATTGAAATCTCACACATGCACTCAACATGCTAGTTCAATGGCAAACGCTCCTTAGTTTCATCCCTGATCGGTGCATGCTCAGGACATCAGCAATGGCAGAGGACTCCGACAGCTTTGAGATTTGCGAAGAGCTGGCGGTAATGTTGCTCTTGCAAATCATGTCACTCTTACTCAAGGGGCATGCCAACTCAATGAAAGAAAGTGTTGAGGCAAATACATTTTCCCAATGACGCATCCATCATTGATTTACAAGCTGCGAGAATAGGGTTTAAAGGTAGTTTCACATGTTTTTTTGCAAGGTTAGCAGCAGAAAAAGACTTAGAATGTGATATAAGGATGCAATACATATATGGAGGTGTTTAGGGGGTCTAAGGCAGCTGCAACAATCCTTTTAAGGGTACCTTTACACGCCGCAACTTTTGGCGGCGATCGGAGGCAACCTAACGTGCGCGTGCACATTTTTCATGGTTGCCCCCGAACGCCAAAAGCGCTTTTACACACCGCAATTTGGCCCTCAACCTAAGGCGATGTGTCGTCCCGGAAGTTCCCAAACCAACAGCGGGAAACATCCGGTAGACTCCAGTCGCCGCTTCACACGCCGCAATCCCCAAAGGAATGTGGGCGTTCATGGTTAGCGCCGCAAGAACATAGGCGTGCCAGACTGGTGTATTCCGCGCCCCAAACATGCCAAAAGCAGGGAATTTCATGGTTGCCTCTGGTTTTGGAGCAGTGCAGTGAAATCGGAACCAGGCGCAACTTTTTTGGTTGCCGCCGGATTCCCCAATTACACGCCACAATTTCGAGTCAATTTCACGGCGATGGTGATGGGACTACAGATTGCCTGTCAGATTTCTCACCGCAGTTTCGGCATGTAAAGGTACCCTAAGAGTATTTAATAGGATGTCAATAACATTTCTCTGATTTTGAAATAAATATAGCCTATCACCTAGCCAGATCGTGTCTCATAATTGGCAATGACGAGGAGCAAGCACTCCAAAACACCGTGTCTGCAAATTGAGAATATGCTTTGGCTTATACATAGCCTTGGTCATATGATAAAACTCGCTAAACGGTCAATATTGACTTTTAGGATTCTTACTACCAATAGGTAGTGCTAGGCTAGAGTTCAACTCCTCTATAAAGAGGCAATTTGCATATGAAAGTAAATGTAGACAGCTTTTTAAAGGAAATATGCTATAAAACTATCCATTAAGATGATTGGGTTTTATGATACTTCTGGTTTTTAAAGAGGTTGTCTAGAGTAAAAGAATGTATTCACTCAATCGAACCCCGTGACTCCAGAGCAGATCAATCCCATTGTACAGTATGCGACAGGGTCTCATTTATTGGATACTTGACCACTAAGTCAGATAATTGTCTGCAGAGGTTGAATAAGTAAAAAAAAAAAAGATATAATTTTTATTTATTTTTTACTCACTTTTATAGTGCTATTAATTCCATAGCGCTTTACAGACGTGATCATCTCTGTCCTCATTGGGCCTCACAATCTACATTCCCTATCAGTCTTTGGAGTGTGGGAGGAAACTGGAGAACTCGGAGGAAACCTCCAAACATTGGGAGAATACACAACCTCCTTGCAGATGTCGTCCCAAGGAAAATAATGTGAAAATATAATTATTTAATCATTGATATGCTCCCCAAAAGTATTTTATGACCTTATGGGTGGAACAATAAATAAAATAAATGAAAAATAAATAAACACTATCATGTTTTTTACAGATCTATATGAGTCGAATTGTAATCAGATAACAAGTCTTATTACAGATATCAGTGCAATTGTGCATCTCTGGCAGGTAAGTTGTGGAGGAAAAACTTGACGTGCTAGAAAAAAACTGACTACATTTTTGGAAACAGCATGCCAATTTTAGTATAAATCAGCTCAAAAACCTAACTCAACAGAAATTTTTTTTCAAATTGTTCTCCAGTGTTATTAAATAAAGAAATAGGCAAACAAATAAATACATAAAAGCCACAGTCAAACCAATCGACAAACTTATTTTAAAAAGTGCTCAATATATAATAATAATTGTTACAGTGTGAAATCGATTTTTAAATGTAACTTAGTGGTCCTTTGTGGTTATCGAAAAATAAAACAGACTCTAATTTAACATATTTTCCAACCAATAATTCCCGATATCAGCAAAAAAAAGAAAGAGAATATGACAATGACATAAAAAGTCCCGTGTGTCATGAAAAAAAATACCCAAATCTTTTGAATATCTAATTGCGAATTTTTATTGATTCAAATTGAATGTATGAAAAAAATCCTGAGACTATGTAAGGTCAGGATTATTGATAAATGGCCCAGTACCGAAGTGGTTAATATTAATTAAAAAGTAAAAATAGTATGATTGCTCCAATGGCAGCTACATGCATCAACACTGGTATCATTTACAGTAGCTTCATACCTATGCAAGGGATTTATTTACATAAATACTTTGGCGTCCGCTTGTCCCCAATAAAGCGCCCCCTGATTGGTCAGCTGAACACCACCTGATTAGCCAGCTGAAAAGGAAAAAAAAAATTCCTGCCATATTGGCACACCTAAGAGATGGCTGTGGCAATATGGCAGCTGGTAGCGGTACTGCATGGTTGATGGGGCACATTGCACAGTACCGCCAGTGGCACCACATGATGCTGCGGTACTTTGGGCCCAGGTCCTCCAACTCCGCCACCGCCGGTGTTGCTGGGTCGCCCCTCTATGATCCACAAAGCCACCTCATAGCTCATCCCCATCGTGAGGTTACCCTGTTAGTAACTGCACATGTGGTTGCCATGTTTGTATACCCGGTCTAATATTGTGCATTACACTGTTAACAAAGATGGTGGAGTCACAAGCCTCCCCCAAGGCCGTCATCCCCTTACCACTCTCCAAAAAAAGGACGCCACTACAATCTCCTGATGTGATCAGGCATCATCTAGTTTAAATATGAATTTATTAGAACATTTATCAGGAAATAATAAGAATATATGAACATGTGTGCTGTTTTCTTTTTTCTTGGCTCAACAAATCCTTGGGTAAGGGGGGAAGATGAATTTTGATAAAAATGGGAATTGTAGATACTCTGCAATGAAATGTCTATGGTTTGGGTGTCAGTGTGTTGTCTGCCACTAGTGGTTGGAAGGTTAAAAACAGCCTGCGAAAGGTTTTACCAGTATCAAAATAAAATATCAGTCAATATTGAATTAAACTTGTGATAAATCACAAAATGTACTCCTTATGCGAGAGCAGGTAGTCACTACCTGCGCTCCCCCCCCCATGGATGTAGTTTTTTTTATTTATCAAAACTCTGGATAGATCTATATTTGTTGGTGTCTGCTGGTGCTCTTTTTATATTTTTTTAGCTGTATTTAGCTTCATGGTGTCCGATGCCCTGTTTTAGAAGCAGCAGACTGACCCCAGATTTTACAGGCTGACCCCAGATTTTAGTGAGGTTATTCCTCTCTTTGAAGGGCTCCTATATCACAGTTTGTAAGTCCTGACTGCTGTTTAAGGTGTTGTTTTTAATTTCCAATGTCTTATCAGAAGGACTCCGCAGTCTTTTTTTGTTATTTCAACATTGATCAGTCCTTTATCTATTTCAACAAAATGTAAAAAGGTTGTCCATTACTTTTTATTAATGACCTACCAATAGGATAGTGAAGAAAACATTCATCAATCAACATTACAGTGAATGAGTATAAAGCATTAATGGCGTTCCATAAACAATCAATCTTAACCTAGTTTCTACCTCTTTTGGGCCTTCTTCAGAATGAAAACTGATTGCCGTGCTGTAGAAGGATATGGAAGGTCGACAGTGCTGTGTGAGTATGACATCTGTGTGAGTGCCATATCTACATGACTAATGTCGGACTGACACAACACTGTCAAGCTGATGTGTCCCTCTACACTATAGCAATCAGTTTTCTTTCTGATGAAGGTCCAGAAAAGGGGACCAAAACGTTAGTATTGGTTGTTTATGTATTTTTATTAAAATGTATGTTTGTCCAGTGCAATATTGAGTCCCTTGTTTCTTCACTATATTTATGGATTGGATACCTACTAAAAAACCATAACCTTTGAGCAGCGGAGTGGCATATATCTCAACAGTAAATTAACCTATCCATAGGATAGGCTATCAATATCTAGTCAGTAGGGATGTGACACCCAGCAACCCCGATGATTAGCTGTTACCGGCATGGCAGTGACCAGAAGTTCTCTGATGCTGTCAGCAGTCCTATCAAAACAATAGTGACCATGGGTGCGTACTACAAAATCATTCTCTATTCATTTGAGTAGGGGTGGATCTGTATTAAACCACAGGAGCTGCTATAGAGATGATGGAACAGCTGTGTTCTGGTAGCATCTAAGAGCTTCTAGCCACAGCTAATCCGCAGGGGTGCTGGGTGTTGCACCCCCACTTTTTAAACATTGATGGCCTAGCCAAAGGATAACCCATCAATAAAATGTAGTCACCAACCCCTTGAAACATCTGTACTGCTTCTGCACAGAGATCTATCTGCTTTGTCTTTTGCTCAAATGTGAATTCGCACACATTTACAATATAAATTAAATAAAAGATTAAAATCCTAAGCGACTATGTATTTTCCTTGGGAAATCAGTAACGAGCTTCCATGTACTTACCTCTAGTGCAAACATACAATAAGCTATAAAATGCAGATATGAAAATATAATGGCTTCCAGTTAATTATGCCTCCACTAAATGAGTAGAATTCAAGGAAATCTTAATGTTTGGCATTTTACTTTTACAAGTTTGTGTTGATCATACCCATTAGAAATTGGCCACATACTCAGTTGTTAATTAGATCTTAGTCTATTAGAGGGAATGTACATGCTGTGTAAGTTCATATCATTAATGCTTAAAAAATGCAATCTCATTATGCTTTAATGTTTAGCTATTTTTTTCTTGGGAAAACATGACTAAACTTACAAGGCTGACAAAAAAAAACGCCACTTGTAATGTGTTTGCTAATTTTGCCGTAAGCTCTTTTATTACAGTGATGTACGTAAGCTAAACACTTCCCATCAAGAGATAGAGAATGATGCTTCCAAAACCATTTTATAATGCCAATTGCAGCCATTTAACATTGGAGCAAATGAAGTCAATAAAAAAAAGAGAATTGGTTGGGTTTAAAGGAAAGCTACCATTACAATTTGCTCCTAAGAAACTAGCGGGGTAAATTATTTGAAGCACTGAACTAAAACACTCCCTTTCCATTCCGCTAGGACATAGCATATTTCCCTTTTCTTACATCCGATTCTTGGAATCCTGGCTACCCAATAGGGATCACTATGAATACTATTTCCATTGAGGTCAATTGTTATATACATGTATGTCCAATCAAGATTTCATAAGGAGGAATAAAGCGGCACTCACCGGACTAAATACTCAGTCACTTTATTTTTCGGTCTACAATACAACAGGTGCAGGGAGGGGGAGTAGGAGCAGTGGTCTAAGGCTGGCTTCACACCACAGCAGCGTCCGATCCGGGGCTGTCAGGGATGAACCTGACAGCCCCGGACCGGATCAGCATACAGAATATGCCCTCCGATCCGGTGTGCAGACGGAAGCAACTGCGATTGCTGATGAGTCAGGATGTGGCTCGCAGGGAGCCAGACACAGTCCTGAAATAGCAGCATGAAGCCGACGGTATCCGGTTCCCAGATCCTCCCAGATCGGGGCAATCAGGCCCCATAGGCTCCCATATTAGGGAGCGCCGGATTGCCCCGAATACGGGAGGATCCGGGAGACGCCAATTTGGGGACATTTTTCTCCCCGGACACAAAAATGTTGCAAGCAATGGTTTGCATCCGGGAGAAAAATCAGAATTCTCCCAGATTCTTCCGGAGAGATAGAAACCGGATGGCAGAGAGCTGCCATCAGGCTCCATAGGATACTATGGGGCCAAAATCCGGTCCGGGGCTGTCTGGTTTACACCGGACAGCCCCGGACGCTGCCATAGTGTGAAGACAGCCTAAGACTTATTGAAGCATTTGGTAGGCATGAGGCAAGAAGCCACTCTCAACCGCTCTGTCTCACCCTCCCTGCACCGGTTGTATTATGGACCAGAACATAAAGTGACTGAGCATTTAATCCGGTGACTGCTGCTGTATTCCTCCTTATGAAATCTTTATCTGACAAATTGTTCAGTTGAAGCAGGCAACTCCGGAGCAGCGGTTGTCCCAGCTTGGCAGACGGTGGATGATACTAGACCGTATTGTGGGCAATGTTCTAGGTAGTAGTGCCTGGCTAATCTCCTCAGGGGGCAGAAAAAATATCCTCGAATTTACTTACAGGTTTTGCACAAATCTGCAGTAAATAGCCTGCCGGACAGCTGAATGCAAAACTGATTTCATCCCTCAACATAAAAAGGTTCAAACCTGCTGTGAAATTTGGCATTATGAAAAAAATCTCATCTAAGTAGATGGCCTTGTAATCCACTCTGGACTTAGTTCTTAACATTTTCATACTGTGAGGACATATCCTTGAAGGTATTTTCCAGTCTAAAATGATAATTCTGCAGTTACTCTGTGTGACTGCAGAACTATCAATGCTCCCAGCACCCGCACTGTGTGCTACAAAGATTTGCTATTTCTAAACTGGAATTTGACCCCAGTTATGCATTATGGATGTTCCTGAACACTGCGGATGGAGACCCCAGCCAGTTGGCGTGGCTTTGCTTAATACAGTTGTATGGAGAAAGGCCGTGACCACTAGGCGGGTATGCCCACTAGTTGAACATGCCTGCTCTATACAATTGTATGGAGTGAAGCCGCACCCACTAGTCTTGCTTTGCCGGGAACATGCATACCGCATAATTGTGGTTCGTTTCCAGCTACAAAACGGCGAATTCTTGCAGCACTCAGTGCGGGCGCTGGAAGGATTGATAATTCTGCACTCACACAGAGTGACTGCCAAATAATCATTTTAAACTGGAAAACCCCTTTAAAGGGATCACTCCAGGCCATCTGAATGTTTTGACCATTAATATTTAAGTAAACATGGGGATTTCTGTATTCTGATCATTTATTTCTGTGCTATATTAGTGTTCTATTATTTGAAGGGTAAATTTAATACTGATGATATGTACATAAGTAAGGACTGGTCCAGTGGGATGTCCTTTCTACAGGAATAGTCAAGCTTTGGATCATGTAATCTTGCCTCCCTGAGCTTACAGGATAGGCTGGCAATTATGCCCAATGGAGGACTAATTAAAGAACCAGGATCCAATATAGGACTAATCCTGATAGAGCAGGGGTCCCCAATCTGGGGCTCAGAAGCCAAATGTGACTCGCGATCACTTAGTGTGGGACTCACGAATTCCAGCATGGTACATTAGCACCAGGTCTAGCAAACAGCCATGAAGAGCAGTGAATTTTATGAATAGCCACATATAGAAGGTCAGATTTGAATGGTGGTAAGGTAGGAAGCCCTAAATCTTAATATACTGCCTTGGTGTGATTTATGTGGAGACTATCGGTGTCCCTACTGGATATAGCTCACAACCCTATCTGTAAGCTAAATGTGGCTAGCGACCCTCTCAGAGCTCAATGTGGATTTCACAGTCAGGTTAGAAACCTCTGCAAAAGAGTCATCCTGCTGGACAAGTCTGCTTCATTTACACATGTGATACTGTAGAATAAAGCTTCACTCTTCTTACAGTGTTGTAGGATAGCACATATAAAACATTATTAGAATATAGAAATCCCTGCGCATAGTGCTATGTCTGTGGTTGGGAACAGTCTGGGAATCTGACTGATTTTCTTTATGGAAGTATTTTTTACACTAAAGTAGGTTTGTGTTGCTTCAATGTTTCTTTATTTTGACATCAAAGTAATGTTTATTACTGTTATATCATTGTGTAAATTGCGTAATCATTACTGTATAATGAATAGAGATGAGCAAACCTTTTCAAGTTCGGATTCAGTTCGGTTTGCTGAACGGGCATATGTTCACTGAATAAATCGGCAAACAGTCCGTCAAAATTCCGAGCCCCATTCAAATCAATGGGAGCCAAAATCAAGAGCATAGAAAATACTTTCAAAGGGGCCCAAAAGCAGCCAAACACAGCTCAAACCATTTTACAATGCAGTACAGACATTAGCTTTCTTGAATGCTACTCACCAAGCTTCAGTAACGCTTTTACCCTGCTTCCAGGCCTGCTCATGAACCTCACTGCTTCCCCCCTTGATTGGTTGAAGTCAGATTTAGCCCTGCCGACCCTCTCTGTCGACATCTGTGATTGGTTTCCAGTATGGCAAGCAATCTGGTGTCAGATTACTGTAAAAATAAGTAATTGAAAAAATTGGTGTGGGGTCCCCCCAAGTTTCATACCAATCAAGATAAAACGTATAGTTGGGGGTTGGTATTCTTAACTTGGGGCACATAGTTATTGCCCACCCACAGGGTAAGAATAGTTAGCTGCAACCGCTCCAGAATATGAAACATTCATTAAAAGCACCATATCCTGTCCCTTCATCTTGGCTCATGCCATTGCCCTGGTGCGATGGCAAATGGGATAATAGAACTCATTAATGACAGATGAGTATTTTCAGATGTCATCAACCAATGGATTGGTAATGTTGCGGCATCTATGATACCTCCACATTACCAATCCAGTGAGTAAATAGTTAAAATAGAGGGACGCAGAGAGAAATCCGGTATTAAAGATAAAACACACAGACATCCTGTTTTCACCCATTTATTAAGCCCATATGTCGACGATAATCGTCACGAGATGAAATCTTCCTAAGCACACTTGGCATATCTACATCGCTATGACAGGAGCATGCAGCATATATTTCTATGGAGCTGCAAGCTTCTGTTCTGAGAGCAGATTGCCATGTAGGGTGATGCATGTAGGACTCAAGCGAGTCTTGTATGTATGCCACCCAGTGCGACTCAAGCCTCATTCTAAACTGTAGCTGTGAATAGTGATGTCAGACAGTTCATTTGAGATTACCATGGTAACAACTGTTGCTGTAACATGGTGAGTCAGCTGTGACTGTGGATGAACTATCTGACATTACTGTTCACAGCTGAGTGTTAATGAGCTACTGTGCTGTGCATATACTGTAACAGTCTTCGCTCACTTCATATCGCTATAAATTATCATCGGAGGGAATGTTTGGACTTAATAAATGGCTGACTGCCAGTTGTCTGTGGTTTTTTTTAACAATAAAGGAATTGTCACCTTTTGATTTGTCTCTAAAATTGCATTTTTCTCTGCTTCCTTGTTTTTACCTATTTACTTACAGGACTGGTTATGAGGGGGTATGATAGACGCCACATTAGTACCAATCCTGTGGTTGATGACAGCTAACAAGCTCATCTGTCATTAACCATTTTTATTTCCCTGACTACCATCGCACCAGGGCAGCGGGAAGAGCCACAGTGAAGCGCCAGGAATCGCGCAACTTATGGAGGTGCCATTTCTGGAGGCTGTGGTCTGCCATTTTTAGGGTGGTGAGCACCCGTGAAAGATGGCCCTTTCCACCCTGAGAATACCAGATGCAAGCTGTTGGTTATACCTGAGCTGGTAATCCAAAATAGGGGAGACCCTATACCATTTTTTTTAAATTATTTTATTATTTATAAATAAATAATTTGAAAAAAAAAAGCTTGGAGAGACTTCTGTTTTGTATTTCCAGCCAAGATAAAGTCATCAGTTGTGGTCTGCAGGCTGCAACTGTCCACTGTGCCATAACTGCTGATGAAAAATTGGGAGTACTCCATGTGTTTCTTTTAATCAATTTTTTATTTTTAGCTAAATACAAGGCTAAAACACCCCTTGGTGGAACATGAAAGGCAATAAAACGTTCAATCTACAATATATAGAGGTGTGGGACATTATATAGCTGTTTGATATCTATCTCTAAATCAATTTTTTTCATCTATCTATACATCTATCCCTACTTTTCATCCATCTATTCTTTCCATCCAACCACTTGACCAGATGAAAACTTGAGTAATCTTTAAAATCTTAAAAATAATTAGCAGGCCTCAGCCACCCCAGGAGTGGCGCCTCTATTACATGCGCCACTCTTTTTACTTTGCCCTGGCACTCTTCCTGCCCATGTGCATTGGAAAACAGAATAATGGTACTTGGAGTTGATGTCAACTGGGCAATGTCAAAAACAAACATTTCTTATATCCCGGGCACACGTTAAAAGGAGAGACTTGAGAAGTAGTATCTTTTTCAGTGGTTTTTATTTGCAATTGTGAAGACAGACAATCAACGTGTCGACCCTACATTGGGTCTTCTTCAGGATTGGTCTATTGAAAAATATTTGCAAAAACCAAAATCAAACTTAAAGTAAAAGAATTAATTTCATTCTGGTGGTCTAAGTGTGTGATGTGATGTGAGTGACATGTCGTGGGTTACAGTGAGGTATCCAGTAAGTGCAATGGGAGTCCCTTTAGGGTATGAGTTTGATTAGATGCTGTTTTTTTTGTGTGAAAGTAGGAACCTGAGATGTGAGGTGTCATGGATGAAAGAAAGGAAGGTGGTACACAAAGGGAGAAAAAGACAAGATAAAAGAGTGGTTCAGGTGAAGATTGAAAACAGTGGGAACAAGAGAAAGAAAGAAAATTCAGTTTGTAAAAAGAAAGCTTAGTAGAAGTTTCTTATAGGGAAAATGGCATGTGGAAACATGATCAACACCTTCTTATGGTTCTGTGATCGTTCAGGACTGGACATATATGTCCCTATATAGTCCCTAGATGACGTCTTTTGCATTGGGATGGGCACCATGAAGACACTAAATCTCTTCGTAACCGAGATCAACAAGAAAATACCAAACTTGACCTTTACATTACATGCCGACCGGAAAGAGATCAACTTCCTTGACACATTGATTCGCAAAGACTCGCACAGTTCCCTCAATAGTGACCTATGCACAAAACCCACAGACCGAAACAGCTTATTGCACTGGACGAACTGTCATCCCAAACATTTCAAAACATCACTGCCTAATTCACAGCACCACAGAGGGGACTGCATCATCAGCAACGACAATACCAAAACACTCAGACATGAGGAAATGAAGAGGAAATTCAGGGACAGGGGCTATCCGAACGATTGTTGTACCAACCGCATACAGGAGGATCTATCTGATAAAGTGCCCGTGCGGTCTTGGATATGTGGGTGAAACCACACAGCCTATCCGGGACCATATAAGCAAGCATAAGTCGACAATCAGGTGTCAGAACACTTTTCTGCTGGTTCCAGACCACTTTGTTGAGAAAAAGCACAATGTCAGCCAACTTAGGTTCCAGGTGATTGATCATGTACCCATGCCAAGGCGGGGGGGGGTGATCGTATCCACAAACTAAAGGAAAGAGAGTGCGTTGGAAACATCACTTGAACACCCTCTCCACATTGGGACTCATCAGGGAATTTGAGTTATTTTCCTAATCTATAACTGCTTTAATTTAACTGGGCTGACTGGTAGGGAGATGCAGACCTAAGAGATATAACTTTATGAATGTGATTGTTTCATGATCATTTTGAAAAAGGGATATCTATATACAGTGACTTTGGATAGTGATTCGCTGAGAGTGTATACCTGTTACCTTTGCTCTGCTATGTATGTTCTAATCATATTTTTTTTATATATTCTATAGTTGACAAGAAATATGGATGTATTCATTTCTATGTCATTGTTCCATTTGTACACAGCAATAAGATAGAACAATGTGTCCGTGATTTCACTGCAACCAGTAAATTGCCAGTGAAATTCCTAGAAAAGTTGCCGCGTGTAAAGGTATCCTAACAGATATAATATACCAGCCACTTTATAAGAGCATGTCCTATTGTTAAATGTCTGTACATCCTACAACAGTGGCATATGACATACTAAAGCTAACCCTTTGTTAAGCTATACACCTTTCCACCGATAGATGTCCGTACGGTGTACTACTAGGGACATATATGCCCAGTCCTGAACGAACACAGAACCATAAGAAGGTATTGATCATGTTTCCACATGCCATTTCCCCTATAAGATTAGACTATAACTTCTACTAAAGCTTTCTTTTTACAAACTGAATTTTCTTTCTTTCTCTCATTCCCACTGTTTCCATTCTTCACCTGAACCACTCTTTTCTCTTGTCTTTTTTTCTCCCTTTGTGTACCACCTTCCTTACTTTCATCCACGACACCTCACATTTCAGGTTCCCACGTTCCCACTTTTACACAAAAAAAATGGCATCTAATCACACTCATACCCTAAAGGAACTCCCGTTGCACTTACTGGATACCTCACTGTAACCCAATGATAAATGAAATGAATTCTTTTATTTTATCTTTGATTTGGTTTTTGTAAATACTTTTCAATAGACCAATCCTGAAGAAGACCCAATGTAGGTTGACATGTTGATTGTCGGTCTTAACAACTGCAAATAAAAACCATGGAAAAAGATACTACTTCTCAAGTCTCTCCTTTTTGCGTGTGCCGGGGATATAAGAAAGTTTTCTATTTGATACCAATTTCCCTTGATCACCCAACCGGTGGTTGAGCTAGACTATATAGTTTAGCGTACAATTGGGCAATGTCAGCTGACATCAAGTATACAGGTTAGTAATGCAGAGTCGTCAATCAGATACCCAACATAACTAACCAAGTCATTAGGGACATAAATAACCACACCATCATCAACCAGTGTCACCTCCATCCCGGATTTTATATTCCAGCTGAGTGATTCTTCACCATCAGACAGATCACTGGATGAAGATAAATTAGGTAAGGCCGGGGTCACACTTGGCATGAGTTTTTTTAGTGCCTTAAAAAAAAGCATGCGTTTCTGCATGCTTTTTTCCATTTTTTAAGGTGTCTGATGGCACCCTGCGTTTTTGCATGCGTTTTTAAATCAGCACCCAAAAAAAGTGCATGCACTATTTTTTGGTGCCGTTTTAAAAACGCATGCGTTTTTTAGAAAACGCATGTGTTTTTTTTTTTTAACATGGGCCCCTATGGAAAACGCATGCGTTTTTGGATGGTACTAATTGGTACTAACGTACCATGCGTTTTTGATGTCAGCTACTCTAAGTGCAAAAACGCATGCCAAAAACGCATGGCACTTTAGACATACATTTTTGCTATTAAGACATGCGTTTTTGCTATTAGGGCATATGGGTGCGTTTTTACATGATTTTTTAAAAATGCAGGTCTCCAAAAAAGCATGAAAAAAACGCAAGTGTGACCCCAGCCTAAGAAGGAAACATCTCAGTATAATAGGTCTTGGGGTGAGGAGGATTGTTCAAATATTATGTACAGGCCTCAATTATCAATCCTGTCCAACCGTAAATCTGTCCTTGTTGCCCCTAGCAACCACATTCCATTGTTCTATAGAATGTTGAGGAATGGAATCTGCAATCGTTGCTATGGGAACAGGGACCTTGTTGCTGATACAGTTTTGATAAATGAGAGGCCAGATATTAGACATTTCCTGCTCATTTACATAAATACAATTAACCCCTTCATAATCCAGCGGTTTTCCGATTTTGCACTTTAGTTTTTCCTCCCCGACTTCCAAGAGCCAGAACTTTTATTTTTCCCCTTAGCAATACCAAATGTGTGTTTTTTTAATTGCTTTATTTTCAATGCAGCAAAACTATTGCTTTTTATATATTTATATGTTATAAAACTTTTTTTTTCCATTTTGCTGTATTTCTTTTTTCAAATGGTTAAACACTGGAGCAATCTGTTGTAGGTTTGGATGGTGTTGCTGCTGTAGGTCTGATGCGCTCCGTGTGTGGCCCTGTCCCAAGTAATGGTTATGTAAACAGCTTATGTATTTATAGACCCAGCGCTCCCTCCCTAATATTGTCCCACTATGTAGTATTAAAATGATTGAAAATTGCTACTGTTAACAGGGCCGTATTAAGAGTTCCTGCCGCCCTAGGCACTTTCAGTGGTAGCGGATTTGCCAAATCTGGCAAAAAACACAAGTGTCCATACAATTACGGCAGTCCTATAGAAATGCATTAGCAAAAAACACAATCTTGCTGCAACTATGCTGCTTTCGTTTTATTTTTTTGTTTTTTTTTTAAAAAGAGGCAGGAATCCACCGGATTTGAAAAACTGCAGATCAGGGAAACCTGAAGATCAAAGGTTCAAGTGTGCCTGATCTGCAAAAAACGCAGATGTGAACATAGCATTAATTAAGCCAGCAAGGACAGACTAATATGTGCGGGGCCCTAAGGCTACGTTCACACGCTGCATATTTTTTTGTTTTGAACATTTTGAACATGGAAACAACGGATGCGCTTTGCGCAAAAAGCGCATCCTATTTCACATATTGCGCTTTTTCAGGTGCCCTGTTTTTGAGCCCATTCTACAATGTGGGCTATGGTAAAGCGCAAAAAGAATTGACATGGTCATTCTATTAGAGGATGTGCTTTGCATTGAAAGCACATCCTCAAAAATATGGATCGTGTGAAGGCAAAGAAGTGAAATGCATTGCCTCTACTGGGGAGTAAAACGGTGCTGCATTTGCGCATCCAAAAAAAGCTGCGTAAATCCAGAAACACGCAGCGTGTGAACATAGCCTAACTGATGATTGGTCGAGGGAAATTAGGATCCAGCATGTCCAATTAGAGGCTGTGGATCCTTTTGTCCTCTAAGTGATAATAAACCTTTGCCAGAGATGTCTAGCAGCAGCTTCCATACAGTATATAGGAACACTGAGAAGAATGAGCGCTCCTGTATATAGAAGAGACGAGCAAGATCGCTGCCAGATCGGACACTTAGCTATAGCGCTTGGGGGCTTTAGTCAATTAATAGTTTGGCTGATATTCAGCTGTATTTTTAGTCCAGCACACTTACCCTATAATGTTTTGGGATCAAGCCTGTGAAGGTAAAGATCACAACATCCACATGACTACATCACCAGAACCATCTTCAATATAGTCATACCTTACCAGAACCACTGTCAATACAACAGTACCTCACCAGAACCAGTCAGTACATCACCAGAACCACTGTCAACACAGTAATACATCACCAAAACCCGTCAATACAGTAATTCATAGAATCACTGTTAATACATTAATACACAATCACAACCACATCACCAGAAAAGTATGTCCCCTATATATATGTGTATGCAGATTTATTGGCATTTTTTGGGGTAAAAGACTCCTTTAAAATATCATCAATCTAAGGCCCCTTTCACATCAGCAATTCTGTCCGGATCCAGCAGATTTACCGCATCTATCGCCTAACAGCTGCACTTGCGGCAAGTCCCATGCATTGTCTATGGGGCTTTCGGTTGGGTGCGGCAAGTGAGGCTCTGCTGGATCTGCCGCATCCTGCAGAACAGCACTTGCCGCACCCGACCACAAGCCCCATAGACAATGCATGGGACTTGCCGCAAGTGCAGCTGTTAGGCGATAGATGCGGTAAATCTGCTGGATCCGGACAGAATTGCTGATGTGAAAGGGGTCTTAGCAACACATTGTCCTGCTTCTCCCAAGACTACCCTCTTGTCTGGTTTTCTGCAGGACATACCAAAGTAATGTCATTGTAATCTTTCTAACTAAAGAATAAGTACCTTAAGTAAGGCCTATGCTGTGCCCCTGAATAAATAATTGCCCCTCACTATGCTTCCTGCACAAATGACCCCACACTGTCTCACTTATGGTATATGGCCTCAACATTATTCTCCCCTATAAAATCTATAAAATATTCCCACTACCATGTCCCTAGTAAAATATGACCGCCACACCACTCCTTCATAAATGAAAACCAACACATTGTCCTCCCTGTAATGAATTATACCCACCACACCCTCCTCATTTATGAATTATAATCTCCAATGCAGCCCTCTCTTCACTGTCCACCTCATGCTGTCACAACTCTATAGTGCGCCCCCTTATGCTACGCGTTCTGCATAGGGATGGGCGAATCTACTCGCTAGGACTCGTTAGTCGGTGAGTAGTAAGGGACTCGCAGGACTCGGTACTCTGCGAGTTTCCCAGCGATTACTCGCACAGCAACGAGTCCAATGCAAATCAATGGCAATCCTAGTTTTGTCAGAGACTCTGACAAAACTAGGATTGCCTTTGACTTGCATTGGTCTGATTACTGTGCAAGTAATCACAGGGAAACTCGCAAAGTAACTGCTGTTACTTTGCAAGCCGAGTCCAGCTGTCTGCTCTGTACAGGCTGCCGCAGCTCCAGGGTCCTAGAGCCCGCCTGCTCACAGAGATGCTGTAGCAGAGCTGCGATTGTTCTCAGTCTGCTCATCCCTGTGCATAGACATCTATATCTATACACAGGGGATGTAGCAGAGAGGACATCGCGTTTTGGACTACGTCGGACGAAAGAGGATATTTTTAATTAAAGATGGAGTCCCTAATGGCTTTTTTTTTTTATTTCTAATAAAAAATTTTCTCTGTGTTGTGTTTTTTTAACCCTATATTGGAGATTCTTAGTGGCTGGGTCAAACGTGGCCTGACATTAAGAATCTCGGGCTTAATACCAGCTTGTATAACAAAGCTGGTATTAACCCCTTTATTACCCAGCGTGCCACCGCCACCAGGGCCGCTGGAAGAGCAGGGTTCAGCGCCAGAGGATGGCGCTTCAATGAACGCGCCATCTTCTGGGGCGGCTGCGGGCTGCAATTTGCAGCAGGGGGTGCCCAGAAAGCTTGGGCCTCCCTGCGCTGCGGATTCCAGCCCCCAGCTGCTTAGCTGTACCTGGCTAGACATAGAAATTGCGCGGAACCCCACGCATTTTTTTTTTTATTATTTCATGAAATTCATGAAATAATTAAAAAAAAGGGCTCCCCTATATTCTTGTGTCCGGCCAGGTACAAATAGGCACCTGGGGGTTGGGGGCAGCCCGTCGCTGCCTGCTGGATCCGGCTGGTTCCAGAAATACGGCGATGCCCACGTGAAATTTTTTTCTGACAAATCCATAAAACAATGTAAATAAAAGGGACTGCATCTTTATTAACCCCTGGACCATGGGCTTCGCCTTTATTTCTGGAACCAGCCGGATCCAGCAGGCAGCGATGGGCTGCCCCCAACCCCCAGGTGCCTATTTGTACCTGGCCGGACACAAGAATATAGGGGAGCCCTTTTTTTTTATTATTTCATGAATTTCATGAAATAATAAAAAAAAAATGCGTGGGGCTCCGCGCAATTTCTATGTCTAGCCAGGTACAGCTAAGCAGCTGTGGGCTGGAATCCGCAGCACAGGGAGGCCCAAGCTTTCTGGGCACCCCCAGCTGCAAATTGCAGCCCGCAGCCGCCCCAGAAGATAGCACGTTTATTGAAGTGCCATCCTCTGGCGCTGAACCCCGCTCTTCCAGCGGCCCTGGTGGCGGTGGCACGCTGGGTAATAAAGGGGTTAATACCAGCTTTGTTATACAAGCTGGTATTAAGCCCAAGATTCTTAATGTCAAGCAAGGTTTGACCCGGCCACGAAGAATCTCCAATAAAGGGTTAAAAAAAACACCACACAGAGAAAAATTATTTATTAAAAATAAAGACACAGACACCATTAGGGACTCCAACTTTATTACCACCACATATCCCTCCAAAGACCCAGGTCTTCTCTCTTCTTTCTTCTCTCTTCTGTCTTCTGTCTTCCTTCTTCTTCTTGTTGCAGCGCCTGTAAGCAGAGAGTTAACTGTGTTGTGACAGCGGGAGCCTATTAAACATGATTTAGCTATTGTAGCAGATAGAGCCTGAAGCTTCCGAGACACATCTGCGATTTGTAAATCGCACATTACTCGCTATTACTCGCTTCCCCATTCATTAACATTGGACTCGCTAGACTCGCAACGAGTAGCAAGTCCCGGTCTTGGACTCACTAGAGTCAAGCGATTCCGAGTAATTTAGGACTCGCCCATCACTAATCAAATCCCATAATCATCTCCACCGATGGAAGTGGAGAGATGCAACCGGATACTGAATTATTTCCAGAAGAAGACCTTGGAGATATCAGTCCCGTGCAAGAACTGGTAGAAATATCAAACCACTTTATTATCTCCACAGTTACAAGTGGACATATGCAACCGGATACCGAATTAATGCCAGAAGAAGACCTTTGAGATATCCATCCTGTGCAAGAACTGATAGAAACATCAAATCCCATTATCGTCTCCACAGATGGAAGTGGAGAGATGCAACCGAGCACTAAAGAAATGCCAGAAAGTGACCTTGGCGATATCTGTCTCGTGCAAAAACTGGTCGAAACATCAAAATCCATTATCATCTCCACAGATGGAAGTGGAGAGATGCAACCAATAACTGAATCAATGACAGAAGCAGACCTTGGAGATACTCGTCCCGTGCAAGAACTGGTAGAAACATCAAATCCCATTATTATCTCCACAGATGGAAGTGGAGAGATGCAACCGAATACTGAATTAATGCCAGAACAAGACCTTGGAAATATCCATCGCATGCAGGAACTGGTCAAAACATCAAATCCCATTATCATCTGCACTGATGGAAGTGGAGAGATGCAACCGGGCACTGAAGAAATGCCAGAAAGTGACCTTTGAGATATCCATCCTGTGCAAGAAGTGGTAGAAACATCAAATCCCATTATCATCTCAACAGATGGAAGTGGAGAGATGCAACCGGGCACAGAAGAAATGCCAGAAAGAGACCTTGGAGATATCCGTCCCATGCAAGAACTGGTAGAAACATCGAATCCCACTATCATCTCCACAGATGCAAGTGGAGAGATGCAACCGAATACTGAATTAATGCCTGAACAAGACCTTGAAGCATTGTTTCCCCAATATACATTCCTGTAGTGCACTTTGTACATTGTATCATTTACACTACATTGGAGGATGTACATGAAAAGAAGTCCATAATCTTATAGTCTTGGTTTGTTTTGGGTATAGGGACTGTATCTGTTGGTAATATGTGGGTACACGTCTTGCATTTCTTGCTGTTACAGGGGAATGTGCCTGTCTTTGATGGTGATGTGAGGACACTTCTGACAAGGAGATTTCTAAGGTTGGGGGGCTGTTTATAGGAGAGCAGTGCAGTTATGGTAATATGGCTTTAAGTCTGTGGTCTTTGTGGAATATAGGCTGAAGATCAGCACCAATCTTCCTTAGTATGTTCATTAGGGATGGGCGAATCTACTCGCTAGGACTCGTTACTCGGCGAGTAGTAAGGGACTCGCAGGACTCGGTACTCTGCGAGTTTCCCAGCGATTACTCGCACAGCAACGAGTCCAATGCAAATCAATGGCAATCCTAGTTTTGTCAGAGACTCTGACAAAACTAGGATTGCCATTGACTTGCATTGGTCTCATTACTGTGCAAGTAATCGCAGGGAAACTCGCAAAGTAACTGCTGTTACTTTGCGAGCTGAGTCCGCTGTCTGCTCTGTGCAGGCTGCCGCAGCTCCAGGGTCCTAGAGCCCGCCTGCTCACAGAGATGATGTAGCAGAGCTGCGATTGTTCTCAGTCTGCTCATTCCCTGTGCATAGACATCATTCTATATCTATGCACAGGGGATGTAGCAGAGAGGACATCGCGTTTTGGACTACGTCGGACGAAAGAGGATTTTTTTAATTAAAGATGGAGTCCCTAATGGCTTTTTTTTTAAATTTCTAATAAAAAATTTTCTCTGTGTTGTGTTTTTTAACCCTTTATTGGAGATTCTTAGTGGCCGGGTCAAACGTGGCCTGACATTAAGAATCTCGGGCTTAATACCAGCTTGTATAACAAAGCTGGTATTAACCCCTTTATTACCCAGCGTGCCACCGCCACCAGGGCCGCTGGAAGAGCGGGCTTCAGTGCCAGAGGATGGCGCTTCAATGAATGCGCCATCTTCTGGGGCGGCTGCGGGCTGCAATTTGCAGCGGGTTGTGCCCAGAAAGCTTGGGCATCCCTGCGCTGCGGATTCCAGCCCCCAGCTGCTTAGCTGTACCTGGCTAGACATAGAAATTGCACGGAGCCCCACGCATTTTTTTTTAATTATTTCATGAAATTCATGAAATAATTAAAAAAAAGGGCTCCCCTATATTCTTGTGTCCGGCCAGGTACAAATAGGCACCTGGGGGTTGGGGGCAGCTTGTCGCTGCCTGCTGGATCCGGCTGGTTCCAGAAATACGGCGAAGCCCATGTGAAATTTTTTTCTGACAAATCCATAAAACAATGTAAATAAAAGGGACTGCATCTTTATTAACCCCTGGACCATGGGCGAGGGGTTAATAAAGATGCAGTCCCTTTTTTAGGATTGTTTTATTGATTTTTCAGGAAAAAAATTACATGGGCTTCGCCATATTTCTGGACCCAGCCGGATCCAGCAGGCAGCGATGGGCTGCCCCCAATCCCCAGGTGCCTATTTGTACCTGGCCAGACACAAGAATATAGGGGAGCCCTTTTTTTTTATTATTTCATGAATTTCATGAAATAATGAAAAAAAAAATGCGTGGGGCTCCGCGCAATTTCTATGCCTAGCCAGGTACAGCTAAGCAGCTGGGGGCTGGAATCCCCAGTGTAGGGATGCCCAAGCTTTCTGGGCACCCCCCGCTGCAAATTGCAGCCCGCAGCCGCCCCAGAAGATAGCACGTTTATTGAAGCGCCATCCTCTGGCGCTGAACCCCGCTCTTCCAGCGGCCCTGGTGGCGGTGGCACGCTGGGTAATAAAGAGGTTAGGGCCAGCTTTGTATTATCAGCTGGCCCTAAGCCCGAAATTTATGGCGGTCACGCCAATATTAGACATGATCGCCATGAATTTCTATTAAATTGTTTTAAAAAAAACACAACACAGAAAATTTTTTTTATTAGAAATAAAAAAAAAAGCCATTAGGGACTCCATCTTTAATTAAAAAAATCCTCTTCCGTCCGACGTAGTCCAAAACGCGATGTCCTCTCTGCTACATCCCTTTGCATAGATATAGATGTCTATGCACAGGGAGTGAGCAGACTGAGAACAATCTCAGCTCTGCTACATCAGGCAGCAAGCGGGCTCTAGGACCCTGGAGCTGCGGCAGCCAGCACAGAGCAGACAGCCTGACTCCTTACTGTGCGAGTTTCCCAGCGATTACTTGCACAGTAAACGAGTCCAATGCAAGTCAATGGCAATCCTAGTTTTATCAGAGTCTCTGACAAAACTAGGATTGCTTCAGGCTGAAGCTTCCGAGACACATCTGTGATTTGTATATCGCACACTACTCGCTATTACTCGCTTCCCCATTCATTAACATTGGACTCGCTAGACTCGCAACGAGTAGCGAGTCCCGGGCTCGGACTCGCTAGAGTCAAGCGATTCCGAGTAATTTAGGACTCGCCCATCACTAATGTTCATGTGAGGATTGTATGTGATCACAAGAGGCACCCTGCTGTTGTCCTCCTTCTGTTTGTAATCCAGGAGGCTGCTTCTTGGGACCCTTGCCGCTCTGTGGATCTGTTCATCTATTACCAGTGGATGATATCCTTGCTTTAGGAATGTTTTCCTCAGTGATAGTAGTTGTAGTTCCCTGTCTTCATTGTTTGAACAGATCCGAATGTACCTCAGAGCTTGACTGTAGATTATTGATTTTTTGTGTGTTTTGGAAGGGAAGCTGTTCCATCTCAGGTATGCCGGACGTCCTGTGGGTTTATGGTAAATAGACGTTTGTACGGTATTGTCTTTAATGTATATGGTTGTGTCCAGAAAATGTATTTGTGATTTTGAAAAGTTGAGGGTGAGCTTGATAGTAGAGTGAAACTTATTGAAGTTGTTGTGGAAGGTAAGCAGATCATCCTTTGAGCCTGACCACATTATTAGTAGGTCATCAATATAGCGGAAGTATGCTAGAGGTTTGATAGTACAAGATGCCAAAATGTCATGTTCTAGTTTAGCCATAAATAGGTTAGCATACTGTGGTGACATTTTTCTTTCCATGGCACTGCCCATACATTGTTGGTATATATTGTTCCCAAAGGAAAATACTTGTGCTGGAGTAGAAACCTGATGAATTGCAGGGCTGGTTCCGTGGCCAGATTGTTTTTTTGGAGGAAATATTTGCATGCAGCAATCCCATCTTTGTGAGGAATGTTGGAGTAAAGGGACTCTACATCCATGATGGCTAACATTGTATCCTCTGGAAGTGGACCCAGGGCTGACAATTTGCAGAGAATGTCTGTGGTGTCCTGGATGTAGCTGGGTGTTTGCCTCACCAAGGGTTTTAGAATGTTCTCCACCCAGCCAGAGATATTGTTGGTTAATGTTCCAATACCAGAGATGATGGGTCTCCCTGGATTGTCTTCTTTATGTATTTTAGGTAACATGTAGAAGGTGCCTGTTTTGGGGTTGTTTGGTATTAGGTCCAGTAGAGAGGATGACATAGAGTCGAACCCATTGATGATCTTTGTTAAATCCTCTTTGTATTTTTTGGTGGGATCTTTCTGAAGGGGGGTGTAGTATTATTTGTCCAAGAGTTTCCTGTGTGCTTCTTGGATGTAGTCCAACATATTCATAATCACTACAGCTCCTCTTTAATCTGCTGGTTTAATGATGATATTATTGTTGGATTTTAAGGATTTTATGGCTTTTCTTTCCTCCATGCTGATATTGTTTGGTACTTTGAGGCGTTTGTCCAAAATGTCAGATTTTACTTTTTTACGGAAACAATCTATGTAGTGGTCCAGAGTTTGGTTGTGCCCAGATTGTGGGGTCCAGTCTGTCCTCTTTTTCTTTTTTGGTGTGTCTTCCACGTTGATTTCTGATGTATCATCTGTGTGATCATGGAAGAATTCTTTTAGTCTTAATCTGCGGAAGAATTCCTCAATATCATGACAGAACTGAGCAATGTCAAGTTGTTTAGTGGGACGGAATGTTAGACCCGTTGATAGAACCTTCATTTCTGACATATTTGGCTCATACTGTGAGAGGTTCACAACAGATGATGATGTATTAAAATTCTGTAATTTTGGCTTACCTTCCGCTACACCAAGACCTGCTTTCTTCCTGAGTCTGTTGAGTTTCTGAGGTAAGGACCGGATGGCTGATGGTGAGAAGTGGAGGGGGTGTAAAGATGAATGGTGAAGTGGCTATGCTTTTTATGTTTTAATCTTTTGAATGCCCTTCTCAATTCAGAAAAATGGTGGCCAGAAGATGCCATTTTCTGAATCTGTTCGAAAGCAAGTCAGAAAAATCTGCATTTTGGTGAATGTGGATTTTTGAACAATTTGAGTAAAATTAAATTATACTTAAATATATATGCTCATTTGTAATTCCAAGACATTGATAAAACCCCATTACTATAGAAAAAATACTTGGCACTTAAAACAGTTTTGCTTACTGTGATTTTTATTTCGTGAAATCATGCATGTAGTATATCGGATGAGGGAAGGAAGCAGAATGGTAATAATAGAGAAGGGAGCCTAGGAAATTAGTCTGGTCCTAGACTTAGGTCCCTGGCTAGCCCTGGTACCAAGAGGTTCCTCAGATGAAGAGGAGGTCTGGGCCACCACCTTTGCCCTCTGCTCTTCAACCAGGTCTCTGCTACTCCCTCTTACCTCCCACGACGGACAGGGATAAACAGCAACTTCAAAAGCAAAAGCACAAATAAGCTCTAGCAAGATCAAAGATGTCTTCAGGTCCCAGTCAAAGTTAGAGTGAAACGCTATCATTGACGTCAGCAGGAGGAAGAGGAAGCTATTTAAAGGCTAGTGGCTTGATCAACTGACAAACCAACAACTCCCCACCTGCAGGGCCGAACACCAAACATAGACAGCAACATCAGCTTCAGCATTAACTCTGGAAGAACCAAAGGAAATATACTCTGATTTAAAGTGCAGCAGAGCAATTCACACGGACTGCGGAGCAGTCAACACGTGGCAGGTGAAAAATTAGAACAACCAAACATTTTGGTCTAGAATTATTAGACATTCGTCAGTGTGCTCAAGTAGTTACTGCAGAGAAAAATCCAGTGTGGATTTATGGTAGAAAAAGCCAGAGTGTTAGTTGGTGCCCATGTGCAAGATGTGAAGGGGGAACCGCAGTATCCACCACTCGGTATAGCATATAACCACATTACTGTCATTGAATATTATATTTACATGGTCACCACCAATGAAAGTTTGGGGAAACTGAAAGAGAAGAAAGAATCAGATTTCTTTGATTAGAAATATTACAAAGTTTATTATTTGCATATGTACTATTAAATTATGGAATAAAAATTATAACAACAGTTACTGGTTTACCCAAAAACTTGATGTAAACCATTTTTTGATGATAGCTTCCTTTTTCGAAATCTGGAAATTTTAATGAACTTTTTTGTATTTTTTTTGTATTTATCATCATTTATAGTAGAGGTACCACCACATTACTTACTAAAATTTTGTGTACGGTATTAAAGTATGTGTTAGTATTGGTTCATATCGGCACATTTTTTAAGTCTTTTTTGCCCTTTTATTATAGATGTTCAACGCTTGAAAAAGTATATACTTGTTTTCTGCAAATAATGTAGCATGATGAATTATGATTTTTAGAAATCACATAAAAGACAATGTTGGGAAATAACTCTATAATCGCATATTTTGCCTTTGAATGATCACCACAGAACATTAATCAAGCTGGATAAAGCTATACATACTTGTGTACTTTACTACTGAAATTAGTTTCCTACTGATACCGAAAAGATTCCTTAAGGATATTGACAAGGCTTTTCAGCATCTGTTTTAAACAATTCTACATCTGTATTTGATTTTTAGTGTTTTGCGTGTTGACAAACTATAGCTCCAAGGTTTATTTTAGATTTCAAAATGAATGTGTTAGTATTCAAGTATATGCACAGGGGATGTGTATTTCTAACAAGCCACCGCACATAATTGTTGACTTTTACATCTTGTTTGAAACAAGCCAGAATTGGAAGATAGAAACTATTTGCTTATTTTTTCACCCTTTTTTTCTGAATAAATACATTTATCTTACGTAAATAAGGAGCATAAGCAGCTGGACCCACAAACTAGATAAAACCGATAGCACAGAGACTGAATATTTTGCACTTGTTTTGGTTTGTACATAGTCTGGTATGTTCAGTAGTTTGGACATATGGAAGTGAAACATGGGTGATAAAGAAACGAGTTAGAATAAGAATCAATGCCTTCGAAATATGGTGCTGTCACGTATGGGCTGCCTTATGCGCATAGGTGCTGCTGTTGCTGTGGTTAAACTGAGCCTTTTTTCCACATTCAGTGTGTGGCTCTGCAGGTGGAGGTTGCTGAATGTTTGTTTGGTAGATGTGACTCATGGATCAGGTGAGCTGGGGGGGGGGTGTCTGAGCTGTCTGCTTTCCACCCCTTGGCCATAAATAGGTCAGTTTCCATCTACCTGATGTCGATGATTCAGCTCACTCCTGTTCTGTGACCTGTAGAGTGCAGACGGTGATCTGAAGCTGCTGCTTTCCTCTCCATAGGAGGTTGCTGAGTTCCATGGTCTGTGGGTGGAGGTATGGGCTTTGTGACTATGGCTTCTCAGGGGCTTCAGGGATTTAGGGTGGCAGCTCGGACCTCCTAACCTTTATAGGTACCTCCGAGAACAGGACGAGCCAGGGACCCCAGTATCAGGTTCAGAGTAGGCTTCCCTGACTCCCTACGTCCATCTACATCTTGTTTCTTGTTACCCTGGCCTCCCAAGTGTGACAGGTGCTGGACAAGGAGTTTTTCAATACTATGGATGGCAAGAAGAACTAACAAATCCATTTTGGAACAGTTCAAGCCAGATATGTTACTTGAAGCAAGGATCACTAAGCTATGACTTACCTGCTTTGGACACATCATATGAAATGAGCAATCACTGGAATTACATCATTGTATGAAGAATGGAAGGTACAAGAGGAAGACCAGAAACCCAATGCCTTGATATTACCAAGATAATAGGGAAGAAGACCCTGGCGGAGCTATCTAGGCTGCACAAGTTCGATCTTCCTACAGAGTGTTCATCCATCAAGTCTCTACAGCTTGACGTTGATTTTACACCACATATGGAGTATTAGTAGACACAGGACAAATTGGACAAAAAATTGTATGGTCTATTTTCTCCTTTTACCCTTGTGAAAATTTAACATTTAGGGAAAGAGTAACTTCTTTCTGGGAAAAATGTGTTTAAAAACTCTGTGCTTCATGGGTGAAGCTTCCAAAATGGAATTATTTGTGGGTAGTGATGAGTGGACACATGGATATTGGAGTTTACTGAATCCATATGGGCTAAAAAAAAGTTTGATTCAGGAACCAAACTTTGACCTGAACTTGACCGTTTATTACAAACCCCATTCAAGTCAATCAGGATGAGAGGTTATATGCTGTAAAATGGTGGTAGTAAGAGCTAGAGGTCTACAAAAAGAAGGTACAAGTCCACATAAGTTATACATACCATGTTTCCCGGAAGATAACCCTGCAGTCAGACACTTTCAGAGCCCGTTAAGGTTTATGAATATTGACTTCTTTGCCCTCTAACTTTATGTGCCAGGGTCTGTGATTTGTTGCAGACTGCTATACACACCCCCAACATTAGTGTCAGTGTCTGTAATTGGTTGCAGAAGAGTTTGCTGTATGTTAATGTAAAAAGAAATAAATAAGTGGAGTGGGCTCCCACCCTATTTTAAAATTAAGTGCAGATAGCAAACAACTATGGGCCGAATCCCCTATCAAGAATAAAGGAGATCCAATAATTAAAAAATGAGCGTGGGATTCCCTTCATTTTAAATAACCAGCCACAGAAAAGCTGACAGGTGGGGATTTTTATTATCAGGGTGGTAGGGTATAAGGATTTTGGCACCTTCCAGTCTAAAAATAGAAGCCCGCAACTGCCCCAGTATTTGCCACATCCATTAGATGTGCCAATCCTGGTGCTTATCTGGCTCATCCTGATTGAACTAGTGGGGTGATTTTTGTTGTTGAAAAATCACAGCTGTCATTAACTTATTATATTACCCCAATTGCCCTGATGTGGTATAAGCTGGGTAAGTGCCAGAAGTGGTGCATCCAATCGATGTGCCAAATTCTCAGGTGACTGAAGCCTGCTATTTTTAGTCTGGGTGAGGCCAATATCCATGACTCCACCCACCACGATAGTTCCCAGCAGAAAGGTAAGAATAAATAGGCTGGACCCATTGAAGCGCACTGTTAGCATGGAGCAGCAGCCGTCGTCTGCCACCTCCACTCTGCCCCCAGCACTATGTATACTTTGGATGAAGAATAAAGTTAAAGATTATTCATTCCGGTGAGTGCCGCCTCTTCATTCTTACCTTTCTGCTTGGATGTATGACTCACTTCTGGCGTCCAACCATGGTTGTCGGTCCCAGTCTGGCATGAAGAATGTCTCCTAAAGCGGTCAGTGATCTAGGTAGTGGTTCCCGGCACTCATGTGTATGCTGCCCACCCTGATAATTCCAGCCCCCACCTGTCTGCTTTATCATGACTGGTTATCAAAAATTAGAGGACCCCACACCATTTTTTATTATGAGATCCACTCTGTTTTTGATAACCTATAGGGATGAGCAAGTATAATCATTACTATTCAGTACTCACCGAATAGTAACGATATTGGGGCTACTCGCTACTCCCCGAGTTTCTTGTGAGTAGCGAGTAGTCCTTTAACTTTCGCAGTGTATCTATATATACACTGCAAAAGTACACTAAAAGTGAATAAAAGTTGTTAAAAAATAAAAAAATATCATACTCACCTATCCGACGCCTGCACCGGGACCGGCAAAGAAGACCTCTGATCAACGACAAGGACCTGCAGAAGGCTAGATGTCACAAACCACCTGATCGCTACCAGCCACCTGATTGGCCAGATTTCCAGGTCTTGAACGTGCATCAATAACCTGGCAATCTGGCCAATCAGGTGGCTGGTAGAGATCACATGGTTTGTGATGTCTGGCGATCTGATTGGCTAAATTGCTACCAGCCATTTGATTGGCTATCAGACTCGCAGGTCCTTGTCATTGATCGAATATCTTCTTTGCTGTTCCCGGTGCAGGCGTCGGATAGGTGAGTATGATATTTTTTTATTCTTTAACAACTGTTATTCACTTTTAGTGCACTTTCGCAGTGTATATATAGATGCATAGAAAGTACAGAAAGTACTCGCCTGGCCCATTCAATGCCATTGGACTCGCTATACTCGCAACAAGTACCGAGTACCGGGACCTACTGGTTGCAAGTATAGCGAGCCCGATTATTGCAGTACTCGTTCATTCCTAATAACCTACCATGGTAAAGCTGTCAATTGGGGGTTTCAGCCCATAGCTGTTGCTATACTTGTGCTCAATATTAAAAATAGGGCGGGAGCACACATATTTTTTTTTAGCTGTGAAGCTCCGGACAATCACATCCATAACAATCCTTGATAAGGTTGTAATAGGGTTTAAAGTGCCCAATCTAGAAAAACTTGCTGATTGCTGCTTTGCGGTCTTTCATCAAGCTTTATATGGATATTAAAACCAAACAGGAACTGGACGTACAGTAAAAATTCCATGTTCTCGTTTCATTACTGGAAGTGATGGGCGAGTCCTAAATTACTCGGAATCGCTTGACTCTAGCGAGTCCAAGCCTGGGACTCGCTACTCGTTGCGAGTCTAGCGAGTCCAATGTTAATGAATGGGGAAGCGAGTAATAGCGAGTAATGTGCGATTTACAAATAAGTAAGCTAAGGCTGTGTTCACATTTGCGGACCCCTCTGCAGCATTCTGCGGAGGGGTCCGCAATGTGACCACAGCGGCCGCGAGCTCCTATCTTAATAATGGGAGCGCACGGTGCTGCGCTTGTTAGCGCAGGACCGTGCGCACCCATTCACTCCCATATGTGATCTGTGCGCAGGCGGATGCCTGCGCACAGATCACACAGTCTCGTCCGCACCAGGGACGCGACATGTTGGGAGTGAATGGGAGCGCACGGTCCTGCGCTGTCAAGCGCAGCACCGTGCGTCCCCATTCTAAACATAGGGGCTTGCGCTGGCTGCGCACACATGGCGATTCCCTTCCGCAGAACGCTGTGGAGGGGAACACCAGTGTGAAGGCAGCCTAAGCTTTGAGGTCGGTCCAGTGTGCACTGTAAGGCTGCTCCTCCCTGCCTGCCTGCCTGCCTACAGTCCTCTACACAGTACTCCTCTGTCCTCCTGGTAGCTCTCACAAGAGCTGTTTGGGTTAAATATAAGGAATCTTGAAGTTTCCCTACACTGACTGACACTCCCTATGATCTGCTCTAGCATCTACCTCACCCTGCACTAGGTCAGATCTCACAGGAATGTGGAGAAAATGGCGGTGGCAAGGCTTATATACATACATGACATAGGCATCACGATGGACAGAAGCCAATCATAGTCCTGCCACAACCAACATGGCTGTGGCATTACTGAATATGATTGGCTAACATGCTTGTCCATCTTCACAAGTTTTCTGACCTAACACGCTAGGCTGTCTCGGAAGCTTTGTCGGAACACAACAGATTCTGTATTCGCGAGTCCTGAATACAGTATACAGGACTCGGATTCGTAGACTCGCTCAGACTCGCTGCTGACAGCGGGTATCCGTGAAGCGGTGCGATTGTTTAAACGATTTGGGGAGATTCAAGCTACATAGCGATGTGATATAGCGAGTCTAGCGAGTGAGAAAAAGTAAACTCTGACAAAACTAGGATTGCCATTGACTTGCATTGGACTCGTTACTGTGCGAGTAATCGCTGGGAAACTCGCAGAGTACCGAGTCCTGCGAGTCCCTTACTACTCGCCGAGTAACGAGTCCTAGCGAGTAGACTCGCCCATCCCTAATTACTAGACATAAGTTATTTGGCACACACCCTGAATTTTAAAGTTTCGATTCTCTCATCCCTGCTGGAGGGTTTCCACTGTTTAGGCACACCAGGGACACAGCAAGTACTACTTGGCTTCTGCCATTGATTTCATCCAATTTTGCTCTCCGAAAGTTGAATGGTTCTCTTTCCCCACTGAGCCCTGCCATGCACCCAAAAAGTAGTTTTCCACCACATAATGGGTATTGGCATACTCAGTAGAAATTTAACAACGAGTTCTATGGTCCTGGGAAGCACCTAAAGGCTTAATAAACTTCCTGGATGTGATTGTTTGCACTTTGGGGGGTGCAGTTTTTAAAATTTCTCACTTTGGGGTGTTTTCTCAAAGTCACTTTATATCTGGTGTAGTCCTCATAAAAGTTAGTTTTGAAAATGTTGTTCTTTTTTTTTGCTCCAAATTTAACACATATGACCACACATAAAAATAAGTTTTAATATACAATCAATAAAATACATAATAAATAAATAATAAAACAATAAAACCAATTGAAAATGAAATACAAAGACCATACTAAAAAGTAAAATGCAAAAATATGTCACATATTTAGTATACATACATGCATTTAATGAGACATATAAAGTGATTTAATTTAAGTAGCAACAGCAAGTAGTTATATAAATGTACAATAGGCGTAGTGCATCAAAGAAATGACATATTCATTAAAAGCACAAAGTTTCTGCATTATTCATAGTGCTACGTAGCACTCAGCAGCCACACTTGAAGACACTGCTACCATCATGTTTCTCTTTTTGGTGGTTTTGATTGTTTTTTTTACTGATCCAGACATTGTCATCCACATAACTGTGATGCTGGTCACCACACAGACAAGAAGAAGTAAAATAGCCAAATATTCAGGTCAGATACCAGGAGAGCATGTCAAAATGGAGATAGCAAAACAGAGATGTAGTAAAGTCACGGTTCGAGGTTATATACCTAGAGAGGAGTGGATCAGAACAGAGGGACGAGACAAAAGGATGGTCAAACACAGGCAAGGTCAGGCAGCAAAAAATCAATTCCCAGAACATAGAATTAAGAGACCAACTTAGCAGCTCAGAGCTGAAAGTAAGACTGGCAGTGCTCTGGAGAAACTGCAGAGCTAAAAGGCTGCGCAATTAAATGAGACAAAGAGCAGCTGCAGAATCTCAGCACAAGCTACAAAGAGATTGGATGACTGAGCTCTCAATAAGAAAACCAATAGCCCAGTAGATCCTCGGTCCAGATTAGATGACTAAATTGTCAATCACCCAGCCAAGCATACCCTGAATACAGAACAGAGGAATGGTGACAACAAGTACATTTAATGACAAGTCAAATCAAATAAACATTTAGGGAAAAATTGTATCATATATGTTGTCCAGACATTCAAAAAATGTTTTATTAACATTATTATTAGGATAATGATATAGAATTAAATCTATAGGTGTGTTAGGCTTTTAGAAGAGTTTTCTAAAGGAATATCCATGTAAACACTTGAATTCTTTATATTCTAAGTAGAGATTCAGGTCACTCATTGGATAAATGTAACAGGTTTTAAATTCCAGCTGATGAAAGTCTAATCCTACCTAAAAGATAGAACTGGCGGAGCATTACATGGGATAAAGTAAGAGAGAAAGCATCCTGCAACAGCGGCTCACGTCAACCATAAAATATTGGATTTCAAGATATTACCTATTTTGGAGAAATGGCAAATAAAGCAAAAGGAATTACAAATTTTAGGTCAAGAAAAACTTAAGAAAAAGTTACAAATAGCCAGGAGAATCAATACCATTATTAATGCAGCACACATGGCATCTTACAAAGAGAATCAGTACTCTGTTATGTTTTCTCAAGAATCAAAAACTCTGAAACAATGTTGATAACCTGAATCATGTTTCAAGGAAACTTTTATGACTGACATTTATTTATAGGATACCTACCTGTACAAGGCACATGGGACAGTTTTATTCCTTCTAGAGGACAGTTTTGCAAGTTCTCCTCAAGGAATATTGCCTGATAGATTCTCTACTAAGTGGTTCTTCTGAACATTACTTTAGATTTTATTAAAAGTACTAGGGTGTATACACATAGATCATAACCACTATGGAGGTCCCACTGCACAAGGTGAAATCCAAAGTGAAATACGACATATAAATTGGCAGGTTGTGGACTTCAAATCGATGTCATTGGTCAATTCAATGTACAAATTTTCTGCTCAGTGTGTTATCAAGATTTCATGAAAGCTCATCCACATGACCTACTTTGAATATTTCGTCTGGAATTTTTAAGCACAAAAATGCCAATTTAAGCTGCTTTTCCCAAAAAATAGTATTTCCATTATAGATTTGTGATGTAAAGGCTCCTTTTTTGTTAAAAAGCAGAAACTGAAGATTTGCTGTGAAGATGTCCACTACATGAACATTACCACGAGAGGATAAAAAGATGAAAGGTTGCAATTTTTGGAGCAGTCATCTCATCTTACAGTTTTTAAGTTCATAGATGTTAAAAAGAGTTGTCTGGTCTAAAACTGAGAATTTTGATTCTATGTGACTACAGACTGATCAATCCCCTAGCGTCCACACTATGTGCTGTAAGCATTTGCCATTTTCTAAGCCAGGAACAGACCGCAATTATGCAGTATGCTTATTCCCAGCAACAACAAGACTATTGGGCGCAACCTTGCTCCATACATGGGTATGGAGTGGGCGTGTTCGACTACTCTCTGCCCAACAGAGACTGGTGAACAACCCGCAGGCCTCTGACCTGACGGTCTGACGTATGACAATGCAAGACACTACACACACTCTGGTGGAAAAGGGCTGGCCAAGTGCAGTTCTCAAGGGCCGCAAACAGTGCATGTTTTCAGGATCCATTTAGAAGTGCACAAGTTGCTAGAATCATCCATCACCTTTACAGGCAATGAAATTAGCACCTGTGCAATGCTAAGGAAATCCTGAAAACAAGGTTTTCAGACCTTGAAGACTGTAGTTGGCCACCCCTGGTCCAGAAGCCTCTGTGGAAGAAGCCAGGGGGCAGGAGGAATACTCGAGCCCTTTCAGCACAACTATGGCTCTCCCTGGACACTCTTAGGCCTTGTTCCCATGGTTCATTGTTTGATGCTTTTTTCGATGCAGATTTTGAAAATTTGCATCAAAATCTGTATGTCTATCTTAAGGCCAGCAAAGTCTATGGCAGGTGCTGTGTCCACGTTACTTTTTTTTCCTTGCACATGTGGTTTAGATTTCTTTATTCTGTAACAAACTCTGCACCAAATCTACAAGGAAAAAAAACACATTAGCACAGAACTTCTGAACTCTCAGGCATTGCTAGCTTTAGGTTAGACATGCAGATTTTGATAAAGATTCTTTAGTCTGCTTCAAAAGAAGCATCAAACAACATACCATGGGCATGGGGCCTTACAACAATATGGTGGGGACATTCACAGAAATACAATCTCAAGCAAAGCAAAAGAATCTGGCTCACCCGAATTGAAATGGATCCTGGGACACCAGACAAGGAAACTGGCTTCTGTCAGAGTAATTATATAAAGCAAAACCTTTTCCAAGCGAAAGAGTCCAAGTTCCACGCTTTGTGCAGTTAAAATCTTTAATTCTTTATTTTGGTTTCATATACTCGCCTACTTGTTTTGGGTCAAAGAACCTTAAGGGTCCGTTACACACAACGATATTGTGAACGATATCGTTGCAACTTCAACGGTTTGGTGATGTTGCAGCGATGTCGAAACAACATCGTTGTGTGTGACATGTATCAACGATCAACGATAGGTTGTTAATCATTGATCATAGATTGATGGCCTGGACCATAAATCTATCGTTGGTCTCCCGCTGGGCGACCAGCATCAGCACTTGTGACAGCGGGAGACCAACGTTGAACGAGCTCCCAGTGCCGCACAGAAAGCGTGGGTAGCTGGTAACCAGGGTAAACATCGGGTAACTAAGTGCCGCGCTAAGCTTAGTTACCCGATGTGTAGCACTGTTAGAAAAATCATGTGATGCTTCTCTAATTTGTGTAATTAACAGCACCTGTAACTTACCTGTGGCACCTAACAGGTGTTGGCAATAACTAAATCACACTTGCAGTCAGTTGACATGGATTAAAGTTGACTCAACCTCTGTCCTGTGTCCTTGTGTGTACCACATTGAGCATGGAGAAAAGAAAGAAGACCAAAGAACTGTCTGAGGACTTGAGAAACCAAATTGTGAGGAAGCATGAGCAATCTCAAGGCTACAAGTCCAAAGACCTGAATGTTCCTGTATCTACCGTGCGCAGTGTCATCAGGAAGTTTAAAGACCATGGCACTGTGGCTAACCTCCCTAGATGTGGACGGAAAAGAGAAATTGACGAGAGATTTCAACGCAAGATTGTGCGGATGGTGGATAAAGAACCTCGACGAACATCCAAACAAGTTCAAGCTGCCCTGCAGTCCGAGGGTACAACAGTGTCAACCCGTACTATCCGTCGGCGTCTGAATGAAAAGGGACTGTATGGTAGGATACCCAGGAAGACCCCTCTTCTTACCCCGAGACATAAAAAAGCCAGTCTGGAGTTTGCCAAAACTTACCTGAGAAAGCCTAAAATGTTTTGGAAGAATGTTCTCTGGTCAGATGAGACAAAAGTAGAGCTTTTTGGGCCAAGGCATCAACATAGAATTTACAAGAGAAAAAAAGAGGCATTCAAAGAAAAGAACACGGTCCCTACAGTCAAACATGGTGGAGGTTCCCTGATGTTTTGGGGTTGCTTTGCTGCCTCTGGCACTGGACTGCAGCATAATGTAGGGCCCAGTGTGTGAAAGCTGGGTCTCCCTCAGAGGTCATGGGTCTTCCAGCAAGACAATGACCCAAAACACACTTCAAAAAGCACTAGAAAATGGTTTGAGAGAAAGCACTGGAGACTTCTAAGGTGGCCAGCAATGAGTCCAGACCTGAATCCCATAGAACACCTGTGGAGAGGTCTAAAAATGGCAGGGACCTGGAGCAAATTGGCAAAGAATGGTCTAACATTCCAGCAGAGCATTGTAAGAAACTCACTGATGTTTACCAGAAGTGGTTGATAGCAGTTATTTTGGCTAAAGGTTGTGCAACCAAGTATTAGGCTAAGGGTGCCAATACTTTTGTCTGGCCCATTTTTGGAGTTTTGTGTGAAATGATCAATGTTTTGCTTTTTACTTCTTTCTCTTTTGTGCTTTTTCATTGAAGACAAATTAAATGAAGATAATAATATCAAAGAATTTGTGACTGCAATCATTTTAAGGAAGAAACTGAGTATTATCTGACAGAATTGCAGGGGTGTCAATACTTTTGGCCACAACTGTATATATATATATATATATGTATAGATATCTATATCTATATATATATATATATATATATATATATATACACATATAATGTATAAAGGTTGCGGACAATAATATATATATCCATCCCTCGCAAGTTTAATCCCTACCATGCTGTGTCTCCCCCCATTGTCTGTCTCTCCCATCCTGTGCACAGTCTCTCCC
Source organism: Allobates femoralis (assembly GCA_033576535.1). Lineage (NCBI taxonomy): Eukaryota > Metazoa > Chordata > Amphibia > Anura > Aromobatidae > Allobates > Allobates femoralis. Next base: position 818,405,518 of record JARQOC010000003.1, read on the forward strand.
CTTTCTATGCCTGTCACCCCTTGTGCGTTCTCTCCCCTCTCTCTGCATGTCTCTCCCCTTGTGCGGTCTATCCTCTCTGTGCTGTCTCTGCCTCTCCCTTGAGCCTGTCTTTAACCTGTCCTTGTTCCCCTCCCTGTGCATGCTGTCTCTTCCCTGCATACTGTCTCTCCCCTGCACGCTGTCTCTCCATGCACGCTGTCTCTCCATGCACGCTGTCTCACCTCTGCACGCTGTCTCTCTCCTGCACCTGTCTCTCGCCTACACGCTGTTTCCCCTCTGCACGTTGTCTCTCTCCTGCACCTGTCTCCCCCTGCACACTGTCTCTCACCTGCACGCTGTCTCCCCTCTGCACGCTGTCTCTCTCCTGCACCTCTCTCCCCCTGCACGCTGTCTCACGCTTGCACCTGTCTCCCCCTGTAAACTGTGTCTCTCCCCTGCACGCTGTCTCTCGCCTGCACCTGTCTCCCCCCCCTGCACCTATCTCCACCCCGGGGGCCCCCTGAGCGCTGCCTCCCCACCTTACCTAACCCCCATGGGACCCTGAGCGCTGCCCTCCACCTCACCCTCTGGGGCCCCTGAGCACTGCTCCCACACACCTCAGCCTTGGAGCCCCTTAATGCAGCCCCCACACCTCAGCCTCGGAGCTCAGGGGCCCCTGAGAGATGCCCCCACACTTCAGCCACAGGGGCCTTTGAGAGCTGTCCCCACACCTCAGCCTCGGGGCTGGGGGGCCTCTGAGAGTGGCCCCCACACCTCAGCCTCTGGGCTCAGGGGCCCGAGAGCTGCCCCCACACCTCAGCCTCAGGGGCCATTGAGAGCTGCTCCCACACCTCAGCCTCAGGGGCCCCTGAGAGCTGCCTGCCCCGACATGTCATCGTAGGGGGCCCCTGACCGCAGCCCCTACACGCCATCCTCAGGGCCCCCTTAGCACTGCCTCCGCCTCCTCTCCATTGTAACTTTACCAGCACCGCACCGCACTGCAGTCACTGATCTCTGCCTCTGCTTGTCATGTGCAGTGTGACGCTGCAGCCAGCGCCGCGGTCTATTTCCTGTGTGTGTGGCGCCTGCTGCAACGTCACACTACACATGACAGGCGGAGATCAGTGACTGCAGTGCGGTGCGGTGCCGGTAATGTTACAATGGAGAGGGGGGGGAGGCAGCACTAAGGGGGCCCCGAGGATGATGTGGGGGCAACGGTCAGGGGCCCCCAAGTATACAGCCCCCAGCGGCCCGGGCCCCTAAAGAGAGGAAGAGAGGGAGGCCCGTAGAAGATGTGAGGGGCTGGGCCTGAAGATTATAGCCCGCCCCCTCACCTCTCGTCCGGGCCTCCCTCTCCTTCCATCACCGCCGGGCCCCTCACAACTGTCAGAGTCGTTAGGCCCTGACTACGGCCATGGATAGGCCTGCTTAAACTGATGTGTTTCTATTGCTAAACTTAAATTCTGAACCTTGGAAATCAAGTGGTTTGTTTTGGCTAGTTGTTTCCAAAGAACTGGAGCAAGAAAAGTCATGGTGTTATGGAAAGAATAGGTAATGTGGTAGACAGATGTTGGAGGCGATGTAGGGTGGTGTAGTATTTGGGAGAGCTTGAATAGGGTGGTAGACACAGGTAAAGGAAGAGCCATAAAGAGGTGCCACAATGTGGAGAATTTTGTGAGTGAGTGTGATGAGTTAACACTTTATTTTATAATGGATGGGCAAACAGTACAATAACTGGCACTGGGAGTAGGCATCATTGTAGCAGCTGGACTTAAACGGAA